>OW240915.1:66113357-66573862 GCA_933207985.1 Pelobates cultripes | reverse complement strand
CTAATCGTGTTGAAGAAAGCGCGCGGGATTGCGACCGGAAGAGTCTGTAAGAGATACATAATGCGCGGTAGAATGTTCATTTTAAGTATATTGTTCCTGCATAGCCAGCCGAAACAGGGCCTGTGCCATGTTTGGAGATCTTTGGTAATATTTGCCACGAGTGGAGGGAAGTTTAGTGTATAAATCATCCCTAATCTATTTGGGATGTGGACCCCTAAGTACTTAATTGATCGTGGTGCCCAATTGAATTTGAATTTCGACTTTAGTATTGAGTCTGTGGGTTTTGCGGTGTATATTGGTAAAAGATCACATTTAGTTAGATTTGCCTGGAAATTGGAGACTTTCCCGTATGTTTCCATTTCTGCTATTACCTGGGGCAGTGTCGAGAGCGGGTTCGCAATTGTGAACAAAAGGTCATCGGCAAACGCCGAGACTTTGTACTCTTGCTTGTCTACTACATAGCCTTGTATATTGTTATTATCTCTAATGCCCTGGAGGAACGGTTCTAGGATTAGTATGAAAAGAATGGGGGAGAGAGGACAGCCCTGCCTCGTCCCATTAGTGATGGTTACTGGATGCGAAAGCTGACCATTGACCCTCAGTCTGGCAGTCGGTGAGGAGTAAATAGCATCCAACCATTCTTGCCAGCGGGGGCCAAAGCCTATGTGCCTCATTGTTTGTTGTAGGAGTGCCCAACTAACTCTATCGAATGCTTTCTCTGCGTCGATAGCCAATAGGATGCTTTCAATTTTGTGTGTTTGTGCCCAGTGCACTAGATTAATTATTTTAGTTGTGTTATGTTTTGCTTCCCTACACGGAACAAACCCCGCCTGATCTTGGTGAATGAGGCCCGGCAGATAAGGCTTCAGCCTGGTGGCCATGATTTTTGTGAGAATTTTTAGATCTGCATTTATCAACGAGATGGGTCTATAATTACCACATGACGAGGGATCTTTCCCCGGTTTGGGTATTAAAGTGATGGTTGCCTCTAGAGCTGACTTAGGTATTTTAGTCGATAGTTTGTGGTCATTAAATGCATTCACAAAGGGCTGTGCCAGGGTTTGGGCTAATAATTTGTAGTATTTCCCAGTGAATCCGTCTGGGCCTGGGCTTTTACCTATAGGGATGGTCTTAACTACCTGTTGAAATTCTTCAACCGTTTGGGTTCATCAAGAAAAGCCCTGTCTATGGGTGGCAGTGTGTGTTTTATTCTGGGCATTAAGTAGTCTATTATGTCTTGTGTGATTGGTTGGGCGGATTTCAGGTTATATAGGTGAGTGTAAAATTTATGGAATGCTTTCAGTATGTCTGGCATGTGGCATGTGGTAGTACCGTCTTCCGTTTTGATTTCGGAGATGAAGCTGGATTGCCTGTCTGCCTGTAGTGTTTGCGCGAGAAGTTTCCCCGCTTTACCTCCCTGAGCATAGTAGGAGCTTTTTGTGAGCGAGAGTTTCCGTTTAGCATGTAATGTCAGGAGTGTCGTGAGTTCCGACCTTTTGTTGAGTAGGAGATTGTATTTTTCAAGAGAGGAGGCCCCCTGATGGGAAGTAGCTTTTATGTCCTTAGTTAGTTGGGCGATCGTGTGTTCCCTCTTACGTTTGAGTGTTGATGCTATTCGAATCAGCTCGCCCCTAAGGACTGCCTTATGGGCCTCCCATGTCATAATCGGGGTCGTGTCCGGGGTGGAGTTTTCTTTAAAGTAATTTGTGGCGGCTACTTTAATTTGGTTAATGGCCTCTTTATTATTCAATATTAGGTCATTGAGTTTCCATTGGGCTGTGGGGTTGGGCATGGAGGGTATGGACAGTCTAAGTGTGAGTGGCGCGTGGTCAGACCACGTGATTGGTCCATATGAGGCCGTGTTAATCAAGGGTAAATGTCTGTGGTGTAGGAAGATTGTGTCGATACGTGAGTAGGTACCTGTGGGTGAGGAGTAGAACGAGTAGTCTTTTTTCGTGGGGTTAATTGCTCTCCAGCTATCATATAATTGGGCATTGTGCAATGTGTTTTGCATTTGTAATCTTGACTGCGTTAGATAACCCTGGGAAACAGAGGTAGTATCCAGGTCTACATCTAATGAGATATTAATGTCTCCCCCTATTATAAGGATCCGCTCATAGAAGTTATTTAATTTGCGCAGTATCTTGTTGAGGGCGTGGGATTGTTTCTTGTTGGGCAAATAGATGTTCGCTAGGGTGATTTGGGTGTTCCCTATTTTCCCTTTTACGAAAATATACCTGCCTGCATCATCTACTTGTTGATCCTGGTGTGTGAATTGCGTCTGTCGACTCACTAATATGGCTACTCCCCGTGCCTTAGCTTCTGTGTAGTGGCTGAAGTATTATCTCGGGTAGTCCCTGTTTTGGAGCCTAGGGGGGGCGTCCTTACGGAAGTGTGTTTCCTGCACGAAAACAAAGTTTGCCTTGTGTCGTTGGAAGTCAGTTAGTGCTATTGACCTTTTTTCTGGGATATTTAGTCCTTTAGCGTTTTGGGTGACGACTATTATGGTGGACATCACTGCCGTGTGGTTGATACGTTTGGGGTGAAATTCGGCTGAGCCGTGTGATGCTTATGTTCAGTGAGTTGTAGTGTATAGGTGATTTGACGCCTCTGTCAGGCTTACTCCGTGGGAGTTTCAGGGAGTGTGTGGGGCAATGTGTGGTGCCTATTACCTCGTTCAGGGACGTGTCAGCAGAGAGAGTGGGGTTTCTCCCAGACCCACCCCGGGCGCCCGGCTGCGCAGCCAACCCAGTCGTTCCAGTTGTGGTCTTAGTCTTAGAGGAGTCTGTGCTTGGTTTAAGCGTTCGGTTTGGGTTCTTCGTCTGGTACCACTTAATCCTTAATACATATACAATTCAAGATATAAGTTATAATAAACATAAACAACAATGTCAATAACAAGGTAATTGAAACAAAGCAACGAGAGTGTTCCCTGTATTTACTATAACATTAGTACTGTATTGTCCCTATACATCCACTTGAGAGGGTTAATTTATTACAAGATATGTGTCTGCGTGAATTGTGAGATGTCTGTCTAGGGGAGTAAACCCCGTATTGTTCAATGCTACTAAGGGTGGCGTATAGACGTTCTCATCCAGGGGAGGATGTGATAATGTTTCCCTTAAGGGGAATTTAGTCCTGTCTCGACTCTGGAGACAGTACCTTACGTAAAGTGGGGTTGTGTGCGTCGGGTATATACCCAAGACCCGGGACTTATTGATCCTATTCACTTAGTTTACCTTTAGGAGAGGAGGTCAGAAGACCTATTTCTAGGGGCGTATGCGGCATGTGGGTACAGGGAGGCCTAACTAGGGGGGTCAGTCCCCCGACTAATTCCGGTTTGTGGAGGACGTACCAGCTACCCAGGAGCCCTCCTTTCGTGTTTGTGTTGTATCTCAACCTTATCATTACGCAGTGGTCACTTAGTTAACTATGTGCATAGTTTAATTTTTTATTTTTTTTATTTTTTTTATTATTATTATTTTTTTTTATATTCCGCTTAATTAGTATAGAGGTCCTTTCTAATTGCTATCATCTCTGCACTCTAATGTCTGGGGCCGTCTCTTGTGTCTAGGTATTTTAATTCTTTTAGGATGCCTGTGTTTTAACCTTATCTGTCTTTAGTGGCTAGCCCTGGCTTCAAATGTCACCCCTATGGTTTTGTCTCGGTGTTGCCTCTAATATCTTAATATGCAGTGATCGCTTTTAAGATCCCCGGATAGTGGGTTTAAAGGAGTCATCTCTTAGGTGCTAGGCTCGACCTGACAGCTCTCAGTGTAGAAATAGGCAGTTATCTGAGACATAAGTAAAACCATGTTACGTGTGTCATTAGGCTTGAGAGGCTCAGTTCGTTATCTACATTGTCTTTGAGTATACGACCTGCGAATGAGATATCAGTCTCTTTTCCGAGTTGGAATGTCAAACATCGAGTCTCCCCAGTCATCTCTTAACTTGCTGTGGTGGAGGCTGCCCGGAAACCTGACACTCATGCAGGGTGAGGGGTCTCCTGTGCTGATCGTCTCGGTGTAGGGAAGAGATTGAAGTTGCAGTGCCGCGTGGAGGCGGGCAAAACTCCTGGAGAAGCTGGCAGCGCCCTCTATCACTTTAGGTGTCTGGATGCATGTGGATAGTCCGCTTGTGTAGCCGCTTTAGTTGGTAGGATTTGTTCTTTATTGGTTTTGGGCGACGTGTTGTCTTTCCCGGCGGTGATGAGGTGAGAGGAGTCTGTTCTCCATCCTCCTTGTCTTCGCAGGGGTGGTCCATTTCTGCCTTTGGGAAAGTTGAGTGGTTTCATTGTTCGGTATGGGGTAGTTCCAATCCATTATAGCTGTATCTGGCAAGTCCCATGCCCTGAGGAAGGGGGGGACATCCAAGATTGAGGCAATCTGAAAGATGTTACCCTTGTTATTCACTATTAGGGCGAATGGAAAGCCCCATCTGTATCTGATATTTCTGTTTCGTAGGATCTCAGTGATTGGCTTCAGTGCCCTTCTCGCCTGTAATGTGTACCAGGAGAGGTCTGGGTAGATCTGAATTGGGTTCTCATGAAAAAGGAGCGGTTGTGAGGTGTCTCTCAGTGCTCTCAACACCCGGTCTTTGGTTGCATAGTAGTGTAGTCTGCAAATGACATCTCTGGGGGAATCTTGCGGTAACCCCTTGGGTCGGAGTGAGCGATGAGCTCTGTCTATGAGCATTTGGCTGGCTCCAGAGTCCCCTATTACAAGAGTAAAGAGCTCTATCAAAATGGCTGTTAAATCCTCATTTTGGGCCTCTGGGATCCCCCTTATGCGCAGGTTGTTTCTTCTCCCGCGGTTATCTAGATCATCTATATGTCTTTGGGTGGCAGACATAAAGTGAATATGTGATTCTAAGGTAGATGAGATATTTAATATTTGTGCTTGCATTGCATCTTTCTCCTCTTCTAGGTCTGTGACCTTTAAATTCATTTGTTGAATTTCTGTGCCCATTTCTGTTAATTTTGTGTGGAGGGTTGCCTCTAATTTCCCCATCATATTCTGGAGGTCATCTCTGGATGGGAGATTCCTCAGCATTTCTTTTATTTCTGAATCCCCACTGTTTTCTATTGATTTGAGCGAGTACTCTGACATGTGGGGGCTTTGTGGCTGCATTTCCTCTGCGGGATCGGCATCCGCCATCTTGGAGGTCGCGGCCGCGGCCTCCAAATCCCGATTGTTATTATCTTTAAAATATCGGGTGAGGGAGCCCGATTTGGGTATGGGGGTTCTCCCCTGTTGCCCCTGTACCTGTGTGTGCCGCTTGGGATTGCGGCGGATCGTGCCCGGGTCTGGAGGAGCTGATTCAGCAGACGTCCATCAGGCTTCCCGGTTAGCCACGCCCCCCCCATATATATAAATTTTATCTACATGTATTTATCACTGTTACCACTGTTTTTTTTTTTTTTTTATCAATATCTTTTTATTGAAGAAATAAAGATGAAATCAAGTATAAAGTTGTAACAAGATACAATATAGTTTCATATAAGACAACGTTAATCACACAGCATTGCATAATATCTCCAGACCATTATTGGCATCCACTCTTCCATTGTGTTATTATGTAATAGACGCCCTTACAAGAGTATGAGGAGATGAGGGAGCCAGTGCAGGATCTAGAACTTATCACCAAATACTGGCTATAGGGCTCTCGCCCCGTGAATTATAAGAGATTATGAATACCATTTTACATACATTTTTCCAGAGGCTTGCAACGTCTTAGCCTGTCCCCGTAAGTGCGAACCGCACACAGGGGAGCTAAGGTAGTGCGTATCAAAGAGTGTTTGAGTAGAAAGCAGTAGCAAGAATGGGAAAGAAGAAGGAGAAGGGGGAAGGGAGGAGGGCATGATTTAATTTGCTAGAGTTGTACCACGCCTACATCATCAGAGTGTGGTGGGAGTGGGTATTATGTCCTCTAGAGATACACTGCACTCTGCTTAACATATAGCGCGCTCAATGTCACTTATCTACGTGTGTTCGGTTCGTGGCCTCCATCTTCGGCCAGGTGTGTGTTCTAGGGTCAAATAGGTCATTTAACCATTCACTGGTGGTAGTTTAGATATATGGCCAGAAGAGAGGGAGAATGAGGGGGTCGCAGAGGTGTATCCATTCTACAGGAGGCGTGGATGGAGTAGGGTTCATATAATTAGGACATGCACATTGGCCTTGCCCCAGAGGGCCCTGCGCCCCCGTGTAAGCCGCCGGGTCACCGTCCTAGCCCCCTGTGTTTCGTGACATGAAAGTGAACCATGGAAACCACCGTTCGGCATGTTTGTCCCCTCTGTCTTGTATGGATGCTTGTAGTGCTTCAGCTCCTTGGATATCTTCAACCCTGCGGATCCAATCTTCTTCGTTGGGTATCTCCGTCCGTTTCCAATACAATGGAATGAGCGACTTAGCCGCGTTCAAGAGATGTCTGAGAATCGATTTCTTATAGGAGGATAACGGCATCTGCGATATATGTAGGAGAGCCAAAGCAGCCGACCATTCCGTCCCTTCGCCCAATATATCTGTTATTCGTTGTTTGATCATATCCCAGAATGGGACTATTGCGCTACACTCCCACCATATATGCATTATCGTCCCTCTATCCCTTTGGCATCTCCAGCATGTAGGTGCAGCAGTTGGGAAGATCCTATGTAGGAGAACCGGGGTCCGATACCACAAGGTAATCAATTTATAGTTTGTTTCTTGATATTGAGAGCTAACGGAGCTCTTGTGTTGCCATAGAAGTGCCTTATCCCATTGTTGTGGCGTAAAGGTTGTGTCCATCTGTTCCTCCCATTGCCTGCGGAACATTGCATTCGCCGTCAGGTGCCCCGTCAGGATGTGTTGATAAAGGAAAGAGATAGCATTATCCAATACGATCTTCCTCTCACAGCAGTCCTCGAACCATGTGCGGTCCCTATGCAGTCGTTCCTTGTCCCGCAAATTATTGTGATAGTGTTTCACTTGTAGGTAGCGGAGTATTGCCAGTGGCGTCCGTGGTCGCCCCTCTAATAGGTTATCTATGGATCGCATTGATCCATCCCGCAGTGTCGTGTGGATTGGAACGTACTCACGTCCTTCCAGAAAAGGCCACATCGCCGGTGAAAACCCGCCTCCGAGCTCTTTATTATGAGTGATAGAAAGCATTGGACTAGGTGTAGGTGAGATATGGGCTACCTCTCTCATGGAGTTCCAAGTGTATAGTGTTTGTTCCAGTAGTCCTTCGTTGGTTATTCGCGATACTCTTCTAGTTCCCCCTCCCCAGATGACCGGTTGCACAGGAGTGTCGGGGCTGTCCCGGGTCAATGCCACCCACTGCTTTTGTTGGGGTTCTGCGTGAAGCTCCATTACGCGCTGCAGGACCGTGGCTTGATGATATTTCCTGAAGTCGGGCAAAGCTAGCCCACCACGATGCCTGGGGAGGCAGAGTAAGTCAAACCGTAATCTCGCCCTCTCCCCTCGCCATACGTATCGTATGACTGCAGATTTCAGCGCGGAGAAGAAAGTGGTCGGTATGGCCAGTGGGAGTGTTTGGAACGGATAAAGCAGGCGTGGTAGAATGTTCATTTTCAGAACAGCTACCCGTCCATGCCATGAGATGTGCGGGTGCGCCCATCTTTTCAAGTCCTCTGTTATTTTCTGCAGGAGAGGGATGAAGTTGTGTCGGTACAGGTCGTTAGGGTGTGGAGTTATCCAGATCCCCAGATATTTCAGTTTTTGGTAGCACCACCGGAACGGGAACAGTGGTTCCAGGGCCGCGTATTCGTCCTCAGGCATTGACACATTTAGCACTTCGCATTTAGATAAATTAAGCTTGAAGCCAGAGATCGAACCAAACGTCTCAAATTCCGACAGCAGGCAGGGTATCGCAATTCGAGGATTTGTTATGTAGAACAAGAGGTCGTCTGCATATGCGGCTACTTTATGCGTCGTGCCCAGCCACGAAAAGCCACAGATGTCGGGTTGCTGGCGTATCCTCTGGAGCAAGGGTTCTAATGAGATAGCAAAAAGTAGAGGGGATAAGGGGCATCCCTGCCTTGTACCATTGGATATCTCGAAATCTCCGGTAAGTGCGCCGTTGACTCGCACTGCCGCTCGTGGCTTATCATACAGGGCCCGAATCATCGTGAGGAATCTGTGTCCCAGTCCCATCTGGCCAAGGGTGGCGAACATATGTGACCACTTCACCCTATCAAACGCCTTCTCAGCGTCTGTGGAAATCAGGAGAAGGGGTTGTCGTGTCTTCCTAGCCTGGTGTTGTATCGCGAAGAGCCGAAGCGTGCTGTCTCTCGCCTCCCGGCCCGGAATAAATCCCGTTTGGTCTTTGTGTACGAGAGTAGGGAGGATGGTTTGGAGCCTGGTAGCCAGTACTTTCGTAAACAGTTTGGTGTCAACATTCAACAACGAGATCGGACGATAGCTACCGCAGAGTGACGGGTCTTTTCCGGGTTTAGGAAGAACCGTGATAGTGGCCTTTAAAGATTCGACTCCGAAGCGACCCCCATCTGCAATCGCGTTGAGGGCCTTGGTAAGCCAGGGCAAGACTATAGATGAAAATGTTTTATAGTAGCCTGCGGAAAATCCGTCCGGGCCTGGTGCCTTCCCCTTCTTGGTTGCCTTCAGTGCTGCTGCCAGTTCATCCTCCGTGATTTGGGTCTCCAGGTCGATAGCTGTGTCAGGAGAGATGGTTGGTTCGACCGTGTCATGGAGGTAATCTCGTGTGCGTGCTATCATCATCGCCGAGTGCGCCTGTGTGTTCTCCGCGTCGAGGTTATACAAGGATCTATAGAACAGCTGGAATTCCCCTGCAATATCCGCCGGCATGCTTGAGATCACGCCTGATGTGAGGTGTAATTTACGGACCTGGGTGCGGGGTATTTGGCCCCTCAGCAGACGGGCAAGGTATCGCCCCCCCTTGTTAGCGTGGGTGTAAAAGAAAGCTTTAGAGCGTTGCAGAGAGCGGTGATGGCGTTTCATAAGGAGCTCCTTTAGTTGTCGCCTGGATTGCATCAGGTCCCGGTATGTCTCCATGAGGAGCGATCTTTTATGCTGGCTTTCCAGTTCTGTGATTCTTCTGTATAGGTTAGCCATCTCCTTCATCGCTGTTTTCTTCTTATGTGTAGCTATGCGTATAAGCGTGCCCCGTAGGACGCTCTTGTGTGCTTCCCAAATCGTTATTGGAGACATGTCCGGTGACGCGTTATCTTGAAAATAGTGAGTCAGGGCTTGCGATACTTGTTCCCGCGTGCCGGGGTCTAGGAGTAGAGTCTCATTGAGTCTCCATGTCCACTTAGCAGGGCGAAAAAGTGGAGACTCGAGTTCCATAACCACGGGACCATGATCCGACCATGTAGCAGGCTCTATCTTGGCTGATATTATTCGCGATAACCCCGCTTGTCTGATAAAAAGGTAGTCGATGCGTGAGTACCTATCGTGAATTGCTGAGTAGTATGTAAAATCTTTCGCGGAAGGGTTAAGCGTTCTCCAACAATCGGCGAGGTCCATATTGCCCAGAATCCTCCGGATTGCTCGTAAATGCAATTGTGAGATGCTGCTGTGCCCCGTGGAGGAGTCCAGAATGGGGTCCAGTGGGACATTGAAGTCGCCTCCGAGGATTAGGATGCCCTCCGAGAAGTCGTTCAATTTCGCCAGTGTGCTCTTTAAAAACATTGCTTGTTGTTTATTGGGGACATAAATGTTGGCAAAGGTATATAGCTTACCCGCTATTACCCCTTTCAGAAAAAGGTATCTGCCGTGCGTGTCAGTAACGGTATCCAGCGTTTGGAACTCCAGGTCCGCAGATAGTAAGATGGCTACACCTGCTTTTCTTGCCGTAGGGTGATTGCAGAAGTGGTTCGTCGGGTAGAATTTATTGCGGAGAGTAGGTGCTGCGCCAAATCGAAAGTGTGTCTCCTGTAGCATCGCAACCGATGCGTGTCATTTCCTAAGCTCACGTAGGAGGTGGGTTCTCCGTTCTGGGATGTTCAGTCCCCTGCAGTTGAGAGTGAGGACAGATAGGGGTGCCGGCTGGTATGCCATGGTTTTTAGCGTATGCAGATTATATGTGGTGAGCGCTAAGTTCCCAAACCTCCTCCCTCCCTATGACGGCCCCAACCACCCCGCGAGGGCGCAGGTCCCCGTGGCAGGCCAATAGATGCAGGCAGGGGAGAGGGTCTGCTGCGTAGAGGGCAGTTGATGTGTAGAGCGGTTGGTGTGAGGGGAGGGGGGTGAAGATGACGAGTAGGGAAGAGTGAGTGGGAGA
Organism: Pelobates cultripes; assembly: GCA_933207985.1. Lineage (NCBI taxonomy): Eukaryota > Metazoa > Chordata > Amphibia > Anura > Pelobatidae > Pelobates > Pelobates cultripes. Next base: position 66,563,599 of record OW240915.1, on the reverse strand, counting down.
AGATGGAGGTGGACAAAAGTAGGAGTGGGTTAGACGGCAGAAGGAAAAGAGAAGAGAGAAGTGGAGTAGACTTCCCGTCCACTGGGTGTCTATGCCGGGGTAAGAGGTACCCCTCCTGTGCCACCCCTAGGATTGGGGTGACTCGTGCTGCGGCGGGTAGCACAAGGAACACGTCCTGGTAACCAGACCTCTAGACAGTGTCCCGCTGTGGTCCGTCGCGAGTCTGTAGCACGAGTATGAGTGGGGCTACGTGGGTTAATACCCAACCAAGTGGTATCAGGTGTGTGTGGTGAAGAGATATCCGTCCACATAACACCCCGTGTTCGCTGAACATACACATTCCATAAGGCGATTTAGTGCATAAATGAACAAATAAAACAAACAGAACAACAACATGGGTAGCAACAAAGCATCCTAATAACAATCACAGCATGTTAGGAATTGACCAGTATATAGTCCCCTATCCGTCCCTCAAGTCCCCAGAAGTGCCCTCCCCAGGTGTCCCGGTTCCCTACTCCCAGTGTAAGGTCACCAGCTGTATTGTTTGTCCTGCGTTGGAAGTCAGTGGCTGCCTTGCATAAGCGGCGGTTGTCAGTCCCATGTCCAACCCTCCAACCTGATGGTATGCGAGTATTGGGTCCGAATAAGGTCGCAAAGTCAATCCGCATTTAAGTGGCAGCTGTCCCCTTATTCCCCCCTACGTGTGATCCGTCCATCTCCAACGTATGGAGTATGGGTGGAGCTAGTTTGTATCGCCATGTGGGCTTGTACATCTCTGTGGTTTCCTCGTACTCTGTGTGGTGTATCCCCCCACGTCAGGACCCGGGGTGACCCTGTGTCCGTGGCATGATATGTGTCCCTTGTACAGTCTGGGTTGACCTCTCGACCTCACGTCCCACTACCATATTCCCGCCCATTTAATCTAGAGGGGTGTCACTGCGATATACGTGGGTGATGTGTGGACCAGGTGGACAGCCTAACCAGGTGTATCGGGGTAACAACTTACATCTGCTTTCGACCTAGTCCTACCGACCAACATGTATTTCACAGGCAAAGCTTACCAATACCATAGATAACAGCATTGTAATTGATAGAAAGTTCAAAGCAATATGGCACTTCTCGGCAGGAAAGTGTAGTTTCTTCCCGACTGTCCAGTGAAAATGCAGTAGGTCAATAAAAGGCTATCAGAGCAGCCATTCGCCAGCTCAGCGTCTTCAAGAGAGCCACGTGTGACAAAAACAACCGCTTAGCGTCTCAATTTGGGCAAAGGGAAGAGAAAAAAAAATAAAAAAAAATTTCCCTTTCTTTTGCGTTATATACATGTCTTTCTCTTTGATTGCCCTTGCTGTCCTTTCTTCTCTTTACATGCAGTGTTGTCTAGTCGCCGAAATCCCTCTCTCATTTTCCTTCCTTTTCGTCTTACAGTTCTAGTCGCTGTAATAGTCCTAAATATCCCTAATGTCACTCTATCTGTATTCACCCATCCGCATGGTTATGAAACGCAGAAGGCTTCTTATCGCCCACGTGGCGGTTGAACATGAAAGGGAAGGCCAGCTGGAGCAAAAGGAGGCAGTAATTGAGTGGAATCGGCGTCTGGGTATGCCTACTCAGTACAGCTCCAAGGCTCCACCGTTCTTATGTACAAAGGTGTTTTCCAAGTTCCCGTTTGGGTAGAGATCCGATTTCAAATTGGTGACATCTCTGTTTTGTCAGGCTCCTGACTGCTACATGCTCTCATCCGATGCGTCATCACTTCTCTAGATCACCAACTATGTTAGTAGCAAAGTAGTCACCACTGTCCATATAACACTGTTATTATAGCGCAAGACAAAATCCCTGTTCTCCCTTTTTTTTTTTTCTCCCTTTTTTCCTCTTTTCCCCCCCCCTTCCTTTCCGATCTTTTTCTCTCTCACTTTTTTTCTTTTTACTGTGTTTGTTGATAAACGGGTATAACGTGGTCCTTGGGTATGAGTCTTAAACACTGATGACTTATGTTCGTCTGTAAGAAGCAAGAGGAGCTGACTTTGAGAGGATTACATGTTAATTCACCTGTTTGACCAGAAGACTTTAATCCCCTCCTTTGTTGCATCTGTGGGGACAGAGCATTGATCATCACGTTCCCATTTTCGGTATATCTTCATCCCAATACTTTATTTACTTACATTATCCTAGCCAGTCCATGAAGATAGGAGCAAGACATAAGTCTTTTTTACATGTCTTGGTATGAATAAAGGCCAATGTTTTGTTAGCAAAGAAGACAAAGAATAATTTTCACTCTAAACGGGAGACTGTTTTTTAATGAAAAATACAGACGCTGTGCAGTCATTTTATATTGCATTTATTTCTCTTTTTCTCCCTAAAAATCTTGCTGTAGAGCTGTCCTTGCTAAACCATTCTCTAATGCAGACTGTAGGTCTTAAGTGTCCACTTTTGCTTTGAAGAACAGGATGTTAACTAAGATGTTTACAACATTAGTGTCACTGCAATAATTAATAAAAATGTCCTACATCATGTAATGACGAGGCTATACTGTAGATATGAAAAATGACTGGACGTGTGCAGGGCGAGAATTTTTTTGGGGCAATACCATTTTATTCATATGTATAATATAAATATTACATATATATTTTATAGTGTGTCACATTACCCCACTCCCTCTAGCATGTAAGGTCATTGAGCAGGGCCCTCAATCCCTCTGTTCCTGTGTGTCCAACTCGTCTGGTTACAAATACTTGTCTGTTAGTCTATGTTGCCGCTGTCAGAACTGTTTGAGAAAGCCCCAGGAGGAGAGGCGAAATGAGTCATGGGACCATGGGACCAGGAACATGAAAGTGTTTGAAGTGTGTACACCTGCAAGACCAGCCACAATCGGAAGGAGAGGCACGGCAGCAACATCCTAACTGTCCATCACTACCAGAGGGCTGGTAAACAGACAGTGGACTCTTTTTATGTTTATACATGTGATCTTATACTTGGAATAAAGAAGTTTGCTTTTACCTGCAACCCGGGTCACCAGAGCATCTATTGGATCCCACGCACTCTAGGGACTGATCCTCCCTGGGTGTTATAGCTTTGAGTGGGGCTATTATCACTCTCTACTTGTGAGTTTAACATCTATAAAGCTTCTACATAGTTACATAGTTACATAGTTACATAGCTGAAAAGAGACTTGCGTCCATCAAGTTCAGCCTTCCTCACATATGTTTTTGTGTTGATCCAAAAGAAGGCAAAAAACCTAGTCTGAAGCGCTTCCAATTTTGCAACAAATGAGGAAAAAAATTCCTTCTTGACCCCAAAATAGCCGTCAAATGTCTCCTTGGATCAAGCAGCTATTACCCCACTAATTAGAAATGATATCCCTGTATGTTATTGTGATGAAGAGCCCTTCGCCACTTGTGCCTGGAGGGGACTACTGGCTAGCCTCCTGCCTTCCGACTATGGCCCCTGTGCTGAAAGCTGTATTTTACCCTGCAGAAAGGTTTATTTGTGTATTTCTGCTGGGGCGTTCGGGACTTTCAGTATGTGAGTAGTGCTACCCCAATAGCTATGCCATGGAGCCTATTCATGTAACGAAAGACTATGGAAAAGACTTTGGCTCCATGGCGATTGAACTGTATGTATGTGATCTGAGCCCCATTCGGTAATAATGTGCGCTCAGATCTAACCTATCTGGGGATATGTTGCATGTATATGTTTTATGTAGTAATTGTAACATTGTGTAATTTTATGTATTTTTGTAACCATGTGGTTAATGGAGTCTTGCCTCTGTCCTGGGAGATAATTTGATTACTTCCCAGTTATCTCCAGGATAGAGAGGAGGGATTGTGATGTCACTGTGGGTAGTAGCCCTCAATAAACCAGACCTACTTGCACCTTTCTTGAAGCCTTGGCTCATGCTTGAGGGAAGGGATACCTACACTCTGGAGATTGCTATAATCACTTACTCCCCAAAGTAAGCTCTTCTAAGAGCTTGATTTGTTCCTGCTATGCTCTCTGGATTTAGGAGGTTCACCCACTGGGAGCTGGATCCTGGCCTTGGATCCAGGGTAGGTGAGAGACGGCGAGACCCCGGCGCAGCTGCATCGCTGGAAGTGGGGTCTGCAGTGCTGATGGTGTTGGTTGGAGTGCTGGATGTCCTCGGCAAGCGCTAGGAGCATCGATTGGCGGAGGTACTAGGTCGGAGTGCCAGCGGTCCGTCACATTTTATGTTTTTGCAAGTATTTATCCAATTGCAGTTTAAACATCTGTAATGACTCTGACAAAACAACCTCTTCAGACAGAGAATTTCATATCCTTATTGCTCTTACTGTAAAAAAAAACAACCTTTTCTTTGCCTTAGATGAAATCTCCTTTCTTCCAGCCTAGATGTGTGACCTCGTGTCCTATGTATAGCCCTGTTTATGAATAGATTTCCAGATAAAGGTTTGTACTGGCCCGAATATATTTGTATAATGTTATCATATCCCCTCTCATGCGCCGTTTTTCCAAACTAAACAGATTTAATTCTTTTAACCTTTCTTCTTAACTAAAATGCTCCATTCCTTTTAGCAATTTTGTCACATGTCTCTGCACTTTTTCTAGTGCTGTGATATCGTTCTTTAGAACAGGTGCCCAAAATTGCACAGCATCTTCAAGGTGTGGTCTTACCGGCAATTTATAAAGAGGCAAAATTATATTTTCATCCCAAGAGTTTATGCCCCTATGTATACATGACAAAACCTTACTGGCCTTAGCAACTGCAGATTGACATTGCATATTGCTGCCTAATTTGTTGTCTATAACAATTCCCAAATCCTTCTCGTGTGTGGTTATCCCTAGTTCACTACCATTTAGGGTGTAAATTGCTTGTGCATTCTTAACACCGAAGTGCATAACTTTGCATTTCTCTATGTTAAATTTCATCTGCCATTTTAGTGCCCAGTCCCCCAATCTATTCAAATCCCTCTGCAGCAAAGCAATATCCTGCTCACATTTTATTACTTTACAAAGTTTTGTGTCATCTGCAAACACTGATACATGGCTTTCAATGCCTATTTCAAGATCATTTACGAATATGTTTAATAGAAGCGGTCCCAAAACAGAACCCTGAGGGACACCACTTACCACTTTTGTCCAGCCTGAAAATTTACCATTAATGACAACTTGTTGTACTCTATCCTTAAGCCAATGTTCTACCCAAGAACAAGAATTTTCATCTAGACCAATTTCTTTTAGTTTGAAGACTAACCTATTGTGAGGAACCGTATCAAATGCCTTGGCAAAATCCAAGTAGATCACATCCACTACAACACCCTGATCTATACTTCTACTTACTTCTTCGTAGAATGCAATTAGGTTAGTTTGACATAACCTATGTTTCATAAAACCATGCAGATTATTGCTAATAACAAATTTCTTCCCAATGAATTCCTGAATATTATCCCATAATAGCCCTTCAAATATTTTCCCAGTTACAGAAGTTAAACTCACAGTTCTATAATTTCCAGGCAAGGATTTTGAACCCTTTTTAAATATAGGAACAACATCTGCCTTCTTCCAATCCTCCAGTACAATACCTGAAACAAAAGAATCTTGAAAAATTAACTACAGAGGTTCACTTATTTCCACACTTAGCTCCTTAAGTACTCGTGGGTGAATACCATCAGGCCCCGGAGCTTTATTTACATTAATACATTTACATAAGGTCATTGAGGAGCCAACTCGTAAAGAGGCCATACTAGATTTAGTGTTACCAAATGGAGATTTGATATCAGATATTACTGTAGGTGAAAGTCTAGGATCCAGTGATCATCAGTCAGTGCGGTTTAACATAAGAACAGTGACTGAGTCACACCACACAAAAACAAAAGTTTTAGACTTTAAAAAAACAGACTTTTCTAAAATTAGAATATATGTAAAGGAGTCATTATCAGACTGGAGCAATTTAAAAGGAGTTCAATAGAAATGGGATTATTTAAAAGTTGCACTGCTGAAGGAAACAAAAAAATTGCATTAGGTTTGTCAGTAAAAGCAAAAAATTCAAGAAACCACTGTGGTACTCCGCAGATGTGGCCAAAATAGTAAAAAACTAAAAGTTAGCATTTAGTAATTATAACAAAAAACAGAGTGAGGAAGACAGAATGATCTATAAGATTATGCAGAAAGAGGCTAACCAAGTTATAAGAGCTTCCAAATCTCACACAGAAGAGAAAATAGCACAGTCAGTAAAAAAAGGGGACAAAACATTTTTTAGATACATAAATGAGAAAAGTAAAGTAAAACAAGGATTAGTTAGATTAAAAACAAAAGAAGGGAGGTATGTAGAAGAGGATAAAGGTCTAGCTGACCGCCTCAATGAGTATTTTTGTTCAGTATTTACAGATGAAAATGAAGGAGAGGGGCCTCAGTTAGGAAAAAGGACAAATTAGTCATTTATTACATGTGAGTTTACAGAGGAAGAGGTTCTATTTCAACTGTCAAAATGAAACACAAATAAGTCAATGGGACCTGATGGAATACACCCAAAGTTATTAAAAGAGCTTAGTGGTGTACTAGCAAAACCACTAACAGATTTATTTAACCAATCATTGTTAACAGGAGTAGTCCCAGAAGATTGGAAGTTAGCGAATGTTGTGCCCTTCAAGGAGATCATGTCACACTAATCTTATTGATTTTTTTGATTGGGTAACTAAAATAATAGATCAGGGTGGTGCAGTAGACATTGCTTACCTAGATTTCAGTAAGGCTTTTGACACTGTTGCACATAGAAGGCTTATCAATAAACTGCAATCTTTAAGTTTGGATTCCAATATTGTTGAATGCGTAAGGCAGTGGCTGAGTGACAGGCAACAGAGGGTTGTAGTCAGTGGAGTATATTTGACGCTTGGGCTTGTCACCAGTGGGGTAACTCAGGGATCTGTACTTGGACCCATTCTCTTTAATGTTTTTATTAATTATATTGCAGAAGGTCTTGATGGTAAGTTATGTCTTTTTGCTGATGATACTAAGATATGTAACAGGGTTAATGTTCCAGGAGGGATAAGCCAAATGGCAAATGATTTAGGTAAACTAGAAAAATAGTCAGAGTTGTGGCAACTGACATTTAATGTGGATAAGTGCAAGATAATGCATCTTGGACGTAAAAACCCAAGGGCAGAGTACAGAATATTTGATAGAGTCCTAACCTCAACATCTGAGGAAAGGGATTTAGGGGTGATTATTTCTGATGACTTAAAGGTAGGCAGACAATGTAATAGAGCAGCAGGAAATGCTAGCAGAATGCTTGGTTGTATAGGGAGAGGTATTAGCAGTAGAAAGAGGGAAGTGCTCATGCCATTGTACAGAACACTGGTGAGACCTCACTTGGAGTATTGTACGCAGTACTGGAGACCGTAACTTCAGAAGGATATTGATACTTTAGAGAGAGTTCAGAGAAGGGCTACTAAACTGATTCATGGATTGCAGGATAAACCTTACCAGGAAAGGTTAAAGGATCTTAACATGTATAGCTTGGAGGAAAGATGAGACAGAGGGGATATGAGAGAAACATTTAAATACATAAAGGGAATCAACACAGTAAATGAGGAGACCATATTTAAAAGAAGAAAAACTACCACAACAAGAGGACATAGTTTTAAATTAGAGGGGCAAAGGTTTAAAAATAATATCAGGAAGTATTACTTTACTGAGAGGGTAGTGGATGCATGGAATAGCCTTCCAGCTGAAGTGGTAGAGGTTAGCACAGTAAAGGAGTTTAATAATGCGTGGGATAGGCATAAGGCCATCCTAACTATAAGATAAGGCTAATTAAAAGTATTTTGAAATATTGGGCAGACTAGATGGGCCAAATGGTTCTTATCTGCCGTCACATTCTATATTTCTGTGTTTCTATGTAATTTTCTTTACTAGCTGTAGCACCTTGTCTTGAGTTATCCAATCACAAGTTATCTGCAAGTTTTTTTGCAGCAATCATTTGCATATCTCTTGCCATAGGATCCTCATTAATATATACTGAAGAAAAATAGTTATTTAATATGTCTGCCTTTTCCTGTTTGTTTTAGAATTGATGTGCTTGAAAAAAAATTTGGGGTTGGTTTTGCATTCTTTGGCTATCAATTTCTCATTTTCTAATTTAGTCACTTTAATTGCCTTTTTGCAAGTGTTATTGGCTTCCTTATATCTTATATAGGATGCCTCTAATTTACATATTTTCTTTATTTTTTGTAACTTTTTTTGCACTAGTAATGCTTTCTGTGTTTCTTTGTGTCTCCTATTTTAGATGCCACTTGTGTATACTTACAAAGTTGCAAGTATATACATATTTGTTACATTGTGGATTGAAATCACATTACTATTTGTTTTATATACACCCAGAGAGCACTTTAGCTACATAGTCTCACTAAAGGTGTTTTTGTAAATTCTGTGCACCAGCACTTTTGTTGTTTTATAGATTTTTGTTAACTGCGCCTCCTTTTTTCCCCTCTAATGCTCATTTCTCATTTGATCTGTGAATGAAATCAACATTTAATAACTGTCCGCTAGCCCATCAATAATCTTTTATCCCATCAATTATTTATTTTTTGGCACCATTGGCAGAATTCAATCACCATAAAAATTAACATGTTTGACCATTGAGTGTTTTGTTTGGTTCGTGATTTGGCTACAGTTCGGTTCTGAGGTTGGAAATTCAAACGATCACCTGACTAAACAAATTGCAAAGTCTAATGTAGACTCTGTCCTTTAATAAAGTGTGTCTCATAGTTAATATAGGTCATCATATTATTAAATTTCACCCATGCAACTGTGCTTCTGCACTTCCATTTTAGGACTACACGAACTTCCTAAATCCATGCTGTGACTGAACTTATCACAGAAAAAAGCATTGTGACAAAAACTGCACCCTACTTTCTTCTTATTTACACATTATTTACTATTATTATATGGTATCTGTTCTGTATGGTTTGCCTCTTCAAAACATTCATTTCTCAAAGAAAGTGATGTACAGTATCTGTGAATCGTAAGGTAACATTATAAAAAAACACACACAAAAAACAATTCCACAGATCTGAAACTTTCAAAAGAATGACCTGTGAAAAAAGCAAATAATCACAACGACACTGTCATTTTTTTCAGACTCCAAAACCCTATATTTCTGCAGGCTCCATTAGAAATTACACAGTGTTTATACTTACACATGGTTTAGGATCTCCATATAGCAATCCAAACAACTGGAAACATTAAAGAAACACTGTGGCATTAGGAATACAGACATGTATTCCTAATGCTACAGTCCTGATGCCCTGTATAAAACAACTCATCTTTTCTTCAGTGCTGAGTCTACATCCAGCGTTACGCCTTAAAGATAACAGGTCATGTAGGTGCATGCGCAGAGTTCGATGCGATGTGCCTACGCTTCTGCCATAGAGAAACATTGCATGCAATGATTCTCTATGGAAGACTGTGATGGAACTGCACATGCGCACATGAAGTCACAGTATTAGGATCTTGCAGTCCTTGCTCTAATACCTGAAGGGCTTGGTGGCATGGTTTGTTACCACGCTTTCAAGCCTTCTAGCGTATAAACTATTGAGCTTTGGGACAATTTAGGAAGGAGGAACAACTGTAGGCACTATAATAACATCATCTAGATTATGTTGTTCTAGTGGGTACAGTGTTCCTTTAATGTAAAACAAAACAATTACTTTAATTTCATCATTTAAAAATGAAGCAAACAGTATTAGAAAACAAGGTTTATTTTTGTTAATAAAATACATCATGCTTAAATTAATTTACTTTATTTTATGAACATTCACAACAAGATATATATATTAGCCATCAGTATGTAAATATTTATATATATATATATATATATATATATATATATATATATATATATATATACATATATATATATATATATGCATATATTATATAAAATTAATGAGATCACCTTTTTATTTGATAACCAATTTATTACTCCATCGTCACATTTGGTTCCTTTCTCCATTCTATTAACAATAAATTGGTTGTGCTTGTTTTATTATCACAGAATAGTGTTGGAGTTGAGATAGCTATCACGTCACATTAATATATAATAAACATTATCTTTTGCTGTATTATCGATCAATGTATACCATTTTAATTGCTCCTCAAAAGCAGTGTGGCACGTTTAAAACATTTTGCTATTTTCAATGTTCTATAACACACTTTCTTTTGCTAAAGCAAAACATAGACAATGATTGCGTGTGATTGATAAGTTTAGGAAGAAGTGTACAAAAGATGTACAGGAAGACAGTAATTTTAATTTTCAGTTTTTTTTTTCTCACAATTAATGTAAACTACATTTGTGTAAATTATTTGAACATGATATATATTAAGTGACTAAACAAAAACAAAAACAAAACAAAACATGGTTATCTGCAGAAAGGAATGTTTGCATGTGGGTTCTTATTGCAATATGCTATTTGTCACAGGACATCCTAAGCAAACAGCAGTAAATACAAAATGGTCATTGAATATGCACGTTCCAATTTCTTAAAATTACTGTCCCTTGAATTAAATAAACAGAGTGTTTTGTTAACTCCCCTGATTTAGAAATGTCTTGTGAATTTACAGTGGACCTGCCACCTTTGAAATGTACGATTCATCAATTTTACCTTCAGAAACTGACTATGCAATTATCTATATACATATATGCAATGGATATATATATAATTATTATTTAAGAATTGTTATAGAGCAGGGGGGCCAAAAAAGTAGAACTACAATTCCCATGATGCTTTGCATACCTTTAGAATGTCTTTAGAATGACAAAACATCATGGAACAGTAGTTTTAAAACATCTACCTTTTGGGCACCCTAGTTATAGAGTAAAAAGGTATCTGACAATCAGAATATTGTATTCCCTTACACTTTCACCATTGCTAAAATAATGGGACTGTAGTTACCATTGAGGCAGGAGTATACAAAGGAAGGAAATATTATGGTTTTGTTGTCCTAAACACTTTGGATAGGCTTATGGTGCTGGGGAAACCTATGTCTTTTTTTTTTCAAACCTCTTGAAAACGGCTTGACAAAACCTGAATAGATTCTACCCATAGCTTCTTTGCACCATAATCTGTTCAATAATTTGTAGTGACTAAGGTGCTTGAATCATCACCTTTACATTTTATTAATATCGGGGGTGCCAACAATCAAACCCACTAAGGTTGCCATGTACCCTAGATACATCCCTGGTTAGGGGTGAAGATAAGTTTATAAGGGGACGTAGACAAGGCAAAGACATATTTAATGCTTGCTGTAGACGTGTGGTCTGCAATTGTATGTTAAAATTACATGATATGACATTCTTTTGTGGAACATGCTAGCAATACAGGAACTAGGTTTGTGCATTTTAAGTTTATATTAACCATATTAGGTGTATAGGAGGGGACATAGTATAGCTCTTCCAGGACTGGCAGCTCATTGCATACCATATGACCTCAATTATTTGGACACTTTGAGAGGTTTGTTTTGGTAGACATGTTCTAAAATAGGCCCTCTTGTTTCCAAATTCCTATTGAAAGCTGCAAGGACATATCATCTGACATTAAATGCCTATAAAAACTCGAAGTAGGAAAATGTATTTAAGTTAGTCCGGCACGGATAGATACTTTAAACTGAGCATTTGAAAAGTGACAGGTTCACTTTTATTTTTGCTGTCATAACAGTTATTTGTGACAAAATATGTATTTATTTTTAGACTGCATCTTTGTGTATTAGATGTTATATGTAAAATTTCTTCTTGATATGGAAAATAAAAAAAAAACCTTTTAAAACATAACAAAATCCCATTATAATTATACACACATACATTATTCCTAATAAATGTTTAAAATAACACATATTGTAACCATGACATTATATGCAACTATCATTGCTCACTCATGTTTTATATTGTTAGTACTGTGCATTTTCATATAATTTATGTTTAACTTATTAAACAAACCATTTAATATTTTAAAGTGTGTATAGGGCCGCTCTAGTTACATTTGATTCTTTGGTTAGTAAACCCATTGTCACCTTTTCTGAATGTCCACTTTTATCAAAATCAAAACCTTTTATTGTGTGCTTCTTGTATAATTTTCTTTGTATATGCAACCCGCCCCCACCCCAAAAAAAAAAAAAATCAAATCTTTATTAATTATAAAATTTACTCATAAGAGAATTATATTACTGATGTATATGTTCTTTGGTAAAACATCAGAAAAGAGCACGATCTCTTTCTATTTTATGTGGATTATTCATTTCTGTTTTATCTTTATTCCATTATATAAAAGTAGAATCTGTATCTTCCCCTAAATGCTATATAAAAATTATTTTTGTTATTCTATGTAATATCATAATCCTGATAAACTGGGTAAATACCAAACATCTAAAACCTGTTTCTAGAAAAGAATGCTTTATTTTGTTAAATATATTGTTTAGCATATTGTGCTCCAAACAAGAATACACACTTTATATATGTACCCATTGTGTTTACTGTACTGATCCCCTATCACTGAATTATAAATTGTCTTGGGTTTTTGTTTTTTGTATGTATGCGTTATTGTTTGAATTGCATACATTTGTTTAACTTGCATGCAGAGGGGGTATTATTTAATGGCATACAACTTTTCTTAATAATAAATAGTTTAATTCAATATGCATATGAATTGTGCATTTCTTTCAAAAACTGCAAGCTCTTACCCAAAAAAAGACATTTAGTTATAAATATTTTAAATAGTTTAAATACATATTTCATACCAAGTATATAAAAATAGCATTTTTTGATAAATAAATTAAGAGGTTTCATTAAAATGACAAATAACGTGCAACAACTAACCACCGTCTACCAACGCTATTTGGTTGATTGTCTAGGAGATGACATGCAGCGATTATTGTCCTATGTCTTCTCTGAATTGACAAATAGACCAGCAGGAGTCATGGTCACCTGGAGCAAACATTGACAGTATCATTGTTTGCAAATGACAATCAGGCACTCAGGAAAGAGCTTTAGCTTTTGAGACATAATAGCTCCCTATGACAAATGTGGTCATGTGTTCTTTTGTATACGACTCCCAGCTGTTCTGACCCTTAGGGCCTTCTGTCCATAACAAAAGTCTGGCACACAGACCAAAAGCTTACATAAGTAGCAAAAAACACACCCACCATGCTTCTAGATAAACGGTGAGCTGTTTTCTATATTATATTCTTGGTCAAACTTTTTTCCTTGATATTTTTAATAGCAATTTGCATGTGTAATTTTAGTCTTGTGAATGTAAAATACATTATCAAAGGACTCCTTTGTGCTGAATGATATGTTAGTATTTAAAAATCAGGTGTCATTATACATTTATGGCTTTGTCGTCTTTGAAATCTAATGTACTTGTTACAATGTCAAGGGGAAAATCTCCAGTAGATGGTCCAGACATTACCGTTGTACCCTCCACTTCCCAAGAACCTGGTAAATTTTCAAGGCTTAGTGAACTAATTGCTCCTTGACTGAAGCCTTCCTCAGATCTACTAGGTAAAACAAGCTGCAAAGAAGTCTCAGATGACGAACACAGAGAAGGAGAAAGTGTAGCAGAAATTGACTGCAGGGGAGTCAAGGTTGTGTCTGAAGGCTGTGATGTACATTTTAAAAAGGGAAAATGGTCTGCCTGAATAACTTGATAATGGGAAGGAGAGTATTCAAGGCCTGAAGTATAATAATATTCACCTTCCAATGAATTTTGTACACCTGATTCATTTCTTTGTGGACTGCTTCCTACAGAAGATGGATCCATATTCCACAAATCAGAGACAACAGTGCCTTGGCAAAGTTGTGTGGGAGTACCAATCAGTGATTCAGAATGTCTTTGCATGCAAGGATCATTTGTGGTCCATGTCATCCTAGTTTGTAATTGGTCAACTGGAGAACCTATTGTAGTTCCCATATCATCCAATACTGTTCCATATGTTGAATAATAACCCACAGGCCTTTGCAAAGCTAATAAATTTTCCAAAATATTCATAACAGTCTTCATATCTTTACCCAACTGGGAAACTTCATGGGTTAAGGAACATACCTGAAAAAAAGTTCAACTAATTAAAATACAGGAATTCATAGCCATGTTTCACACCAAACGTAAAGGCAACGTATACATTTTAACTTAACTGAAATGGAAAATATTTACTGATATGGCTAATTGGGTTTAAGTTTGCACGTCTATTATTTGCCCAACAATGCTCACTATTTAGCTCTGTATTGACCTTAAGTTTCTAGGCTTCATGACCTTTAGTTTATAGCATTCGGATTGTGATTGTTCCAATAAAACTCACAAGTTGGTGTGCACCATCTTGTGGGTTTTATTGGAGTTCTTATGGATATTGCCTTTCATTCTGTGTTGGTTACGGCACATTAACATTCACACTGTATTTAATAGCACAGGCACTTTAATATACACAAACATTTACATGATGTGTTTTGGTCTGTATGTAAATTTATGCACCTTAACCCCTTAAGGACACATGGCATGTGTGACATGTCATGATTCCCTTTTATTCCAGAAGTTTGGTCCTTAAGGGGTTAAATAGATATACACACACTTTTTAAATATATATACTTCACTTTGAGTTTTAATAGTTATTATTCATCGGTGCCTGTTTTTATCCACTTATTGTATTAGATAGTGTTTCTTGGATTGTGATGGTTGGTTGTGTCCAGAGACAAGCCTGTCCATTTTGTATTCAATTAATTTGTTACCTAACAAATGCTAAATTAAAATACTGATAATCTTAACAATACAACTATTTACGAGAGCATTGTCATCATGCTTGTCTACTATGCTCAATAAACTTTTTAAAAATATCTGAGGTCAGTTTAATTCCACTAGTCAGCTGGAAATAAACACAGCAATTTGTAAGAAAGTGATGTTTCTCTGTCATGACAGCACACACTCATTATAACCATCACCTCAGCTGTCAGATACATAGATAATGTGAGGGACACATTATTTACTGTCACCCACAACAACAAATACTAGTAATTAGTCTGTGTGGTATAATTGCTTATTTATCTGGTTTCTGGTAGACATTTGACAGTGAAATAAAATATTATCAAGATACTGTAGAGAACGTTTTTCAGTGCCAAGTTAGCAAACTGTACATGCATGTTTATTAACTAAAGACAATTTAATAAATGAGCAATAAGTAATATTTTCAATTTCTCAGCCCAAGCAATACTTATATTAGATGTATCTGCCAAATCACATTTTTTTTTTTTTTTTAAAAAGCAGCTCTAATAAAGTTATAAGGTTAATTTTTGTGAACTAATACTAAAATTCCTATAATAACATTTAAAATATTTCCATTATTGATGTTATGCAGACTGGTTGCCATTATTCACTATGTTTAGCATGTTGGAGCTAATTCAATGTTTTAGGATTTTTTTTTCAGTTGAATTTTTTTGAAAGTTTATTGCTTTTATTAAAAATGATTGATATTTTTTAAATGGTGCGTATTGATTTTGTTCTTTAGGAAAAACAACCTTTTTTTGGCTGCTTGTTGGCAGCCATGTTGACCAACTGATACTCAATGTAATTTGTCTACTGCTGCAATTGCTCTGTATGCTGTGTTTGAGGGTATGATAGATGGCGAATACAGCTGTTTCCTACGTAATGTTGAGTGATGCTTGTTTTTCTATATAAGTATATAAGTCAAAGAAGTATTGGGATTCAGGTTCAAAATCAGTATGGTACTGGAAAATTCAGAGCATTGCTGCAAGTTGTCAGAGCGTGTGAGAGACATGTGGTCAGTCTGCATCCTGTGAAGACTACAGTCTCTCACCAACAGACTACCAGGGAAATGCATGTTCCTCCTCATTGGCCAAAGGTAAAGAGGAAGAGAGGGGGGAATGAACGTTCTTTATATTTTTGCAATACAAATTATAACAAAAAATATTAAATTGTTTTCCTCCCATTAGGCACACAAGCCTCAAAGTCTTTGTCTCAAACCGAACAATGCATCCTCTATTCTACCTCAAACATTGTCTCTGACACAAAATGCATCCTTTAGACACCACATTTCCTACAAACATACACACTTCATTACCTACAGATACACTTCATCCCTCCAACACACACTACAGTCCCTATACACACAACCATTGAGTACATCCCCCCACACACTACAACCCCTATATACACACACACATACTACATCCACTTTGTACACATGCTATAGCCCCTATACACACATACACCTTCTCTCTACAGCCCCTAAACTCACATACTCTGCAACTCCTAGCCACACACATACTACACCACAAACACCACAACAGAAACAGACACACATCACACCATAAACAGCATCCAAAAGCATGTACAATGTCCTTTTGACCTCTGGTATCCCACTTATGGAAACCCCAAAGACAAGTCATCAGCAAATGCAGCGCAAGTGTGTCCTTAAATTTGCTTGTACTGTGCAAAGCAAACACAAGACATTATCCCCATGAGAGGGCTTATTAGTAGGGCTCTGCTCATGTGCTGCTCTTGAAGAACATTGAAATAATATGTTCACTTTGGGTGGATTTGTGTGTCATTAGTGATGACCCAACATACCCCCTCTCTGTCCCAACCCCCTACCACTGTGCCACTTTGATATTAGATGTCTGGGACAAATTTATGTCCCAGTCCTGCCCTGAGCTTGAATAAAGTTATTGGAATACTATAATATTAAAGCAATTGTTTTCTGTTCACTTCTCCATGCAGGGTTTTGCTTTAATACAAAGTGTAGTAAAATATTGAAAGGCCTTGAGTTCCTGCTGACTATTGGGGTTTCATATATACAAACAGGTAAAATACCACATTTTTGTCTTTCTAATGCTGTAATGTTTTTATTTCACCATCTTTATTTAGGATTTTAGAAGGTTTAAGCACAAAAGTGACAAGAACAGGTTATGAATTGTACGAGGTACACTCAGTAAATATAATGGAAGTAGTAGATGATGTCCAACTGGATAAATTGTAGCAACTCATAAGTTGTAAGCAATAACCCTTGGCAAATGTAAAACTTCAAGAAATAGTTTATTTACATATCTGTCATTGTGATGTGTTGGCTCACAATGAGCTTTTCTAAAACCTACATTTGATTAAAAATGTCACAATATCTGATCTGAAAATAAACCTCTTGAAAAGATTGCCCTTTTGTGCCTGGTCATCAATAAATTCTACAAAAAATTACAATCTGCTAAGTCACATTATGATTTCTTAGCCAGAATTGTAAGACTGTTTCTCCTGTTTATTTCTCAGATGAGTTATTGTCTACCCTTTTAATGAAAATGTTTGATCCACCAGATCAAATAATTTAAAATGATCAGCAAGTCAAAATCATTCTTACATGACTTTAAAATAAGGTTTTAATATAATAATACATCATTATATATATTTTAGCATATAATGTTTACCATATTTTTATATTGTATTTCCCTGTACCCCAGAAATACAATTCTTTGTTGTGCTTATTTGTTAACATTATTGTTTTTATTTAATATTTAATATTTAGGCTATATTAAGATTAAGGTAAACTCTTATATAATGTTTGGAAGCGAAGGCTCATTTCATATTTCCCATTCATGAGTTACATTTATTTTGCAGTGAAGGGAATAATGTATGTCAGTTGTTCCACATTAATTTTAATGGATTAAACTTTCGAGATTCATCTTTTATGCACTTTATTTAATGAATTAGATGTACAGATCTCTGGCTAATCCTGTGACTAATGCACCATTCATTTGTAACAAATACTATAAACAAGTCTTTAGCAGCACATAGGATGCACTTTTGTTACCCAGGAATAGTACATTCCAATGGTTTATTTCATTTTTAAGAGAAAGTATAAATTGAAAACAATTTGTTTTCACCTAAAATATATTCTTGTAAATCTATTACCGTAAGCAATATAGCTTCAGAGAACTGACAGCTATATTAATTCACGTTGATGCTTTTTTGTTGTCTTTTGTTATTTAGAAATCCTTTGATTTGCTCTCAAAGGAACATCATAGCATTGTGAATACATACATGTATATATATATATATATATATAGTGTTCTCCTCAGCATGTAGAATACCTGGATCCCCTGCAAGGGTTACAAAAGCTATTTAACTTATCTGACATGCTGTGTATTGCCTGTCTCCCTGCTGCTGGTTCCACCTCATTGGCTTAGATAATAAATTTTAATGATCTCAGCCAAACCAATTCTTACCCATAGAGAAGCACTTGGAGGGTAGTGTGCGTGCAAGGCAAAAATGCTGAACTGCACTAATTTAATTCTCTCTATGGGAGTCATTTGATAGAACAACTGAGTCTGGTTAATCAGTGGAAGCACCCTGTAGTGGTTGCCACTAGAGGTGTCTTAGATCAGCAAACATAACATTGCCGACTAAATGACAATGTTTTAGATTGCAAGGTTAACACTAAAGGGCAACTTCACCCAGATAAATTCATTGAGATTAAGTGGTTTGGGGGCCTATTGAATGTGCCTATTTAATAAAACAAGAAATGCAAAAAATAATAAGGAATGTCCTATACCATATTGAGTCTAATAGACTTGACAAGGGCTCCAAGGTGCTGAAACGTTTTTTGTTCTGCACTTTATAACAAAGCTGCCTACTGAAGAAACCAGAAAATGTGCCCTGATCTACATTGTTCTATTGAATCTTTCCTGGCTTTATGGCCCTGCCTGTCTGGAGCACCCTGATGGGAGTTCTCCCCAGATAGTGTGCATATCCTCTCTACTTTTGCTTTACAATATTGAATGCTGCTTCTTCTTTGAGGGTTTAACTGGTATAACATCATCAGACTTAATCTTGATTTTCTTGATGTCTCTCAGCCCAGCACCCTTATTTTTTAAGTAGATGAGGTCCTGTTTCTCTGGGAAACATTACCACTATTACCGACCTGACAAACAGGAGGAATTCACTTCCCCAAGACACCAATTACTTTAGAGATTTTACATTCTGTCAAATACACCCTGTTCCAAATTATTATACAAATTATATTTTTCTCATTTACCTAAATAATTGATGTAAATACCAGCCAGCATAATTCTCATGTTATCAACTATTAAGAGTACAATTCAAATTTTATTGAACAAACCTCCTAATGATAACAGTATTTTTTTTAAACATAAAAAACTTACAATGCACTGTTCCAAATTATTACGCACAGGAAGTTTCAAAACACTTTATCGGTCGTAAAGAACTGAAAATTTTAATTTGTTGTGTTTGCACCATATTTACTGAAATCAAAAGCTATTTCAATCAAACTTATAACAACATTTAAACTTTTTAAACATTTTAACAGGTCACGTTACAGTTTAACATAGGACCCCTTATTTGATAGCAGCTTCACAAGTCTTGCATCCATTGAACTTGTGAGTTTTTGGGCAGTTTCTGCTTGAATTTGTTTGCAAGATGTCAGAATAGCCTCCCAGAGTTGCTGTTTGGATGTAAACTGCCTCCCACCCTTAGAGATATTTTGCTTGAGGATGCTCCAAAGGTTCTCAATAGGATTGAGGTCAGGGGAGGATGGAGGCCCCACCATGACTTTCTCTCCTTTTATCCCCATAGCAGCCATTGATGCAGAGGTATTCTTTGCAGCATGAGATGGTGCATTGTCATGCATGAAGATGATTTTATTACGGAAAGCATAGTTCTTCCTTCTGTACCAGGGAAGAAAGTGGTCAGTCAGAAACTCCACATACTTTGCAAAGGTCATCTTTACACTTTCGGGGACCCTAAAGGGGCTGACCAGCTCTCTTCCCATGACTCCACCACCGCCTTGCTGACGTCACAGCCTTGTTGGAACAGGGTGGCCGTTTACCAACCATCCACTACTCCATCCATCTGGACCATCCAGGGTTGCACGGCGCTCAACAGGACTGTTTGAAACTTAGTCTTCATGTATTTTTCTGCCCAATGCAGCCGTTTCTGCTTGTGAGCATTGGTTAGTGGTGGCCGAATAGAAGGTTTATGCACAGTTGCAAGACTCTGAAAGACTCTACACCTTGATGTCCGTGTGTGGGACTCCAGAGGCACCAGCAGCTTCAAATATCTGTTTGCTGCTATGTAATGGTATTTTAGCAGCTGCTCTCTTGATCCGATGCATGGATCTGGCAGAAATCTTCCTTAATGTGCCTTTATCTCCACAAAACCATCTATGCTCTGAATCAGCCAAAAATCTCTTAATAGTGCGATGACCACGCTTACGTTTTTGTGAAATATCTAATGTTTTCATACCTCGAACTATTTCACTCTTTTCGGCAGCAGAGAGATCCTTTTTCTTTCCCATATTGCATGAAAATGGTGCTCTGCTTAATAATGTGGAACACCCTCCTTTAGTAGTTTTTCCTTAAATTGGGCTCACCTGGCAATCTAATTATCACAGGTGTCCAAGAATGTTTTCAGTAATCAAAAGAGCCCTGAGACACAATGCCATCTATGAGTTAAACTGAAAAACAAAATATTTCATCTTTGTGACACTTAAATAGAATTTGCAAAATAATTTGGAACAGGTTGTACAGCACTATTGCATATATTTCTCCGTGAAACATCTTAGACACAGGAACTGGACAACCTTTGGTCTTTTAACAAACCAAGTGACCCCTTTCTCTATAGGCAACAACTATTACCAATGTTTGTCCAATGGATGTCAAAGGTCAAACAGGTTAGAGAAATTGAAAAATTTACTGCTTCTTTACATGATACCAATTTAGTACTACTTTTTTATTAGTTTATTTTGAGTTTATTGAGATGATATGAGTAATGGTTACACAACTGACAATCACAGACACAGATTGTTCCACAGATGAAAATGTTTACAGTAATGTGCTTATAAACACAAGGTCCTTTTTTTTTTTTTTTTTTAGCATACAGTAAACAGTAGGGTTGTGTTAGTACTTGCACATTTTTAGATTATTGGTTATGCGAAGGATTGATAATCAGATTAGACAATTTGGTAAGGTTTAAGCAGGTTTATACGGTTCGGGAACATGTTAAATGTTAAACAGGCTTAATCTTGCAGCAGGTTAGGTACGTCATATTAAACAGTGTGAGAATGCATGGTTGTGCGTGGTTTAAACAGCACAGTGGAAGTGACAGGGTGCACTATATGATTGCATGCTGTATGTGCTGAAGAGTATTATGTTAGTGCCTGTGGTGAGACATTGGAGGCAGGGCTAGATGTCAGGCCTGTTATGCACTATCTAGAGGCATGGTACCCGAAGCACGTGGGCTTTGCGCAGTAGAGGGACAGTGTCGAATGCCGAGGGTCATGTTTGAGTCTACAGGCTTGGTGTATTCGACATATGGGTTCGCTGAAGTGTGCAGATAAAGTCTGACATGGAAATATGACATGAATTAAATCAAAGATTATGCCGACTGTGCGTGTCTTACTCCGCTCTAGTAGTGTGACATATGTGGTTATGTGTAGAGATAGGCAGAGGAATAAAAAACGAACAAAGAGTTTATGCAACATTAATTCACCTATAACGACTGGTTGAGGGCCAACGAGCCGTAATGCTGCGGCAAGTCCTCGGGTGTGGAGACCGCTACCGTGCTCGAGGCTATTTGGCACTGTCAGCCAATGCCTCGGCTTGGTGCGGCCATGGGGGCCCTGGGTGCTTCAATGTAAGGGATGACTACATTTCGGAAGTCCTCTGGGGTCCCCCAGGTATACGTCACACTTCTAGCTGGTCGACTTGTAGAGGTATGCGCCTCCAGGATCGCGGGTTAAGAGTCATGAGGGTGGTCGGCAGTGGCAGAAGGTTCGGCAACAGTTGGGGAGCACCAGTCATGGAGGGCTAGAGGGTCAACCGATGCCATTAGTGGGCCACTCCGTGTAGTCTCTGTTCAGGTCGGTTATGGATTGGGTGAGGCGGATTGGGCTTCCGGAGGCTCCCGGTCCCTCTGCTGAGTGGAGATGCAGCGAGGTGGCTCCCTGGTCCCCGGCTCATGCTGAGGTCCGCTTCTCCGCGCTGCTGGCTGGGGACCTGGCATAGTCCAAGTCCTTCCCCCCAAGGGGAGAGCGGGGTCGGGTCGTGGTCTTACATCGCCTTGTGAGTATTTTGCCCCGCTTGCGTGGTCGCTGCTGGGGTGCCGGTCTTTTGGTGACTCTCAGCCCAGTGAGATGGTAGTCGCTTGTGGCGGGTGCTGGACGCTGTTGGGTGCCGTTTTGTGGTCTGCGGCCATTTTGTATTTCCTGCCTCTGGTGCTTCGCTTGGGGATCCTGTATGGGATTTGCCTCTCTTGCCGTCAGCTTTGCCTAGAAGGCCTCCAGAATAGCTTCAAGCGTTGACGCTAGGCCTTCCTGGGATACCCGTCTGCAGTGAGTGACTATTATCTCTGTGTGGCTGTGGCAGGGAAGTGTGGAAGTGTGTGCGTCGACTCACCCTTTGTGGTTTCGATGTATGGCATGCCAGGGGCCATCCACTCCATAGACAGTGGAGTGTGGACCGGGATGTCCCCCCGGCCCAGGGGGGGGGAACGGGATTCTGTGTTGTCCCGCTGGGGTAAGAGACAGGGGAAGGGAGATCGTCCGCTTCCCCCGCCCAGGGTCCCCTCCAGGCCGCAACCGCTCTGCATAGTTTTTGGCGGTCGGCATCTCAGTGTTGTTGATCGGGACACTCCAACCGTCTTCTGTCACAGTTAATTCCCTTTGGGGGTCGGCTTGTGAGTGGCAGGAGTCGTGGTACACTGCTTGGTCAGGTAGTTTGCATGGGAGCTCCTGCATGTTGTGACCGTCCGCCATGCTGGTCAGGCCTCGCCCCCCCCCAAGGTCCTTTCTTTCTATCTGTACAAACCAGCCCCCTTGCCAAGCTTAACTGCACCCAAACACTATTTGCGATAACCACCACAATTAACTGGATTCATGATTAAATATGATTTTAATGGTTATAGTACTCTTTTAATAAATGTCTAATAGATCATACAACAAAAGAAAGAGGTTTTCCTGACACAGAAAATATATTTATTACTCTGATAAGATATAAAAGATATTTTGTAAACTGTCACACAAATGAAAGGGCATAACTGAAGATTCATTGTGCCATAACCACTACAATGTGCTTTAGTGGTAATGGTGGTTAGAATATTCCTTTAAATAACATTTTAGCAGACTACCTCCACCCAGCGAATAAATAAAAGGTCATATTATCTGTTTTATATACATGGTTGTGACCCATATATTCTCTTGAACACAGTAAATGATAAAGTTTATGAACAATGGTTTCGCACCTCATGATTCAGTCGGGCTACATGTTGTTTGGTTTCTTCTGCAGTAATAAACAGCATTGCAGGATTGAAGTCATTATAGTCTGCAAAGTATATAAAAATATTAAATAAAAAACAAAAAAGTGTTTAAATGTAATACTCTAAACTCCATTTTAATATGTAAATTAGTCAGCAGTTTGCTAAACAAATAGACAATAAAACAGTCAACAGTTTTTAATTACAAGAAACTATTCATGTGTAAAACATGTCTGAAGTGCAAAGAGAAATAGCAAATATTTGTAATGAAAATAAATAGAAAAAGATCCTCCTAATTTAAATTTACATTATTAATAGCTGCAATTTTAGTGCATCACTAGACAAACTGAGACACCTGAGCCTATAGACTATTTCTGAACATTAGCCTACCTAATTATTCTGCTGTGCATATTAAATAAATGAACACATTTTATATTTACAGCTGCACATACAATCATGTGTTCTAAATCTCTTTGCCGTTGTTTTCCAAAGACAATGTTTTGAAATTCCAATGTGGCTACACCCATTCCAAACATTATTATTTCTCATCCTCATTCCCAATGTTTAACCTAGCTATGTCTAAACGGGATCATAATGCCATTCACTAAATCTTTAAAACAAATTTAAAAGAAAATGGAGTGCCTCGTGAAAAAAAGGTTAACATAAAAGGACACTATAGACACTAAAACAACGTTAGCATCATAAAGCAGTTTTTGTGCATAGATCATGCCCCTGTAATTTTTCTGCTCAATTCTCTGCCATTTAGGAGTTAAGTCACTTTGTTTATCCTGCTCTAGTCACACCTCCCTGCTTGTGGCTTTCACAGCATTCCTAAACACTTCCTGAAAAGAGAGATCTAATGTTTAAACTTCCTTTATTGCACAGTCTGTTTAATTTAAAATGTCTTATTTTCTACTCTTTTATTTGCCTTCTGGACCCAGCAGGAGCCTCCCATGTGTGATTAAAGTTCAATTTACAGATTAGGAGATTTAAAAAAATTCTAAAACAAGTTAACATCTGAATGAAAATTAAACTATTCTTTCATGCAGGCTGTGTGAGTCACAATGAAGAGAGGCGTTACTAGATCTGCATGAAGAGAAACAAAAGTGATTTAACTCATAAATTGCAGTGAAACCGAAGGGACTTGATTTATACACCAAAATTGCTTCATTAAGATAAAGTTGTTTTATTGCCTATAGTATACCTTTACATTATTGATTTTCAATGTTTTATTCAGAGGAGTAATTTCCAGTAACATGACAGTTTCCCTTTAATACGAATAACACTTACTAAAAACAAAATATAAAAGAAGGGTTGCGCCAAGTAAAAAAAAAAATATATATAAATAAAAACCAGTCCAAATAACGGTAAAAGTCCAACCTAAAACTTTAATATTTATTATACAAAATTATGTTTCCATATGGAATATGGAAACATAATTTTGTATAATAAATATTAAAGTTTTGGTTACTTGATAGTTCCCATTATCTTTATTTATACATTTATCCCTGGCAAGTTTTATATATATATGATAAATTTTTATCCCAATTTTAACAACACTCTCACAAGTTCCTGTGCAGCTAAAGAAATCCTAGGTGGGGATTATTCCACCAGCGCTGACACCAAAGAGCAGTTGGCCTGCTCTGTACTTGTAAGTACGTTTTTATTTCTCACCTACTATATATATCCATACAGAGAGCACTATCTGGATTGTTTCTGTTCTCTTTGAGTTTCTGGATACCTCTGAAGAATCGATACTCACCACATATCCCATACGCGGGGATTATACCGCTGTGTGCGCACTACCCTAGAGCTGGACAGAAGCTCTTAAAAATTGTGAGTTCGCTACTTATATTTTACTTCACCTGAACCATACATATTGCACTATCGGTTGTTCTCTCTTTTATCCTTTATATCCAATACCCGAAGATCCTGTTCCTGTATCCAAGGACGACAGAGAGGACACTTTTAGGTTGGACTTTTACCGTTATTTTGACTGGTTTTTATTTATATATTTTTTTTTACTTGGCGCAGCCCTTCTTTTATATTTTGTTTTTACTTTGTATTTTTAGGGTTTTGGGGAGATTCCCTTTTTGGGGTGCTGCCTTATAGGTTGATTGGCGCTGTCTCTTCCTCTTGTTTATTTATCTAATAACACTTACTGTCTAGAAGTTACAATTGATTTTTAACATACATTTTAAAGTATGATCATTTCAATTTGAGAAATTTCATTAAAAAGAATTAGCAATATTTTCCACAAGGTTTATTTTTACACTTTGTCATCTATAACCCAATTGGACTTGCATCTTTTAAAACAGTACAGGGAGCAGCATTGTTAGTAAATCGTTTCGGAAACATACCTCTCATAGTTTGGTTTAATCGTGCTTCTTGCCTCATTTGATAAGCTTCAAAATCGAATGCTTGACCTTCATCATTCCTATTGCTGTCTTCAATTCCGTCAACAACTCTGTTAGGAAGAAATTATTAATATGATTGTGTAATAGCTGTTAAAACAATAAACTTTTTATATTGTATAATTCCACTCCACTCTTCAGCGAATTTCATGTTTTTGGCTATACCAGGAGTGCCCAAAAGGTAGATCCTCCGATGTTTTAAAACTAAAGCTCCCATGATGCTTTGTCCCTGGGCTAAACATTGGCCCTAGAAAAATTAAAGAACACTTCTCTTGTAAATTTAGGAATAAGATAGGTGGTTGATGTTAAGTAGTGAAACTTGTTGGTTTAGCTGCAGTTCACTGGTTTGATTTTTGGTATACAAGGAAGCTGGCAATGTTACAAAAGTGAGAATTCAAGGTGAATCCAATGTGAATTTCAAATACGAACTGAAATAAATTATCTAAATTTGCCATGCTTTCAGTTTGGCTATTTTGGCCTTGAATTTATAATTCAATTTGAATTCAGTTTGAAATTTATTTATTTTTAATAACCCTGTGAATGTTGAATAGCAAGGCCAGAAGAATCTGTAGGGAATAGTAAAGCCAGAACAATCTGTACATAGGCATCCGCAGGGGGAGGAAAGGCAAGGTAGTGCCCCCCACCCCCAATTTTTCAGCTTGTTCTGCTATTTTTCGTGTGAGATTGAAAATGCACTGCAATACCAGCACCGGCCAGTAGGTGTATGGATAGAGACAGGGGTAGGAAGCTACATCTTATCCCTGCTTTTCTCTACTGACTGAAACCACAGGGGAGCAGCACTTGCAGCCAGCAGAAACAGCCTACAGATCAGGTAAGTGAGGGATGGGGGGCAGCCTACAGAGCAGGTAAGTGAGGAATGGGGGAGAGAGTCTATAGATCAGGGAAGTGAGGCATGGGGGGCAGCCTATAGATCAGGGAAGTGAGGCATGGGGGGGCAGCCTACAGATCAGGGAAGTGAGGCATGGGGGGCAGCCTACAAATCAGAGAAGTGAGGGAGGGGGAGGGGAGAGACAGCCTGTAGATTAGGTAAGTGAGACATGGGGGTGCAGCATACAGGTCAGGTAAGTGAGAGATGGGGAGACAGTCTATAGATCAGGTAAGTGAGGGATGGAGGGAGGCAGCCTATAGATCAGGTAAATGAGGGATGGGGGAGACAGCCTACAGGAAGGAGCAGCAAGGAGCTGGAAGGGACAGCAAGGAGCACAAAAGGTAAAGTAGGAGAAGGAGCACAAAGGAACAGAAATGAGCAGGAAGGGTCTGCAAGGAGCAGGAAGGGTCAGTAAGGAGCTGGAAGGTACAGCAGCACAAAGGTAAAGTAGTAGGAGCAGAAAGGGTCAGCAAGGAACTGGAAAGGGCAGCAAGGAGCAGGAAGGGTCAGCAATGAGCTGGAAGGGGCAGAAGGAGCACAAACATAAAGTAGAAGAAGGAGCAGAAATTAGCAGGAAGGATCTGCAAGGAGCAGGAACGGTCTGCAAGGGGCAGGAAGGGTCTCCAAGGGGCAGGAAGGGTCTGAAAGGAGAAGGAAGGAGCACAAAGGTAAAGGAGCAGAAATAATCAGAAGGAGCACAATGGTAAAGTAGGAGAAGGAGCTGTAAAGGGCAGCAAGGAGCAGGAAGGGACATCAAGGAGCAGGAAGGGACAGCAAGAAGCTGGAAAGGGTAGGAAGGAACAGAATGAGCACAGAGGTACAATAGGAGAAGGAGCAGAAAGGAGAAGGAACAGAAATGAGCAGGACAGGACATCAAGAAGCAGAAAGGGTCTGGAAAGAGCAGCAAGGAGCAGGAAGGGTGAGCAATGAGCTGGAGGGGCAGAAGGAGCACAGACGTAAAGTAGGAGAAGGGGCAGAAATTAGCAGAAAGGGTCTGCAAGGAGAAGGAAAGGTCTGCAAAGTGCAGAAAGAATCAGAAAGAGCACAAAGGTAAAGTAGGAGAAGGAAAAGAAAATGGTAGCAAGGAGCAGAAAGGGACAGCAAGGACCACAAAGGAAAAGTAGGAGAAGAAGCAGAAAGGGTCTGCAAGGAGCAGAAAGGGATCAGAAAGAGAAAGGAGCGGAAGGGCGCAAAATAAGCTGGAGGTAGCAGAAAGGTAAAGGAGCAGAAAGAGCCAAGGAGGAGAGAAGACAATGTCAGAAGAAAAAGAAGACTGTGTCAAATGAAGGAGAAGAAAAGGAGACTGGAGCAGGAAGGACAAGGGAAGTGAACCCTCCATTTTATTCTGGACACCACAACATAAGGCTTTGGTAACTGGGCCTGGCAGGGAAACTTTGGACCTTCTCATCTCCCCAGGTAAAAAAGATATCAGTGTTAATGTGTTCACTTTTAATTACTGAGTGTCAGGAGGCACAGTGTGCCGCTGGGTAGGGGTGTCGCTGATTGGCTAGAGCGGTCAGCTGGCACTCTAAGCCAATTAGTAGCTCCCCATTCATAAAAAAGTTAAACATTTTTAGTAAACGGGAACTAGTGATTGGCTTAGGGTGTCAACTGACCACTCTAGCCAATCAGCGGCACCCATGCTTGACGTCAATCCGCACTTCCTAACACTCTGTTTCAGGAGCTGGATACCACTGAGAGACCTGGAGATCTGGAGCTGGAAGAAGCCTTTGAGGTTAAACCATTTGAGAGCGGTTTAACCCGTTAAAGGAAAGAGAGCACCCAGGGGCTTCCTGACATCATAGCATTTTCATTTAGATGAAGTTGTTATGGTAACCAGAATGTTCCTTTAATTTTCTTAAAGGAATACTATAGTGTCAGGAATACAAACATGTATTCCTGACACCATGGTTGTGAAAACGCTATTCATCCTAGCTTTATGTGATAATGACTATGCCCCTTCCCTTTCATGACACTGTCAAAAAGGGACCAAGCATGGATGTCATTACAATTATGCCCTCCCCCCTGGAAAAATTCCTGCGGACGCCCATGAATCTGTAGTGACAATATAATCTTCCCATGTTCATTTACCATGTTCTTGTTGGCATACTGGTAATAGCGAACAATCTTGTTTTCCACCATGCTATTAGTGAAACATTTTTGGAATGTAGTATTGAATTCCCTGTAAGCACTGCCTTTAACTTATAGGAAAGAGGTTGGGAGGGCTTGATCAAAAAAGCCTATGTGAAAAAAATCAAGAAAGAAGAAAAACTAACAAGTTAACTGTATCAGTGATGGACTTCAGTATAAATGCAGTGCATGATGCAACCAAGCAGACATTTCTGCTTTTTTTGACACATGATAGATTCATTTCAATTGTATATATTCATTTACTGATATTACCTGGGACTTAAATCAGGAGGTCCAAGACTAGTGACAGTTGGCAGGTGAAGCATTAGATTCTTATCCCATTTCCTGGTGTTAAAGTTTGAATCGGTTTCCGACCTTGCCTTTGTAGCATTTGGATTGCATGATTTTATAGGTGATTTAAATGGAACTGTTCCTGAAAATGGCTTCAAATTAATCCCAAGAGAGCTAGTGTTGCCAGACTTCTTGTATTTCGCAGTTGTGTTCTTAGTACGAATCGGAGAAGGGGATGAAGGATCATTCTCTCCATCATCATCATCATCTTCAACAATTGAAGAGAGTCTTTTATTGATACTCCCGTTTCCCCTGGACTCTGTCTGAAAGAGATAATTGGAGTAATTTAAAATGACACACTCACATAATCAATAATGCTAATAATTAAGGACAATAATGAGTTGTATGTTTTAGTTTTCCTAGTAACCTTTATTGCTGCTTAATATACTTGCTTCATTTTAGCCATTAGGTTGTTGGCAATCAGACTAAATCAACCAATATAAGCAATTCAATTAACTAAAATTTAAAATCAGGTAAAATTTAATTTATTTAGATAACATTGCTGCTCTGTGAAATAAACATAGACTCCTGACCTACTACTTTTTCCCCATCACGCAAGATTATAGTTCATTGATTTAATTTGCTTCAGAGAGTGTCTTGAGTTCTACTGGCAAACTATAAAACAAATATTTTGGTATGACGAAAACAGAAACAATATAGCAACAATTAGATAATAAGCTTATTTATGCCTGTTGCTCCTGTCTTCAAATAAAGCATCTTACTAGAGCAGGGATGCCCAAAAGGTAGATCCTCAGATTTTTTTTTGAACTACAACTCCCATGATGCTTTTGCATGCTTTTAGAATGACAAAGCATCATGGAAGTTGTAGTTTTAAAACATCCGGAGATCTACCTTTTGAGCACCCCTGTTCTAGAGATATTAGTTGCACACGGATTTCTATTTGATCACTTAACATGACCAATATTATCTTTTTGCAAATTAAACAGGATCATAGGTAGCATATTAAAAAGGCACTCAGGGGCACTTTAACCACTTCATGTCATTGAAGTAGTTTTGATGTCTGGTTCCCTCAGTTGCCATTTAGTGGACCATCTGTGATTGGTCTGACACTGAATTGGGAAGTTCCCAGGCATTTGTTCCATGTGGAAAGTATGGTTTTACTCTAGCCATAACAATCTGTACCAGCAGTGGGTGGCAGTGATAGGCTGATGGTCACTTCCAATCACTGCAGCCCATCACTGCTTTGTCTAATATAAATAGGCATTAAGCAGAGCAGCAGAGAGAGACTGAGCTGGGGCCACCCCAAGACTCTCTTAACACTCTCTTAACACTGAACAGTCAGACAGCACCAGGTGACTCCAGGCACCATAACCACTTCATTGTACTTAAGTAGTTAGAGGTGTCTAGAGTTTCACTTTAAACCAATAAGATAAGAATAAATAACTGCATGCAAGCTTTCACATATTAAGATTAAAAATTATCTTGCAGTTCTCCACAAATTCACTTTTTAATCAAAACCGTCTTTGAGGCCCTTTTAGAGGAAAACATATAAATATAGGAAAATACATTTTTATTTTTTTTGTAGAAAGAATAAAATATTTTTAGTTTCTGCAAAAGGTGTAATTAATGAAGTTGGTAAATGCTATATTCATTTTTCAGCTAATATTTTTGAAAAGCAAGATTAAACAATATATTCCACTGCACGTTGACTATTAAGTACATATCTGTTCTAATTTTTACAACATACTTTTTTTTCTACAAACACAGAAAGACATCTAATTTTCTTGAAGGTCCTGACTGATTTTAATAAACTATTTTGTTTTGCACTGCATTACATTTTCTAACTCCCCTGGCTGTAAGAAAAAGCAAACAACAAACAAAATAAAACAAACACAAAAACAAAGTTGCTACTGTGCTTAATATCATATTTCTTTTATAGTCTTTTTGCCTTGAAATATACTTAAAAGGACACTCCACTTCCCAAAAACATAAAAATTAAATAATGTTGCTGTTTAGCAGACATACCACCATTGAAAACATGCATGCATTTAGTTATGCATTTTACATTGTAGTATATCTAAAACCAGCTTGCAAAAGCTGAAGATCTCTTGTCTGAAGCTCTTGCAAGCCACCTTCTTCTAACCCAGTCCAGACTACCTGTGACTGTCCAATCACAATGCAACTCAATACTATGTCTTTGCAAGGAAGATGCCATGAGCAATTGCCTGCCTCTTGAGTTTAGTTCCACTGAGCTAAGCAACCTGGAACTAACAGGACAGGCTGTCTGACAACCAAGAGGGGGTGTAACAAGGTTAATTTATAAAACTGTCAATTTCTATTAAAATCTGCACCTTTTGTAAAATTAAACAAATAGGACACACTCTTAATATATAAAACACTTCAGCAAGCACATTCTGTAAAGTTTTATGCTTGAAGAGAATACTATATATACTACATATACATATAACCATCAGATATAAAACCAATGATTTCTTCATCCCTTTATCCTGCAGTTAGTGGAGTAAAGGTAAATACTGAGTTTGAAGAAAGCCCCCAATTGCCCTGGTAGCAAGTATGCTATTAGACCCTTATGAACAGTGCCACAGGAATGCCCCTTTCTCTAGCATTGAACACTCTAAGCGTTGTAGTTGTAGTGCTAGGAGTGCTGTGCAGCCCTCCCGATGTGTGTGTGTGTATATGTATATATATATATATATATATATATATATATATATATATATATATATATATATATATATATATATATATATATATATATATATACAGTATATATCATATATCCTTTAATGCAACTTATGGATGGGATAGCCTAAAGCCCTAAACCATTAGATAAACTTTTATAACTGAGGAATTTTATTATTGCAATAGTTTTCTTTTTCTATTTCTAAACTAAGTCTAGTTATATGTAAATGTGTATAGGCATCTGAAATAATCTTGCAGTACTTCTGCATCTCCACACATTTAATTGCCTGGTCAGTCTGTCATTTGACATGGTTTCATGTGATTCTAGTGTACCATCCAAAGAATGTCTATTTTCTTTCGCACTACTTAATTCATACTACAGTAAACAAAATAAAACTCACTTTGAATAATTAATACATTTATTTATGTATATATATAAAAAAACTTGTACAGAAAATATAGGATATTTTTTTTCTCATAGGTCAATATGAAAATATATTCTTCATGAAACTTTTACCTTTTACAACATGCCAGCCAAGTCTTCCACTGCCCCCATGATTTAGATTTAGGAAACATTTTTAAAAGTGTGGAATGAAAGGTAACTTTTATATAATCAAAAACATAACTGGTAATATTTGTTAAAATCCTTTACGGAATACATGCAATACGTTAATTGCATGATGATTCACGTAATTGGCAAATACTAATATACACTAATTGCATCTACATTAATTATAAATCATTCTGATCACTTTGGAAAATTTACCAGTTGATTTCATGGTATATTTTTTTTCCAAATCATTGTAAAGTTCCCTATTGTTAAAGTTGTTGGTAAAGTTAATGGTGCATGCATCAGAGTTGCAACATAAAAATAATCAACCATTTTTCATCTACTTTTATTAATAGAACTGTTATGTAATAAACTTAAGCTTGTTCTCAAATAACAGATACCCTAGGCACAATTCTGCTATCTTCAGGATTACAATACTATTTTACCTCTGTAGGAGGATTCTGCTATTTTATTTATAAACATCTTATTTATTCAAGATTTACATACCATGATTTTATCCATTTATCTATCTCCAAAACTGGATGACATTGTTAAGAACATTTTTGGAATAAGATGGTCACCATCTTTTATTTTTCTTTAGTATATTTTCTAGAAACAAATTACTTATGTTTATTGACCAAGTGAAGAGAAATTGACATTATAAAGTAATCCTCTGTCTCTAACTGTCTCACAGGTTTTATTTTGTAATATCGCTATAAACTCTCAAAGTACAATTTTCCAATCTTTGTTATCTCTAAGTAGTTTTTGAATCAGACATGTGTCAAAATGATCATAAACCTAGAGCATAGGATTCCTATTCACTGTGTCCTGATGAGAGAGAACTTGGGTAAATAATAAAAGCTGTTCACTATAAATGGAATGAGTGGAATGAGTGGTTAATAAAATTTAACATTTTTGATTTTTAAAGTTTCTAGGGAAATCTTGAATTTGTCTATTGCCATATAAAAAATTATATTGCTCCTCAGCTTCTCAGCTAATAAAATAATTGGTCTCCTTATTGCTCTCTCCTATTTCCTAAAGTTTAGGGAAAAAAACAGTTTTCATCAAGACATTAAAATAACCAACAAATATAAAACTAATCATTTCTTCATCCCCTTATCTTGCAGGTAGTTGGGTAAAGGTAAGGTAAAGATAATGAGGGAGAAGAAATAACCTAATTACCCTGGCAGCAGGTATGCTGTTAGACTCTTGTAAACAGTGCCAGAGGAATGCCCAGTCCTCTAGCATTTAAAGAAACACTCCAAGCACTGTTGCAGTTATGGTGTCGGGGTGCTGTGGTGTCCTCCCCATGTAAAAAGTTAAACCGTTGGTAACAATTTACATTCTTATCTGAGGCCCACTGGGTCATATCCCCGACCTCTCATTACAACAAGAAACTCTCCTTTCTGAGCTGAGCCTGGTTGTGCAGGTCCTAACTCTTTGACCTTGATTTTAAGAACCTATCTATTTCATCATTTCCTCTGCTAGTTCATTTAAGTTCATCTAACCCTGAAAACCCATAAAAATAATTGTGCTGGATAAACTGCTGCATTGTATAGTTCTTCAATGTATACACAGTTAGAAAACAAAATACAACATAAATAATGCATTACTGTTTATTAATAGTCTAACTAGTTACCCTACCCATTCACTAAATTACATTAAAGACAAGGAACTAAAGATTTAACTTCCATTTAGAAAAAATGGGGAAAAAAGATATATGAAAGAAAAAGTGAAAATTAAAAGAATTTAGTAGAGCAAAGATTGGCATTCAGTGATCTGGAAAGTTGGGCTGCCAAAGTGATAATATCTTGAGGAAAAAAATGTATATTCATATCAAAAACTTTGATAGAAAATAAATTTTCTGTTAAATTTTAGTTTAAAAGGGAAAACTTGATTGCATTCAATAGCTTGCAAGTCAGTAAATTCTCATCAATAAAATTCTTGCTATCTCTTCCACATTAGTGAGTTTTTCAATAGGTCTACTGAGCAAAATTATCCATGGATCCAACATGTCTGACTGTCTACTTGTAACTGTGTGTGTGTGACTGTCTGCCTGTACCTGTGTGTGACTGTCTGCCTGCAACTGAATGTGTGTCTGTCTGCCTGTAACTGAGTGTGTGTGTGACTGTTTGCCTGTAACTATGTTTCACAGTTTCACAGTATTATGTGATATACTTAGTCTGCCCCTCTGTAATGCAGGGGATGCAGTATGGCACCTCTAGCCTGCACTTCTGCTGACTGCAGACCATAAGTAGCTGTCTTCTTAGCTCGGGCCAATCAGAGCATTGCTGTGGATTACCAGAGGAAAGCTCTGGCACTGTAAATGCCTGAGCCAACGAGACAGTTACTCATAGTTTTCACCCGGTGAAGGGGCAGACCAGATTCCCAGCACACTGGACCACCAGAGATCAGCATTCCCCTCTCACTGCAATGTAACAACAAGGAAGGGGGGATGAATATTTGCTTTTAAATCATTATTAATTTAATAAATCCCCTATTCAAACACTACACCCCTATACACACACACATACGTGGATGAAGATGTATGAGCAGGGAGGACAGAGGGGCGCCGTGAAGATTTTTCACACAGGGCACCTAATAGCCTAAGGCCAGCCCTGTATGTGATGCTACACAACCTCTCCTGATTAGAAGGAATTATTTCCTATCAAAGAGCTTAAGTGGAGCAAACTACCAACAGAGCAGATTCTTGAAAGTTTGATATTTATAAATAACACACATGAACACACATTTTTTTTAACTTCCTAATCTAATCTTCATAGTGAAGTTCTTCATCAATATTTTCATACCAATGAATTGCACAGGAAAATAACGTGGAGGTGGAAAATTTAAGAGGGGCTTGATACATATGTGAAATAAGCTCTTTTGGAGATGAGCCCTGTAGACACAATCAAACCAAAGTAATTTTCTTTGTGCAGCCAAGACTAATTGGGGTTGAAAGACAAAAAATGTATTTGTAGAAATTGGAAAAAGTATTTGCCAGTCAATGTTGTCTTTTCTAAAGATTTAAGTGTGCCATGTGATAAAAAAAAGTCTCTGACTTCAGAGAAGTTTGATCAAAATGTAGAAAAAAAAGAGTACATGCTCAGGGAAATGTCAGGATTTTGGTAATAGATGCATTGGAGACGCATCAATTAGAAAAGGGAGAGCAATTTAAGAATCTCATTGAGAATTAATCTTGACATCTAAGTAAGTAATTGGTTTATCTTAGATGTCAATTTGACAGCTGATCTAGATAAATGAGTTATCTACTTCATCATACTGGCTTAATAGAACAAATAGGTGTGGAAGGGAAGTAGCATGTTTACTAAGAAATAGAATAACATTATCGGTTTGCACTACTACCTGTGGATTATGCTGTAATATCATGAATGCTGTGGTGTATTTTAAACTCTGGTCAAAGTTTTCTATGGAGTGCAAATAATAAGGCAGAGAGTGGGCAGCCTTATTGAGTGCTATTATACATTTTAAAATCTGCTAGGTGGCGTACTAGATATAGAAATTTAAACAATAAATCTGTAGTAGATAATTACTAAAACATTTTGGAATATTGGGAAAAAAGTCAAATGCTCTAACATCAGTCTGATAAAAATCCAAGTCAGTCTGTTAATAGCCTTTTTGACATCAAAGGATAAGTGGCAGACATTTTTTGTTATGGGCAGCTCAAATTAAAGTAAAGATTACATCTCTTTCCTTATGATCCTGGGAATTAATTCCCACCTGGTTGGGTAGTACCATTATTTACCAAAATCTTAGTAAACAGGTTGTAATTTTCGTTTAAAAGTGATATTAGCCTGCACTATGTCTTTTCTTCATAGGACTTTCAGGGTTTTGGTACTAATGTAATGATAGTTTCTTGCATATCTTATGTAAGCTGGCAGCCATCCATAAGTGCTTGAAACAGTGACTACAACTGTAGTATTGAAATGTCCCGGTACCATTTATAATAGCTATTTGTGAATCCATCCAGGCCAGGTGTCTTGTTAGATTTGAAAGCTTTTATCTCATCCTCTATTTCTTCTTCTAGAATGGGAATTTTAAAGATGTCTTTTTGGTGATTCATAAGACTTCATATGTGCATGGAATGAAGGAAATGTTTTATATCAAACACGTTTTACTTGGGCCATGATTGGTTTATCCAAAGCCATGGATAACTAGGTAGTGATTGTGTTCCAAAATGCATCATGTTTCTGACACTTCTTCTATTGGAGTATGTGTTCAGGGCTGGCCTTAGGAAGGTGCGAGCTGTGCAGCTGCACAGGGTGCCACGGAGCAGGGGGCTCCATGTGACTGACACAGCTCACACATGCCAGGTGACAGCTGTGCCTGGGGAGCTAAAGCAGGTACCCAGCTGGAAGATTTAATTATTCTCCATCCTGGACTATGAAAGAAAATAGCATGGCACTGGGGACGGAGCGTACCAACCGGCAGGGCGGGACTTGTTGCGTAGCAGAGGCATGGCTAAAATTGCATTTGGAGCGAGCTAAAAGTTTCCAGACGTCCCTGGTAACTGGAAAGGGGAAGCAGGAAGGAGTGCCTGTTTCCCCAACAACTAGGCTACAGGAGCTGCAGTGCCTCCACTCGTCCCTTGCAGTGCCTCCACTCCTCCCTTGGAAAGTGGTAACTGTGTGTGACTGTGTGCCTGTGTGTGTGACCTTAACTGTGTGTGTGACTGTTGAAAATATATATATTTTTTTTCTGGGGAGTGATTATTTGGGGAGAGGGGAAAACCAAATTCCTCTATTATAAGCAAGCAAGTTACATGAGTTGGAATGCAGTTTATATATCATATAATTTTAGAGTTAAATTTTTAGGGTCAGCATAGTATTTTTTTTTATAATATCATTGTTTAGTGAGCTTTAGCTGTGCTATCAATCAGGACAGTTTTACATTTGGAATGTGTTGCCTAAAAAACATCACATTTTGCTTCATGGGAGAGAATAATGATTTTTTTGGGTTTCTTAATTCCATGCAAAGCAACAATTCCCAGTATAGATTATCTTGATTGCTTGCCAAAAAAAGGCTGTTTCTGAATTCAATGTGAGGTATAACAGGGGACAAAGCAGTTTACTCTTCTCCTCTGACCATTTTTAAAAATGTGAATAGTTTAAAAATATGTCAGACCCTAAGACAGCCACCAAAGCAGTGAACCTCTTTGGTCATGATACTCTCTCCTTTCCTTATGTATGATGGGTTAAATAAAAAAGTATGTGAGGGTTCATTGACCTCTATGTACCATCGGTTTCAAGAGAAAAGAACCCTCCATTTCCATTATCTCTTGTTAGCTTCCTTTGAGTTGATTGATTTTAAGTATGTGGATATGCAACTTCAAATCTTTTATTGATTATCTGATGTTGTTCAATAATGGGTTGAATCAACGAGGGAGCAAAAATCACAAGGGTAAACCCATCTTCCCTCAGAAAAGTGATTTTATTTACATACAGTGGGAAGAGTTAGGATCTTAAAAGATGAGTCTAAAGATGTTTGCAACACATATGATGAAAAAACAAGAACAATGTGACAAAACAATCTAATAATGTACTGTACCTGTGACAAAGTAGACTTGCATGAGAGTCTTGACATTCTCTAAAATAACAAAAAAAGACAAGTAACTTAATATATTTATGCACAAGAAGTAGAGGAATATGTTAAGTTTTTATTGTTTAAATGAAACACTTATTAGGGCTAATGTTCTATGGTGTGTAAAACAGAGTTACCACCCTTGGAGAAAAATTTTCTAAAGTGGTCTGAATCAATTTGTGGGTACTTTAAGTACTTCATTATAATAATTTAGCTTTTTTAATTGGCAATAAATTCTTCAGCTACGTACAATAAAAGATAATTGCAAACAAAACTGACATTCAGTGAGACATTAAATTGAAGCCTACACATAACAAATGGCTAGATACATAGAGGGACAGAATGAAATGAACGCTCTGCTCTTGTGATGGACAGTCCTATAATATGTTCTTCAGATTCCACAACGACACCAGGATTTCTTAATAACTCTGCTGTAGCACAGACTTTCTTATCAGCGGCTCAATTATTCTCATTCAGGCACATGGCATATAAGGTATCTTGAAATCCAAGTCTTGGGGAAAGTAGTCTAATGGAACATAATTTGGCACGTAGTATTTGATAAATATGCAAATCCTTTATTTTATAAGGGATTCAAAGTAAGAGTTATTACTTTTAAAGCATACATTGGGTTGCGCACTGTGGTGGTTATAGTGCCAGGAGTCCCCTGACATCCCCCATTATGAGTAGTCAAACGGTTTTAGAACAGTTTGAACTTACCTGTCATGTACCAAGTACCATTATCGGCTCAACTAAATCAGCCAGAGATTGGAAGTCCATGCAGTTAGATGAGAGCGTTAGCTGATCACTCTCATCTAGTGAGCTGAGCCCTGTATGATCAGAGTTAGCTTAGACAGAGAATTTGGCTTGTATAGTGGAGTCTGAAAGTAGAGCTTGGCAGACGCAAGGGAAAAAGTCACGCTGCTCTAAAATGAATTGACTACTTACAAGAAGGGGTGATGCATCATGGCACTCCTGGCAATGTAGTTATCATACTTGGAGTGTTCTTTTAAGAAATATAAATTGCACGTACACAGACATTTAGCCTTGAATAAAAAAAAAATCTGTAGGGTGTTTAACTGAATCCTATGCACAACAGCTAGTGGGTTATTAAGAACATAACAGAAAATAAAGCTAAAGAATAGTACGTCTATCCAGTGGACCTTTCCATTTTATTGTTGTTGAGACAATATACTAGGTAAAAGCGTGAACAAGCTTATATGATGCAGCAACTACATTTTATTATTGATTTAATTAATCAGCAGGGTATTAAACATTGTATGTTCTTCGGAATCTCTATTTAGCTTTCTCAGTGGAATAGCATATTTTACTACAGTTTAAGATGTTATTGTCTGGGTGGAGATTATGTCTGATTAAGGATGTTATATGTCCTCACAAGGCTAAAGCTGTCCTAAGTAGTAAGAGAGCATGATTGTTCAGATGGTATATGCTTTCACTTGGTAACAAGATATTTCTACTGAGTTGCTGATTAAGAATACTGAATACATCCGGGGTGGGACCTGACTGCCAAGCTGCCACATGACACACGAGCTCCTTCCGAATTTTTAGATATAAGAGAGTTAATATATTCTTAACTTGCTAATTTCTTTCCAAGTTGCTGTAGATACACATTTGCTGCCTCCTGTTACTTCCTGACACCCTGGAGTGCCCTGGAGTGAGTGCTTAGCCTGAGATCGGAGCTTGTGCAGCCTAGGCGGGGGAAGCGGCCGATCCCTTACCACCAATCCAACTTAACCTATTCACTTATCTGGCAATGGAGTGTGTTTCAGCATTCCATGTCCCCCATTCTTTGGACCAGTGGGGGCCATCCTGTTTTCTACTACAGAAGCTGAATAGAACATCATTGTGGACCTACTTGAGTCCAATTGTGATGTGCAAGATGGCTACAAGGCAATGCAGAGTGGAGCCAAATCAGCTCTTGGAGGATATCCTTGCTAGATTTGATATGTGAAACATTTTGAGCATGGATACACCAACATGTGAATCAGAAGGTAATGGAGAGCTGGTTCACAGAAACAGCTGAGATTAGGGCCTTCAGGATCCCACGCATGGCAGAACCGCCATTCCTCAATGTTTAGGATTGTGGAACAGGTGTGTTAAAAGTTCAGGAGAACGGCTTTTTTATGGAAGTCCTTGCTAGTTATTTAGTTGAAGGAGACCTGTGAATCTGATTTTACAGAGTTCCATGAGAAATCATCTCAGGGCTCGTTTCATGGATCTCTATTCTAACAAATGTTCATATTGTCAGGTACCCTATTTGGGACCATGAGGAACTTACTATTTGATTTAGCTGTATGTTCCCACTCAATTATTATATGATAGAATTATAATAATATAACTAGTGCAAACAAATTAAAACAAAATTAATTTACACATATATGTCATGTTAAATATCCACTGACTGGGGTGCAGTAGAGGCTGGGTTTACTTACCTGAAACAGTCCCTTGCGTGCTCTGCCATCTTCTTGATGACTGCACCTCCATGCATGAGAGTACAACATAGAGGTCTGTGGAGGATTTATGAAATCTTGGAAGCCACTACAGATCATGTCTCATGATGAGCGAGATGATGTCTGAATCCTACAGATGTCATTTGTTTCAGTTTTAAATGCTGCACACACAGAGTTTAAGCACTTTGCATCCGGAGGTGTAACTTTTGTTAATGTAAGGTGAAAGCTTAATTGCTGCCGGAAGTACAGTGAGGGGAAAAAGTATTTGAGCAAACATGGAGGCGGAAACATTATGCTTTGGGGGTGTTTTTCTGCTAAGGGGACAGGACAACTGCACCGCATAAAAGGGACGATTTACGGGGCTATGTACCATCAAATCTTGGGTGAGAACCTCCTTCCCTCAGCCAGGGCATTGAAAATGGGTCGTGGATGGGTATTCCAGCATGACAATGACCCAAAACACACAGCCAAGGCAACAAAGGAGTAGTTTAAGAGGAAGCACATTAAGGTCCTGCAGTGGCCTAGCCAGTCTCCAGACCTTAATCCCATAGAAAATCTGTGTAGGGAGCAGAAGGTTCGAGTTGCCAAACGTCAGCCTCAAAACCTTAATGACTTGGAGAGGATCTGCAAAGAGGAGTGGGGCAAAATCCCTCCTGATGGCCAACTACAAGAAACATCTGACCTCTGTTAATGCGAACAAGGGTTTTGCCACCAAGAAAAATATGTACAAAGGATTAGTGCTCAAATACTAGACTTTACAGAGATAAATATAGGGCCGCACACCAGAAAAATAGGGCTCCCTCACAGGCCCTATAGAGTAGACAAAACTAAAAAAGGTGGAGGGGGAGGCAGCGCCACAGGTGAAAAAAAACTGATTATAAACTATACAACCATATCTACAAGACACTATGCAAGAGAATACATATAAGATAAAAAAAAAAGAGTTTGAAATATAAAAGTCCAAAAAGTAAGTCCAAAAGATTCTATTCATGATAAATACAGCAAAAAGTCCAAATAAAACCTTGTATAAGAAGTCAATCACAATTTTGTCAGGGGAAGTACTCCTCAGTAAAGTATGGGCATGGGATATTTGGAAGATCCGTATGAAAAAAATAAAAAGACAGCAAATAATTGTGCAGTATATCCCAACAGGCACTAAGTGCTATTTTGTAAGAGGTCTATATGGTCCTACTCACGTTTTCCAGAGCTAAAAGACTAGCTCTAGTGTGGATGGCATACAATGGTACAATCCCCACTTTTTGTATATGGGAAGTTTTGCAGTAGATGGATATCTTGTTGGTATAAGAACCATATGAAATATAAAATAAACAATAATAGTGCTTATTGTATCAAAGTCAGAGTTTAAATAATACAATACCAAGTGGTTACTCATATTTTATTGAGCAGGCAGACTGATAAAGCTTGAGTGTTATATTCCCCACCAAGGATTCTTTGGAGTAAAATTCTCAATGGAACAATAAAAACTCTGGTGCTAGGTAAAAATAAATAAAAGAGTAAAATGGCTGACTCACAAGTTGAAAGTGGCCAAAATACCTTTAGTAACATACAGCAAATACCGCAACACTTTTCTCCCCTTAGTGTTTCTCAAGTGGATAAAAAAAGCCATTTTTACTCTTGTATTTTTATTTACTCATCTAGTTTTGCCATCAAGTACTAAGTCGAAGGTCAAATACTTATTTCACTCATTGACTTACAAATACATTTATAACTTTTTTGACAAGTGTTTTTCTGGATTTTTTTTGTAATTCTGTTTCTTACTGTTTAAATTCACCTACCATTAGAATGATAGACTGATCATTTCTTTGTGAGTGGGTAAACATTCAAAATCAGCAGGGGATCAAATCATTTTTCCCCTCACTGTATAAATGCTAAATGTTAAATCTATGCATACTGGGTGTCTGTCATCCTCCCCACTTCTGAGAGATTCTTCCCCATGTGTAGGGGAGTGTAACATCACTGGAGGAGGATCAGGCTGCAGGGAGAACTGGGACCTGGCGCGTAATTATTTCTTAAAAGAAATTATTAAAAATCCTTTTAACCAAGTACCCTTGAGTTTATTGTCTAGATGTCAGTTTATTGAGTTTATTGTCTAGATGTCAGAGATGTTGCCAGAGAGACTTTTAATGTGGCAATTCCTAAGCAATTTATTTTCTCCTGCTATACGTTGATAAATAAAATAAAAAAAATACTGCTAAATAATTCTATTATTATTCTAGGCAGGCTATAAAATATGAACAATATAACCATATGTTGTACTCCACCATGGGAAAAATGAAGAAAACAGGAATAATTCTAAAGCAGGCATTACTCATCTTTGCATAAATGTTTTGTGCTTTCTGAACCTGTAACTTGATGGATGTTTGCTCTAATGATTGCAAGGCTTTACAGCTTTATGTTCTGTGAACGTGCCACATATGCAGATTTTAGACTCACAGAACCTGCCTTATCCTGACCTATTTTCCTGGATAATCTCCTGTGCAAATTACAGTCACTTGGGAGCTTACTTGCTGGGCAGTGTTTAAAGTGAAGGATCACTTTCATATGTCTCCTTCAGTCCTCTTGAATGGTATACTGACAGAAAGACATGGAATTTGATGTCATATGCCAGTGTTATCTGCCATTAGAACATTAGCTGGACTACAAAAATCATGCTTCAGTTATCTGTACTGGTAAGAGATATGTATATATATATATAATCGTTCTCAACATTATCAGTAAATTGTCATGGCCACCCACACAAAACAGGAAAAGGGTTGGGCAAGAGAGAAGAAGAAGAAAAAAGTAATGGAAATAAGAAAAATGGTTTTGAACGAATGAAAACTCTTGGGTCAGAAGATAGAAGATAGAGAGTATGTGTATTGTTTGGAGAGAGTATTAGGGAAAAATATTTGACAAATAAAGTTAAACACAATAAGATAGAAAATAAATCTGAATTGTAAGAGAACTCAGACAAAATTATGTGGCCTCTGTTTGCTTGATTTTACCATAATTAAAGACCACTATAGCCACCAACATCACTTCATCTCAATGGGTGCAGTGGTCCTGTTCTTTTAGGCCCTGTAGTGTAAAACATTGCTGTTTTCTAGATATAGCTTTGTTTCTATTGCAGGTTTAACACATCTAGTGGCTGTCTTTCTTACAGCCACTAAAACGTGTGTCCGCTGAATAACCAAGGCCGACTCAGTTACTCAATCAAATGCTGCTCATATAGAACAATTGATTGTTGTAGCACTGAAACTTGCTATGCATAAGCACTAACTTAAGGCTGAGATCATCAACGTTAATGATCTCAGCCGAGGAGGTAAGGGGGGTGCATGGGTGAGACCAGCATGCTGCAGGATATAAGGTAAGTAATATACCCCTTGCCCAAGCATTTAAATAGTGAGGAAAACCCTAAAGCATAAGGTATACCTGTATTATTAATTTGATCATGTTCCTTCAAAGAGTTAATGCTTGCAGCTCTGTAGCACAGCTCACTCACCCATGTGGCACTGCTAGAGAATATGGCAATCGTGCATGTGCATGTATTGCACCTCTCTGTTAGATGCATCCATGCATGTACCTGTGGCACCCTGTGCAATGGATGAGAGTATGTTTATTTTACTAAGCCGCATTGTATTAGTCACTTCAGTAAACACTGAAATAAAAGACCGCTCCACACCCACAAAGCTTTTCACTTGGCACTAATACAATTGGGGACAGAAACATCTCCTCGGTTGTCAATCAGACAGCCAGGCGGTTTTCTAACACATCCGTCAGTTCCTTAGAGAGAACGGAAGTGGCAGGCGCACTAGCCTGCCTTCCCTCTTCTTAATGAGCTGTGCTACAGCTCACTGAGAATCATAGGAAAGACATAATTGTAGCTCCAGGACATAAGCTTCTTAATGAGTAGCGTCTATTAGGATTTGGACATTCCCTGGCACAGAAAGAAAGTCTGTGTCGAGAAAGAGGGCAGGTCTTTCAAAGGCTGCAGACAGCAGTTCTGTAGCTTTTGCATGCTTTTTTTTATATATATATCCCAATTAAAAATGCAGAATTAAATGCATGTTTTCATTTTGGTATATCTAATAAAGTGTTTTTTTTAGTAATGCTCCTTTAACTAAAATCTACTGAATTTAAATCTACTGAATGGACATTTACTATATTTTAGTTGCTGCATTCTTTTGTGTAATATATAAAATACTTATTTACTATGGTTATTATTCAAGAATATATATTTTTATCTTATTAAGTAAAGAATAATACAATACTTCACAATAACAATGTTCAATAGATAAAAAGCTTGCATAACAGGCTAATAATCGCAATATCTCTGC
This sequence comes from Pelobates cultripes, assembly GCA_933207985.1. Lineage (NCBI taxonomy): Eukaryota > Metazoa > Chordata > Amphibia > Anura > Pelobatidae > Pelobates > Pelobates cultripes. The sequence goes on along the minus strand of OW240915.1, from coordinate 66,518,913 downwards.
AACATGAGTTACTAAAATCCATGGATAAAAGTACAATAAGTATCTTAAGTGAACGGAATGTGATATTTCAGTTTCTACATTTCAATATTCAGCTCTTTTTTCAGGTTTTACTTGAATTCATGATGTAGAATAGGTTTCATTTCATATCGTCTAATTAGGCACCTTTGCGGGACTTTCGATATTTGCACAGCTATGGCTGGAAATAATCATGACTTGGTTATGAGAATGTCATTTTAAAAAGGTTAATTGCTTTTCTATTAACACGGAATAAAACAAAAATAATTACTGACACTTTACAGATAACTAGGAATATATTGTAACTTTTAAATCATAATATTCCCAGATATTAAAAACATGTATAATTCATCAAATGATCATGCAATGTTTCTACTAAACTATTAATAGCACTACGTTTAAATACATTATTTTCAGTATATTGAAATATAAGAGATGATTCCATTACAGCCATTTTAAGGTCTGTAGGTCAGAGAAGAGAAGACTATCATTAAATTAGGAATAGGTCAAAATAGCAAAAGTAGAAAAATGGTTCTACTCTGCTCTACTATTCTACTTTTCCAATTTAGCTATTTTTAATTTAAAGCTTTCTATTTCCTTGTCAATTAGCCACAGCTTCCAGTTTAGTTAGTAAAGTCAGCTCGGTTTATTCACTGAATGGTGAGTTCATGACAATTGACAACCAAATGATAAATTAAGCTAATTATATTAGCTGGAAGTTTCTTTAAAGCTCTTTTTATTTTTTTATTTTACTTAATTCTGCCTTTTTGTCCTAAAATGCACAACACATTTGTCTATTCACAACTCACTGTTTACTGGATACATTATTGTAATTTAATAATTGTCAAGGGAGGCTAAATACATTTAATGTCTAGGTATACTAAAGATACTACAAGAAGGACGTCACTTGGAGAGCAAGTCATGTTATTGCAAATTGCTCAAGTAGATCAGTTTCTCAGAAAGTCAATGTCAAATTTGATGAAGCTTCTTTCAGGTTAATCTCTTGAGCCGAATTAAGAGAAAATCAACCTAGGCAGTCTCTGGTAATTTTAAATCTGCTCTCTATATCTGCAGGTGCTCTGAATTTGCAGGTGCTCCACAAAATCATTGTTGATATTTATTTTGAGAAAAACATTTGTGGAATCAAGTTCAGTTTTCATATAGACAGGGCTGATCCTAGGGTCACTGATGCCTTGGTGCAAGGATATTTATTTCTGCGCCCCTGGTGATCGTAGATATATTGCCAATTCCTCCCCTTCACAAACATAGCCATTCTAACCCCACCCATTTCCACTCCACCTCTTTGGGCACCCCGACTTTACCAGGTACCAAGTCACTCACTTCCTACAGTGCCAGCTTTGCCACCAAAAAGCTTCACAGCTTCTAAATGTCATCTCTGTCCCAATACAGCTTCCCAGTGCCATCTTTGTCCCAAAATGGGTAATCAGTGCCATCTTTGCCCCGAAATGGCTAATCAGTGCCATTTCTCTTTCCAAACAGCTTACCAGTGCCATAGCTTTCAAATAGCTTGTCAGCGCTATCCTAATGCCAGGAGATGCCATTATCTTTGCTTTCTAGCTCTGCCACTTGGTGCCAAGGGTGAGGGAAGGAGTTTATTAAAAGGGGCAAGTCTAACCTGTGTGGGCAAAGCATATAAGTGCACTCTTCTCTCTACAGAGCGCCTGAGCCCTGTGCACCTCGCACACTTGCCCAGAATCGGCTCTGCATTTAGACCAATTATAAAATCTAACACATTTTTCACAACACAGAAATTTTGATAAATGTTGATACAATAACTCTGCATTTAATATCAAGCAATGTTGATATATATTATGGGACATACTAAGCATATACTTAATATTCTTCATAGCCACAATATCCAAGTGTAATACATGTTTCAAAACAGAATTTGGGATGAATTATTCTATAAATAAAATTAAATCTGGTAATGTATTGCAAATGTGTTAGTATCAACTATAGTCTGCTGGTGGATGAAGCTTGCCTGTGTCTGATATAAAGCAACGTCATATGGAATTTACAGTATCTCATAAATTAATGAGGAACCATCAGCTCCCTGGGACTGACACCAGAGAATAAAACAATGAAAATCACCTATAAAGCATGTTTATATGTTTTATGTGTTGCTTCTTTATATTTTAAATGTATAGGAAATATTTATTAAGGTCACATTCCAGTTCTTTCCTCGCACATCCAGGGCAGGCAGTTCATACGAGGGTGGGAAACAGAAAATTTGTTTGTGTTTCTTCACCTCCACATACTATGTTCAATGAAAACAAATGGCAGCGCTTATAACGATGGTTAATAAGGAGCCAAAATGGAGGTGTACAGAGTTCAACAGCAGAACTAAATACTGCATTGTGATTTTCTAACTGTACTTTTGTTGTTCATACATCACAAAACCATACGTTTTAAAATAAAAGGATCATGAGCAGTGGTTCCCAACCCAGTCCTCAAGTACATCCTACCATTCCAGGATTTAGGGATTACCCTATTGTGTCTAACATGTTGATTTTTTTTTCTTTTTAAAAACACAACTAGGTAATCCCTAAATCCTGTCCTGTTAGGGGGTACTTGAGGACTGGGTTGGGAACCACTGATCTAGAGGATGCTTGCCCAATAACCTCCAAAATGTACAGAAATAGGATTTCAGTATATAGCAAAGAAAGATTTTCCTCTGGTCGTGTCAAGGGTGTCTTGCATGTATATCAAGTTGAAATATAGTTTTCACAAGAACGTAATCTATGTTTTTTTTCAGCGTAGCAAGTGATAGACTATTCATTAAATATTTTGTCACCTCAACAATTAGTTAGGCGGCTGCAGCCATCTATAACCTATCATTCTCAGTATGAAGCTACTGCTTGAGATAGCATTTCACAATCAGGTTCATAATGCCTTTTATATTAACAGACAATTAGTTGACAGGCAACTAGCAAATTGGCACCAAAACAAAAGAGCAACAGTTGTAGCATAACTCATTTTAAGAATTACTATGCAAGCTAGACTTGCACACGGCAAAAATATTTTGTTACCCCAAAACAATTTGTCTACAAGAACAAAATAAATTATTAGTTCAGGAGATCCTAAATTAATTGATGGGGTGTTTCATTTCAGATGAATTAATTCAGGAAAAAGATTAGGGAAAGGAGTTTTTACCTCTTGGAAATTAAACAATAAAAAACTTTTTTTAACTCACGCTTAACTCACAACCTAAGATGAGCCCAACTGCTATAGTAATCTCGCAGATGTATGGAGTATATTGCAAAATCTACACAAAAAGCCATCACCTTGGTGTTGAGCAAATTGGAGACAGTTCTCCATTCTGACTTGGAGGAAGTAAAATAAGGTTTTTAACAATTAAATGCTAGAGTTATAGACCTCAAAGAGGCATGTAATACTACACTGATGTAGGTGATACAGGTTCAGAGCAGAGCTGATCCACTTTCAACAACTTACCTGGCTCCACAGATACATTGAAGATTTGGATAACCATGGGAGGAGAAGCAACCTTTATATTAGGAGTGTAACTGAGACCGAGGGATAAGAAAACATTATGCATAGTCTTACTGTCATTTTCATTCGAACTTAGGTAGGCCTGTAGAAACCCCAGTTGCATTTTATAAAACGCATTGAACCTTGAGACCTAAATCCTCTACTAACTCTTTACATAGAGACATTTTCTGGTCTACACTACAAGTTAGAATAGTTTTTAAACATGACAGAAGCTTTAACTGAAAAAGGTATTAAATACCATTGGGGATGCAAATTCAGATTACGCATCCTGTATAAAGGCCATGTCCTACTGATCCAACATCCCTGCTTGCACAAGATCTACTCCACTTGCTTCATTGCCCTGCAAATCCAGGTGGATTACCACCCATGCCTGGAAAACTCTGACCAGTACCCCTATATGCAATATATTCACCCTGCATGATTGAGGGGAATGGTTACTCAGGCCTTTATTTCGCTCCAGTTATACATGCTCACTTTTATTTCTGTTGATTTTAATCTTTACTTATATGCTCAGCTTCTACCAGTAAATAAAATATTGTACTTTTGCTAATTCAAGAATTATGTCCCATGACTCCTATTGATATGGCTATATGATTACGCCTCAGGTCCATTGACCTATTTGCCTTGTTTTGATTTCACTAATTTAATCTCCCCCCCAGACAACAGTTAACTTTGTACAGTTTAATTAACTTTTATTTTTATTATTATTCTTGCACACTGATGGGTTGATGCCTTATATTGTTGGCTACTCGTGATGATGTGACTCCAGGTATTATATTATGTTACTATGCTTATGGCACGTTTTACACTTCTATCTGTAAATGCTATGAAGCTTGATCAGCCTATGAAAATGATGTGTGCTCTCAGAGGATTGGAATCCTTAAAAGCATCAATAGTGCTTCTTCAAGAAACTCATATTTGTGTATTACTTTTGCTCCATTGATTCGTGATATTCATTATGCATTGGGAATTTAGTAATAATCTTTTAACTAAATCTAGAGGTATTGCGATCCTGATGTCATGCTCCTTGTCCTTCCAAATTATTGACCAAAGAGTTTCCATAGATGCTAGATACATCATTGTTAAAGATTCTGTGATTAACCTAAAATACACCTTTATAAATATTTATTTACCTAACACTAAGCAATGAACTCTATTGCAAAAAATGTTGTGCTCTTGCAAAATATTGAAGATGAACTTCATTCATTTCAGGAGAGTGTGACAATGATGGGAGAAGATTGAATTTGTTTGGATCCTTGTCTGTTTTTGCCTGATAGAGATGAGGACTTTGGGAGTTACTGTCCTCCTCTTAATCAAGGTGGAAACATTCCCACAGACAATTTGAAAGTCTACATATCATTGTTTGCCAAATCATGCAAGAATCGAGAACAATGTGACAGTTTTAGATCCAATAGATCCATATCCATTTTTCATAACAAAGTTATTCACAAAGATATTAGCTATATGACTTAGTCTTCTTCTCCCTGGGCTAGTTCACCTGGATCAAGTAGACTTCATACGTAAACGAGAAGTAAAACAAAACACTACACAAGTTTTGAGCTTACTCCTTCATGCTCATACTAATGAGATCTCTTCCAATTTTTTCTTGACTGAAAAGGCATTTGACAGGGTGGACTGGCTCTACCTTCAAACGGTGTCTCATTACCTGTGATTTGGAGGGAGATGGAGGACCTGGATGAAGACATTAAATCTAACCTCATTGCTAACATATTGGATTAAACACTCATAAAAAAAAACTTTCTTCAAAAAGTTGAACAAAAAAAAAATTGCAGCCAATATATTGCATTTTTAAATGCACAAGCAATCAGTGGCACTGAAGTTACTTTTTTATCAGGACTTTATTCCTTTCTTATTCATTTTATGTAAGTACGCATTGTTTTTAGTTTTTGGCGCGACCTATATTCTGGTTTTTACTATTGTATTTTCTGTTGATGTGTTTTGAGGGAACATCATACCCTTATGTTGCGGCCCATCTCTCGTTTAATTCAAGATGTCTATTGGTCTCCAAGCGCTGATCCAACTACCATTTGCACTGAAGTTACTGCAACATCAAACTGTCTTACTTTTACTTGTATTATCTAAATCAGTAAATTAAAGTTGGCACTGATTGGCTAGGTACTACAGAAGCCTAACCAACCACCTTAGTAATCTCACACTAAGATCAATCACACAGGCTCTCTCTTACTTTTACACAGGTACATCAATAAAACCCTAATCATTGTCTGCTGGTCTGTCTCTCTCAGCAGCTGAAACCAAAGTGTATCAAAAGTACCAAAGAATCCTGCTTGGAAATGTATCTGTTTTACTGCCCCTCTTTTTTTCTTTCTTTTGGGCACTTCACTTGATCTGTTAATCAAATCAACATTTAGTGGCTGTCCCTTGACATCTTTTATTTCTCCACTTTGTTGTACAGAAGATGCAGCCCACATGATTAGTCAGATCTCTTGTGTCTAATGGAAAACTGAACTGCTTATTTACTCTCATAAAAAAAAAACTGCTTTTTATCCATTCCATGTTCCTTTTTTTGGCACCATTGCTCGGATTCTGTGTTCTAAATCAAACCAAACTTCATTGGACTTACATCACTCTCATGGCCTTCTCGGAGATTGTATGTAAGATCTTGCTGTATATCATCTACAAACTTATGTGCATATTCTGGATAAAAGTCCAAAACTTCATAAAGGCCTTTGAGGATAATGCATTGTAGATCACAGTAGGTGAGAGCTTTTACATCTGCATTTGTTTTGATCACTTGGTCTTTAATAGATAAATTTGCTCCAATTAAGTCTCCTTTACCTGTAAGCAAAAACAAAACCTTTTAGTATAATAATCTTCTAGGACAAGATGCACATTTTCAAAGCAAATCTGTTGAAGAATGTCCTTTACTAACCTAATGGTCTTCTTGTAAACAGTATGCAGCATTCCATAACCCCATCATTGTAGGGAATATAAAATAGTATATTTGACTTTTTTAGTATTGTTCCTATACTGTTGGACTAATAGCATATCTTATATAATACCTGAAATTTGATGTTTATATTTTTTCAAGAGTTTCTACCATATTTTTTCTATACCTTCAATCTTCTTGAACATTTGCTGTAGGCATGAATGCATTGGTCTAAACTATTTTTTTTATTTCACATTTCAAATTAATATTGCAAAATTGTATGTATTTTATCACTTAGAAGTAACTTTGGCAAGATGGACAGTAACTCGTTAATGGCAAAGAATCAAGCAGTGAGACTGCAGGGGCATGATCTGTACTCCAAAATGGCTTTCTTAAGCCAAAGTTGTTTTGGTCCCTTTAGTGTCCCCTTAAAATTCACTTAGAATTCTCACTTTAGTGAATAACTCTGTAAGAGAACAAAAATTTAAATCAGATAAATTGCAAGTATTTATGAAACTTTGAGAAAATAGCTAGTTTCTCTAATATGTTAAACTAAACATGTTTTTTCCTTGCATAATATTTGTAACATTTTTTTTTTTCGTGTGCCAATATGGGAACTAGTGAAGCTGGAATTGCTATCATTTTAATATTACATATGTTTTACGTAAATGTAAATTGAAAACTGCATGAGAGAGAAGAGAAGGATTGTGCAGTCTCACAAATTCAAGTCAATTAATCTCCAACAGGGAGTTAAGCAAGCTGAACACACCATTATCTGTGATTCTGTTTTTATATTTAATTTCCCAACGCAGGACACATTACAAGCTTTCCTAAATATAAAATCACTGTCTAAAGATAGATTCAGGACAAAGGAAAATTAACCTTTTAATGGCATACAAAGCTATGCCATTCAAATGTATTTTCATGAAGTTAAAAGGTTAAAATATTTTATTTATTTTATTCTTTTTTGTAGTTATACTTGTTACATTCTCTTGCAAAGAAGTATTGTTTCTTTATATTGTTGATTTCCCCAGACATGTAGTTAAAACGGTGACTAGCGCCCCTTTCACGGTGAATAAATGGTTAATTAACCATTTATTTGCTTACCTTAATCCATTGCCGGGCTCCCTCAGCGCTAGTGACCTCTCCTCCTCCATCGACGTCAGCTCCCAAGTGGAGCTGAATGCGCATGCGCGGCACGTTGAAACCCGCCAATAGGAAAGCATTACTCAGTGCTTTCCTATGGGGATCTTTTTTGATGCTGGAGGTCCGTGAGGACGCCCAGCATCAAATAAATGTGATTTCCTCTGTGTAAATCGCGGAAGCGGCTCTAGTGGCTGTCAGGGAGACAGCCACTAGAGGCTGGATTAACCCTGCAGTGTAAACAATTTTTCTGAAACTGCTATGTTTTCAGCTGCAGGGTTAAAACGAGGGGGACCTGGCACCCAGACCACTTCATTGAGCTAAAGTGGTCTGGGTGCCTATAGTGGTCCTTTAAGGGTTAATAACTAAGTAGGGGTTTAGCAAAATACCATTTTCTGTCTCATTAGAGGTTTTTCTTCACACAAAACTGAAAGAAGCAAGGTGAATTGTTAGTGTAGTACTTACCTAAGAGATTTGCCTTGCCGTGGCATGTTAACTTACACTCAAGTGGCCACTGGATTGATACTAGAAAATCCTCCAGTTATTTAAATGGGCATAGGGATTTGGGATAGTGGGCAAATAACTATTTCCTTTGATTTTTATTGTAAGTATTATATAGTGGATTGTATTTGTATATAAATAAACATAAATTATACTGTAATATAAAATACTGCAAGAATTATTCTGTGAAGCTAAGATTTTGTCTCCATTTCACTATTATGCTATTCCCAAATTGCCTTGATTATACTTACAAACTGGCTGAAACAGTAACTTAGCTAAAGAAATAATGAGCAGCTTTCACCTCTAACCAGTACATATAATGATAGCAAAATGTATGTAGATTTAGCCACTATCCTCTTTCTTTACTTCCAGAAGTGAATACTTGGAGAATTGCACATACTGGTCTCATTCCAATTGTCAGGTAGTAGACTGTTCATTTTATTGCCAAGCATGGAACTAATGCTACTTTTAGAACAATGAAATTGTGTATTTTAACCTATTTACATAAAAATATAACACTTCTCATGCTGCTCACAAATTATAGGATCAGTAATGTCTCTAAAATGAATATGTTGCATAACAAAGATATTGCTAGTTAATACATCTCATACGAATAGATTCCTTAATAAGAGATAGGTTTAATATTGATATACAGAATAATAATTTTCCCTTAGAACACAGTGGAATAATTACTCAATATTCCCAGAGTTAAGGAAGCATTTCAGGACTGAGTGGCTAGATGATGCCAATATCATGAAATAATACTTAGAAACATATGTAAAGAGTCGAATAAAAATGAAAACAAAATAAAATAGAAATGGTTCTTGGCTGTAAATATGCAGGATTTGAATCTTCAGCAGTGAGCTCTGCACATACTAGACAGCCACATTTAGATGTTCCCACAACTTTATGGTCCAGATGAGCTTAACCCATGAGCAAGACTGCATTGGCATTGTATGAATATAGATCAATAGCTCTGCGGAATTTGTTGGCACTATATAAATAATAACATAATAATAATAATAATGAATAGGGGGGGGCGTGGCCTGATCGGGTATGGAGTAGGACGCATCCTGAACCTGCTCCGCGGCCCCAGCTCACACTAGCACCCATCAACGAGCGCTATCCGACCCGAGATGGGAAAATCCCGGAGACCCCACACGCCGGGACCCTCACAAGCCGGCTCGCCGGGCCGCACCTCGGGCCCCATGGACGGCTATGTATGCACGCCGCGAGACATGCGGTCCGCGCCGGCCGCATCCAAAATGGCGCCGGCCTCCCCAGGGGACAGCAGCAGTGACAGCCTGACGCAGGGCTCACCCAGGGGAGACACTCTTGCGCATATTTCATCCGAGCTGGCCAAGATCACTGCCAATATGCTGTCCAGAGCTGACAAAGCTGAGATGCTGGCAGAAATCAGGACTGCAATCAGGGAGGAAGTCATGGAGGTGAGGAAAGACCTGACAGCCCTTGAACAAAGGGTAGAGGCCCTTGAAGCAGACAGAGCCCAGACTGTGCAGCACCAACAGGCCACAGACACTGCCACCACCAGACAGGGCAATGTCCTACTAGATCTCAGGAGACAACTAGAAGACCTGGACAATCGCGGAAGGAGGAACAATATCCGCATAAGGGGCCTACCCGAAAACGCGGACGAAACGCTGCCAGAGCTCCTGACAGACCTGTTTACCCATATTCTGGGTGACAGAGCCCCAGAAGACTACGGTATCGAAAGAGCCCATAGAGCGCTGAGACCCTTGTCCCCTGAGGGACCGCCGAGAGACGTAATCTGCTGCTTGCTCTCTTACGCCTTAAAAGATGGCATCATGAGAGCGGCGCGCAATCAACAGAACATCGCCTTTAGAGACGGGCAGGTCTCGCTTTACCAGGATCTCTCCGCGCTCACGCTAGAGGCCAGGAGGGCGCTACGTCCAGTAACCGCCATTCTCCGGGAGCGGAGGATCCCGTACAAATGGGGCTTCCCCTTCAGCCTGCAGGCGAGGGTGGGCCAAACCTGGCATATCATCCGCTGGCCAGCTGATGTTCCACGCTTCCTACGAGCCACGAGTCTACCCGCGGTGACGATATCCAACTGGGTCCTGGAGCGACAACCACAGCATCCACGGGCGGTAAGCGACAGGCCGGGCACGGGCCTCACAGGCAGCGGGTTCCGGCGGGGTGGCCCAGACAGCCATGAAGAATAACTGTCCCCTATGAACCTGTTCCCCTACCTCCCATTCTGCTAACCCGACCGTCAACCTGCCACCCCACCAACGGCCCCCCAGCCACTACGAGAGAAGGCCACAAGACAGCTCAGAAGGCCTAGACACGACCACCGGAAGCTCCTGTGGGTGTCGGGCACCACGAGACGACATTGCCCCCCACGCACCTGGTCGAACCACAGCACTACTTGGTATGTACTTGACTCCCTGACCTAAGCCCGCAACATGGGGTCCAGATCCTCATTAGCAGGGGGTGGCCTAACCTGAGCCTCACAACCAGGGGTGGGGACCCCCAGGAGATAGACTTTGCATGGACATGCCACGCTGGGAGTCTCCTAGTGGCCAAGGCCCGGGAACACCAGCTACCTTTGGGTGGAGGGGGTGTGGGGATGGAAGCTGGGAGGCTGCCACCATACCAGGGTTATACCCACCGCTGTAAGGGTGATCTCCCCAAGCTCTAGCCTGAAGGGCACGACCGATAGCATAGATCCCAGCACCTTCTGGACAGCCGAGGGCCTCTCAGGCATGTAATGGGGCCACCAAGGGGGGGGTGTGGGGAGCTCCCTTTGGGGGGGGGGGAAGAATGGGGGGCCTTGCTCCACAACTGTTTATTATGATTGTTATATTGGTTTATGGTTTTTATTGTTTGTAAACAATTGCGCGGACGCGGTACAATACGGGTAGCAACAGTTACAGAATGACGTGAAACTTGGGGCCCGAGTTAGAGTCAGACACATACACAGGCCATACATAGGCCGAGACAGGGAGGGGCAACGAAGGTGGGTGGGGTTTCCGGGACGGGAACATACTCGGAGAGATCTACAACCCAACACAATAGGTGAGCTGGGAGCCAAGGGAAAGGCTCGACACAACACTATCGAACGACCCACACTAGAGGGACCGCATACCCCAAGCAACGGACTCACGTTGTATATACACTCGGAGGCCACCGAGGTGACTCACCCCCAGGGGAACAGACACCAGAAGGCGACAAAAACCGAGGCGAGTCACAGTTGCCTCTCTCTTGGACAGACTATCACCCTCCCCAGACACCGGACAGACCTTACCCCTATACCCATCAACCACTGACGCACACATACCCACACACACCTCACAACAAACACTGATAGAGATGGGCTCTAACTACAAGCCGACACCACTGACCCTATGGTCTAACAATGTAAGAGGCTTAAACATTCCCGAAAAATGGTCCCAACTACTTCGCACACTGTGGGCAGAGCGCGCCTCAGTGGCGTTCTTACAGGAAACACATTTTCAGGGTACAGAGGCGCCAACCGTGAGAAACGGGCGTTACCCCACAGGATTCTATGCTAATCACCCGGACGGGAAGAAGGCCGGAGTAGCAATCCTACTCTCCAGTACAGTCCCATTCGTTTGCACGGAGCAGAAGTCAGACCCCGGGGGTAGATACGTATTTATCAAAGGCACGATAGCACAGTCCACCTACACATTTGCCTGCCTGTACTCCCCCAATCGACGTCAACACGTCTTCCTAACTAAAACGCTAGCCCTACTAAACAAATTCAGAGAAGGCCTTCTGATAGTGGCAGGAGACCTCAACATTCCCCTTGACTCTAGGTTGGATACATCTAGGGGAGAAACTTCGATACCAGGTCACTGCATACGCTCAACAGGGAGGGCCTTAGCCCGGTGTGGCTTAGCTGACTGCTGGAGAGTGGCTAACCCCGAGGGCAGAGACTACACCTTCTACTCGGCTGTACATCGACGCTACAGCCGAATAGACTACATCCTAATGGCGCAAGAGGCCCTAACACTACTCCAACGAGCTAGCATAGGGCATATCGCAGACTCTGACCACGCCCCCATTACAGTACAAATCCAATCCCCCCTACATAAACCTGCAGAGCGGCAATGGAAGTTGAACGAAAACTTACTACTTGACCTAGTGGACAAGGAACAAGCCAGGCAAGCACTGACACAATACTTTGACACTAACAACACGCCAGACACCCCCCCCTAACAATCTGGGAGGCACATAAATGTGTCATTAGAGGCCACTATATCAAAATATGCTCACAGCGTAAAAAAGAACGCACACAACAATTGTCCACCCTAAACGCACAAATCACCACACTAGAGCAGGCACACAAACAAAATCAGGGGGAAAACGAGTTCCACCGACTGACGGAGCTTAGGAGGCAGAGACGGGACATACTAGCCAAGGGCCTTTTGCGCACCCTTAGAAAGTCGGCTCGGCACTTCTTCGAGTACTCCAACAAGAGCAGTAGGCTTTTAGCCCGCCAGCTTCAAGACAGGAGAAGGGCGAACCACATACACAAAATTAACACTAGAGACAAGACTGTAACAAGTCTACCCGACGGAATCCAACGTGCTTTTGTGGACTACTACACTGACTTATATAATATCCCCCAGCCCACGACGGTCACCACACAGGCCCAACGCCGGGGCCAAATAACGGAGTACTTAGACCAAAATGTAGAAAGACAATTGACCCCAGAAATGATAGAGGAACTAGAACGACCCCTCACGATAGAAGAGTTAGCCGCAGCATTAAAAATCTCCAAATCCCACAGGGCGCCGGGCCCAGATGGCCTTCCGCTGGCATACTTGCGAACATTCCGCGATGTATTATTGCCGAACCTCCTACGAGGTCTTAGCTCACTTCAAGACGGGGAACGGTTTCCCACTGACACACTAGCGGCCATAGTCACGGTGATACCCAAAGAAGGCAAAGACCCAGCGAATTGCGCTAGCTACCGCCCCATATCCCTGCTCAATGCAGACCTCAAACTGTTCGCCAGACACTAGCCCTGCGAATCGCGAAGCACCTACCACACCTAGTGCACTCGGACCAGGTCGGGTTCATCCCAGAGAGGGAGGGAAGAGATAACACCATCAAAGCCCTAAACATACTGCAAGTGGCAAGGTCGCAACACCGGGAGCTACTCCTCCTCTCGACAGATGCCGAGAAGGCCTTCGACCAGGTGGACTGGCTGTACTTGGAGGAAACACTCACACACATGGGATTCGGCCCACGCATGCGATCATGGGTCCTTTCCCTGTACACGAGCCCGACGGCACGGATTCGGGTGAATGGTGCTCTGTCCACCCCCTTTCCCATTCGAAATGGAACCCGCCAGGGCTGCCCGCTGTCCCCCCTCCTGTTTGCCCTCTCCCTGGAACCCTTCCTGGGGGCGGTCCGACGAGATGGGGGTATCACGGGATTCACCGTCGGCCGGCGAGAATACCGAGTTGCGGCATACGCGGATGACATGTTGTTTTTCCTCACCCTTCCGCGGATATCACTTCCTAATCTTCTGGCCGCATTCCGAAGGTTTGGCTTGATATCTAACCTTAAGCTCAACACAGATAAGTCAGAAGCCCTTCACCTTCCAAGCCCCCAGGACTCCTCAACGACGCTACACACCCAATTCCGCTTCAAATGGTGCCCCACTAAATTGAAATACCTGGGTATATGGCTACCAAAAGACATGACCCAACTGTACTACCAAAACTACCACCCGCTGCTACAAAAGATCCAGGCAGACATGAGAAAATGGGCCCCACAATATATATCTTGGTTTGGACGCATTAACGCAGTCAAAATGAACCTACTACCCAGGCTGCTCTATTTATTCCAGACGGTGCCGATCGCGGTCCCCAGGGCGTTCTTTAGCTCCCTGTTGACCGCCATCCGCAGATTCGTTTGGAATTCGCGCCCAACACGCATCAAGAGAACGACATTGGAACTGCCAAAACTGTTGGGGGGTACCGGCCTGCCCTCAATTGAGACATACTACCGGGCCGCACATTTACACAGGCTCACAGACTGGCACGCACAGCATCCCACAAAACAATGGGTCACGCTGGAATTGGAACAGTCGGGAGGGCACATACCCCCCACATTATGGCTACACACTGCTACGCATGCAGATCTACAAACTAAAAACCCCTTAATAGACGCCACCCTGAGGGTCTGGATGGCAACCCGATACCGTCTACAACTCACCACTTCGCCCAGCCCCCTGATCCCCCTCACACATAACCCGGACTTGGCAGATTCACTGACTCGAGGTGACCTAGCCGGACTCCAACCGACGGACTGGTCATATATACACCAATGGCTCAGCACCAACGGCCTAAAAACAATCGGAGAACTATGCCCCGACAGAACACCTACATTCCTTGAACAGTTTAGATACCGCCAAATAAAATCTTACTACTCAGCCCTGTCGGGTAAGGGGCACCTACACAGACCCTTAACTGACTTTGAAACCCTATGTGTGCAACGCACACACATCACCAGGGGAATTTCAACCCTGTACACCCTACTCACGACTCAGACGAACAGGGACGTGGAGCTTAGGTTCAAAGACCACTGGGAGAGGGATGCGGGAGAGACACTCACTGCGCACGAATGGGACAAGATTTATACCCTCACGCACAAATGCTCTATCAGCTCAAAATATCAGGAATTAAACTATAAAGTGCTAACGCGCTGGTATAGAACGCCCGACACACTGCACCGCATGCACGGTACCACGTCAGGCATGTGCTGGCGATGTGGCACACAACCTGGCACGTATCTCCACATGTGGTGGTCATGCCCAGTAATTGCCCCTTTCTGGGAACAAATTAGAGGAGAGATCAACAAAATTACAGGCACCGATATCCCCCTGGCACCCCTAACGATGCTTTTGCACCACACCCAAAGCCCACTGACAGCCTACAAAAAATCCCTGGAACTGCCGCTACTCAATGCCGCCAAATCCCTTATCCCGAGGATGTGGAAACAGCCAAGAGCGCCCACCTTGAGGCAATGGATGTCAGTGGTAGAGGACATATACTCAATGGAGACCCTGACGGCCGACCTCCACGGGAGATCGGAGCGGTGTGCATTGACCTGGTACCCATGGACCACATACGTGGCAGATGGAACTGTAACCCCCGAGCCAATATAGCTGAAACTCACAGAACACCACGTTAACTGCCTTACCCCCTCATAAGCACAGACACGCCCTACCCATTAACCACACACAGACTACGGACAGTTTTCACCACCCCCCAGACCACAACAGACATCAGGAAGACATAACACCCGCTAGAACAAACTACACAAACCACCGATACCTGGAGTACTCCAGGACGGACACCTTAAATACCCCCTACAGCTACTAGACCAGATACCGGCCCTCACCCTAAACGTAGAGTGCACAGCATAAGTGCAACAAACTGCGCACTGAATGCAAGAGGAGCTAGGAACCTTGAAACCTGATCATATGTTACACTACCTAATGCATGTGAAGGAAACTATTGAAATATTTATGATTTGAGAATGTTAGTATAAAGGCTACGAATGTTGTTATGCTATTCAGAAATATGATGTTACAACTGATGTTTCACCGTATCTACACATTTTTGTGACAAAATGATAAAAAGGAAAATAAAGATTGTCAAAAAAAAATAATGAATAGGAACTTTTCTAATGTAGAAATAATGAGTCATCATGTACAGTGGTAATTTTTATAGCAAAAGTAAAATATTAACAGTTCTGGAGAAGGGATAAAATGCTTGGCTTGTGTTGAAAAACTAATCATTACTTAACAAAATATTAATGAAAACAGCTAAAATGACTAACTTTAACTTATTCTACAAATTTCACCTAATCCAGGTCATATGGAGTTATTGACTGAAGAGTGTATTCTATAAATTTAATGAGGGAATTGAAAATATAGGCTAAGCGCCAAGAAAAATTGTTACTTCGCAGGATTTTTATTATTGTGTTTACTTATCCTCTACATTTAACAAATATCTATTTTTGCGGTGTGAAAAAGAAAAATGAAATGTAGAAATCCACACCTTTTTATTCTACATCTAGACATCTCCATCTTAGCCCCCTGTCAATCATTGTTATAAACTGTATCTTTTGCACTTGACAGTAAGCACAGAGAAAGTATACAGAAGGGTTGAAATTAAACAATGATTCTATTTCTACTCGTTATTTGCCATGCTTGCCCTGACCTTGCCTTGTCTGAACTGGATTATAATGTGATTTTCCAATGTTTTAATGTAATGTATCTATATTTAAAATAAAACAGGCTATCCCATTAAAAAAGGTTTAAAATTTTTTTCAGTGTTTTATTCAACAATAAAGACTCAACAATTCTTTTCCACCTCAATGAGAAGCCTCTGATTAGAGTATTCCTTGACACACAGACTGAAAGTATATAATGGGGGCAAGGTAAGGGTTTGCGAAGGCAACAACAAGTCTGCAGCTTTTGCAAGCAGTTTTTTTCATACTGCCCCCTAGGAATACATACAGAACAAAATACAGGCATATTTCCATTGGGGCTATATCTACAAAATTACTTTTAAAAAAATCAATAGATTACTAAAAATTATTATTTTTTTTAAGAATTTCACTGATTTGTTCCTTGAAATCATCAATAAATCGACAACTCTTTGTTTAGTGAATAAATGCTAAAGATTATGTTCAAACTATTTTCTTATTGGAGGATTCAACAGCGTACATACAGATACTGAGCGCAAGCAGTGTAATTGATACCATGCAAATGTATAATACGTTTTTGTATATTATTTCATTTAAATTCCTGGTTTTGGACTCTATATAAAAATATTTATTGTTAGAAACCAAGTAATGTTTCCAAAATAAAATTGGTCATAAAGATGATGATTTATGTGTAGTTTTTAATTCAAACACCCAAGCAACCTTATTTTCTCTGTAATGTTTTTTCGTAGTTTATGAAAAAAACTAAATTGAAGCTGAGAACAAAAACAAAAACAAACAAAATACTCCCCTATACGCCTGAATACATCAACCAATTCCACACCTCAACCAATCTAAAAAATAACTTCCTTAGCAGTGTGTGTGCTGATCAAGCAGCCAGGACTGCAGGGTAAGCCCATTCACAGAATTCACTAATGTGAACTTTAAAAGTAAATTTAAAATTCTAGGAAATGTTTTTTCAGAATGACTATTTTAGCACAATACCAGACACTCTCTTTGACTTTAATTTAAATAATAGTATTTTTGTTATTAAAGGACAACTGTTAACTAATAATAGTTTATTAAAACTTTTTATTACATTTATTGAAACTAATAAAATAACATTTTCACTTTTTTATCTGGCTGAGAAGCCATGTTGAGTCAGGTTTTATTGTTATCTAATCAACTGCTGTTCAGTCTAACTTGCCTGTTGCTATAGGTCCACGCAAGGTAATCAGAGCAGGAGACAAGTTTGGTTGAGCAGCAGTTGGTCAGATAACAGCAGTAGAATCTGACCCAAAATTACTACTCAGCCAGGTAAGAAAGGGACATTTTCACAATTTTTTTTTTTAAATCAATACATATAATTATGCAAATCTTTAAGATCCATTATATGCAATAAACTTTTCAAAAAAACTTGATGACCATTGCCCTTTAAGAATAACAATAAATGTCTGTCCAGTGTCTATTTGTCTGTCCTTTTCTAAATGATCTTGCAACCAAGCTATTGCATTCATGTTCAGTCTTTGAACTAATTGCAGAGGTGTGACTTAAAAAAAAAAAAGAAAGTAAAAAAAAAAAAAGAAAGAAGGTATTTTGCATGTTTTGTTAATGTACAATATTTTTTATAATAATGCATCCTATTTAGTAAAAAAAATATAGAATTTTAAATTTGGATTGCTCTTTTAAGATTATTGAAAATATATCCATTTTATTAACTTGAGTATTTAGAGACCAGTTTACTATTTTTAAAACTGGGATTCACTTTGTAATTTGACTTATTTTATTTAAAAGAAATGCAGATTGAACTTGTGAATACAGATTGAGTTTCTAATTACTATTATTCTGGACACTAATTACTGTTACTTCAAAGTAACAAACAATGACAAGTAACAACATCCAAATGAGATACCTTCAGGATATCTTGCACAGAGCAACATACCTAAAATAGCTAGGACCATTCCGTCTTTTAAAACTTCCATAGAACCTGAGCACACCAAATAAATTGCCTGCAATGCATCTCCCTGCCGTAGTAGGTACTCTCCGGGAGCACAAAAGGAGGTTTTGATATGCAGAGATAGAGACCTGAGGCATCCGCGACTAGCGCTCTCGAAAAGGGAAAGTTGTAGAATTTCCTTGTTCAAGTGCATGGTAATATCTGAGCGCAGCTCATCTGGAAAATCTTTCAAAAGCTGTCAAAGGAAAAAAAAAAGGAAATTAATAGAACTCAACTTACAAGTACTTCATTGTGAGTTTCGAGTTCTCAATTGTTTCTGTTAGTGACAAACAACCCTGGCAGTTAGCTATAATGTGCTCATCTATATGCCAGCACAAACAAACAAAAATAAAAACACAATCAGCATTTGTATTAGATATGAATTCCATATCGTATTTCAATATCACAATAAAAAATATTCACATTTTATTTAGCATGCATAAAAATTGATCAACACAATTTTATTAGAAGATGCTGCAGATGATAAAGGATTGATAATACCTTGGAAAAATTTGTGGTTTAGGTTACAGAAAAGCCAAAGAGTTGGAGGACGTTGAGATGAACCAGGAGTTAAGTCAACAAGAACCTCCCTCAAATTCATTCTGCCCGTGGGTGCAAAAAGTGAGCTACAAAAAAGTGACAGCCATGTTTTTATTTTGGTTTGAAGGACCACTAAAGTCACACATGCCACTTCATCTTAATGAAGTGACCTGGGTGCTGTGGTCTTGTATGTTTAACCTTGCAATGTGAAACATTGCAGTTTTGGAGAAACCACAATGTTTACATTGCAGGGTTATGCACACCTCTAGTTCCATTATAAAAACTGCCACTACAGGGATAAAACCCATCACATGACTGCAGCCTCCTATAGAGAAAGTTGCAGCACGGGCAGAACTTGCCAAAGATGCACATCTGGAACCCAATGGTCCTTAATGAAGAGCATTGGATTGGCCATCAGCATAGAAGGTCATGGCTCTTATTTGATGCAGTGGGTGGGGGACAGGTAAGCAAAAAGGTAATTAAAATAACTTCATTAAACCTTACGCTAATGCATTTAGAACTTCCAGCACATTAGTGTTAAGCCAGTTATCACAACTCATTGTTTAGTTTTAAGTTATCATCACTCCTACTCTCTAAATTCTAGTGGGGTTTAAAGCAGGTGTTACAAAAAAAAGTAAAAACCAAAAACATTATGTTAAAAAATACAACATTTTTATGTAAACAAGAAGCCATTTTAGTGTACAAAATGATGTTTCATGCAACAACAAAAAAAGACAATAATATATACAATTTATTTTTACCTCATGAGAATCAATCCCATTATTGACTGACCAATTGGTCTGGAAATATTCAAGCATTCTTTGCTTTAATTGCTGTGGCAGGTGATGTACCCGTATAAAATCTTTTAGATCTTTAGTTCTTGTGTGATACAGTGACCATCTGTTATACATTCTCTGTATTATAGCTGTAACATTACCAAACACCAGGGCATGCATCAAGGCTGTAAAATATGATGATAAAAATATAGATTAAAAAAAAAAAACAATCACAGTGAAATATCCTCCAAAACCGCTATAGATGTTAGAATTTTTAAGTAAGGACATTTTCACTGGTTACTCCTGCATCATTGAATATAACTTCATTATGTCATTTTGTCTCATTTAGTACCTAGGGCTTTTGAATATGCAGCTGCTTTTTTAAATGTTGTACTATTTAAATGTCCACTCCATTGGTAAGAGAAATAGTGAGTCTCTTATGAAACAGGTGTCTCCTGTAGTTTATCCTAGAGAAGATTCTTAAATCAAAATGGTGGATTGCAAAGGATACCTGCTGTAATGTGCGCTAACAGAATATTCGGAATGGGTACAAGTATCTGTAAAGATCCAGGAAGATAGTTTATCAGAAGAACATTGCTGACATTTTAACTCTGGGTTATCTACTAAACCACGAGTAGAAGCGAAAGGTAAATGAAAATTGAGAACATCTGGAGTATTTCCAATTCGGTCACTTTGTCTTATGTTTTCATTACATCTGTGTAAAATTTTAAATTCTCTTGTTACTTCTCTTTAATTTTTACTGAGTAAACCTGTGTAGTGATACTTACCTGGTCCTCGAGCCAATCAAGAGCCTCTGAATGGGCCACGCACGTTGAACGTAACAAATCTTCACATAGGAGGAATTCTAGAAAGGAGAACACTGTTCGCATTTGGAACACGTTCTTAAAAAGGGAATGGGGGCATCATGTTACTTCTGACTCTAATTGGTCCACATCAGTGTGGTGTTCCTGTTCACATATGTTTCTGGGTCACATTTAAACTCCTCTGGCCCTATTTTCAGTGCCCTATTAAGTTTTCTGTTTTCAGTACCCTTTGCTCGTTCCTCGTTACATTGTCATATTTCTGGTATTGATATTGGCTTTGAACTTGACCTTGAATTTCTCTGTGACTCTTTTCTGTCCTGTTTACCTGTTCTATTGATCTACCGTTTACCTGACTCCAGCTAGTTCACTTTTCCACTGGCTCTCTTTTACCCTGACCAAAGCTTGTTTTTGACCATATTTTCTATCTATTATACACTAAGTCCGACCACTCTAACGCCCGGTAATACATTCATTTCAGTTTAGTTTTGTTACTGCTAACCTAGACTGTAAACCTTGTGACACCCTGTTTGAGTCAGTTCCATACAGCAACGCATTAAATAGGAATGCAATAGATGATGTTGTTGACCTGCCTAATGGGCTAAAGCCTTACTTACATGTCCAGGAACAGGATTTTAAAGGCACCTGACTTATACATATGCCAAATAACATGAAAACAGAACATCTTGTTTCTAAAAGTATATTTAATTGTTCTATTGCAAAAACATAATTTACATAATCATGACATACTAGGCTGGATATCTATACACCCAGCCTATGGACCAGTGAACACCTAAAACCTTTTACCACACTAAAACATTTCTAATTTACACTGGGAAGTATGTTAGCATAAATCTTTAGTTTTGTCCCCATACATTTGTTAATCACTGCATTGGGTGATTATAGTTGTATAATATGGACCTCTTTCCATGGGCATAAAATGAAGATTCTGATAATATATTTCATAAACAATAAAAATATTGTTACAAGGTAGAACATGTATGCAGAACAAGAGATTAGACATCCATTGGTCCCTTGATATGTTGGCTGGGAGGCTATTCATATCTATTAAACTACCATCTCATCTAACAGAG
Source organism: Pelobates cultripes (assembly GCA_933207985.1). Taxonomy (NCBI): domain Eukaryota; kingdom Metazoa; phylum Chordata; class Amphibia; order Anura; family Pelobatidae; genus Pelobates; species Pelobates cultripes. Next base: position 66,497,356 of record OW240915.1, on the reverse strand, counting down.
TATCATAATTGCAAGAAGGAATGTTGACAAGAATCTATTGTTGCTAAATAATTTTTTCCTACTATAAATATGTATATGCATAAAAATGCATTGAACTTGTGCTCCATATGTCATTTCAAATATAACTGCAATACAGATATACATTACAAAAACATAATCACAAGAACAGACAAAAGAGAACATATGGTGGTACGTAAATGTTATATCAGAAGTGACTTAACAGTATGTTTTAAAGAAGCATTGTCACTAATGAGATTCTTCACAATCAAATAACCAAAAGTTAGCTGTTGGTTGTGCTAGTAATTTTTTCAATATCTCATTAGTTTGATTTTTATGCTGGGTGCACTAGGCACATCATATAAACTAATTAACCCTTAAAGACCGATATATGGAGCTCATGCGTGTTTGTGGAACTGCTGAAAAAAATGCATTGGGCTTGTATGGAATTACTTAGTGCCCAACTGCGCATTAGTGAGCCCGAGGCATAATAGGGCACCAAAGTCACCTTCAATGCTATAGTAAATTTTTTTAAACTTAATTCTACTGCTTTGTTCACCCCAGTAAATTTTGCTATAGTTTTAAGTTTTTAAGGTTCACCCTTAGGAAACTGTTAGTGCAATAGAAGCACAAACAAGCAAATTCCCAAATTAATAGCATATGTAGCCGAAAATGTAGCTTAACTGTTATCAAGCTTTATTTTTCAAATTCACTTAAGATGGTCGATAAACTGTCTTTCACTTTTAACCCTTTATGGGGTTAACCATTTTAAGGGTGGCAATTCAGGGACCGGAGGCTGGCAATCTTGTGTACCAGTTTAGGGGCAGGAGACTGCCCATCTTTTAAATCTGTACAGGGTCAGGAGACTGGCCATGTTGTGCACCTGTTGAGGGAAAGGAGACTAGATATCTTGTGGACCTGTTTAGGGGCAGGAGACTGGCCATCTTGTGGACCTGTAAATATTGAAGATCTAAACTCCTTTAAGGATTATAGATGTGGAAACACTCTGGCCATTAGCAACATAGGGCCAGGGAAAGGGAATCGTGGAAATGTGATCTTTATGAACAGCTGTACCCACTGCAGACTTTTCCAAGCTCTGCCTTGTGACATGTAGGCGTAACAGTAACATTTGAACTTTCATTGATCAGTGGGGAGTTTTATCATGTTATGCCATAACTATACTTTTATATTAACTTGTTATATAAATACACGTTTCAATATGAATAGACAATAAAATCCTTATTAAACTGTATAATTGGACTAACAGACTATTTATTGACCAATATATAGCATTTTGTGAATAAATATATATATATATATATATATATATCCATATCTATTGTTGCTAATGCATAATTCTTGGTACGGTCACATTTGGACTTTTCAGTTCAATCAGCTATATGCAGGACATGACAATACAAAAATTACAGAACACCTAATTAGAGTTCTTTCATCTTTAGATCACTCAGATTTCTGTAATTGGTCTTATATTAGTAACAAAAGTAAACTCCACCAGTGACATTTATCAGCACATCAATTATATTGATATCACTATGTTAAAAAGAAAAACATAGAATATCTTCTTTTAAAGGACAGAAATAGAGAATTGAAGCATTTAACTACTTTATTAAACAGATCTGTAATGGGGGCAACATTAATACATTTTAAAGCTCATGGTAACATAAATTTACTTCAAGCTGCTTTTAAATGAACACTATGACATTAGGAATACAAATTTGTATTCCTAATGCTATAATAACCCCGTCCCTAGTTCTATATAGGTAATTTCCCTCCTTCACCTCTTTTGCCATCAATATAAAAAAAAAAAAAATGAAGTTTTAGTTACTATTTTCCAGTGCCAAAGCACTGTTCAGCTCCCTATCTCCTGTGACATCATGAAGGAGGCATGGCCTTCTCCGTCAATTTCCAATCTAATGCTCTTCATACAGGATGCACATGCGAGCACCACAAGTGCATTTAAACTTTCACATAGGAAAGCATTGAGTTAATGCTTTAGTATGTGGGTTTCTGCGTCATGTGACTGAGTTTTACTTGGTCAGCGGAAGCACCTATAGTTTATAAAAACCCATTGATTTATTTCAATAAATAAAAATAACAGGATGCAGCTTTATTGCACAAGTAATGTGGGCTTGGGGGATTAAATAAATGTGGGCTTGGGGCATTAAATAAAGCCATGTTCTGTTTTAGGGATCTTAAATAGTCTTTAAGGGAGACATCAGTATCAGAATACTTTCAAAAGGGACATATTCAAAGGTAAACATTTCTTTTTCCCCCAAAATATATATGTTAGTTTTGGTGAATTAGCTATATAATGCATTGTAACAGTAAATGGGTCATCTTCAGAAGGTGTTCCCAATAAAGAACTTACTCAATATACATTTGATTCACATTATTATATCTTCTTCACTACTTGTATTTGTATGGCATTAAGATATTTACTATTGAAGAAAAATATATATAAAACACATGCTAACCTATCTATTTTATCTAATAACAAAAAAAACTATTTGGAAATACATGATACTAATTCCAAGCAAAGAATCATGGAAAATTTAGTCCACATTTTCCTACAGCTTTGAACTCAGCCACTCCTGGAATGGGTTCACTAATTATTTTTCACCTGTTATAATCTTATCAACAACCTCACATGCCAAAGAGTGTATTAAACATATGACAAGTCATTATTAAAGTTAAATTTTGGCCTATACAAGTAGACTTCGTCTTATCAAATTTTCAAAAGAAGCGTATGCTTAACTTAACATTAATTATTTTAATCTCTATGTGAGGGACATTCAGGATTTGCATGCATATGCTTGTATTTGAATACTATGAAATAGTAAATAATTATGAAGGCTCACTGTGCAGTAGTAACATGCACAACATATGGTCCAACATTAAGAAATAACAGTAATAGGTTACTGCCTAATTTAAGGGACAGTCTGAGCACCAAAATACCTTTAGCTTAATGACATATTTTGGTGTATAGATCATGCCTGTGCAAAAGTTAAGAACCTCTAAAGTAAACACAGTGTGCTGTAAGATCTGATTTAAAAGTGTTTTCTTATGGAGGCTGTGTGAGTCACAGACAATGGAGGTGTGGCTAGGGCTGCAAACAAAAGTGATTTAACTCCTAAATGGCAGATACATGAGCAGTGAGAGTGCAGGTGTATGAGCTATACACCAAAACTACTTCATTAAGCTAACATTGTCGTTTAGGCTTTGAGTAACCATTTAAATACAGGCTGAGGTAAAACTATACCAATCGAAAAATACATACTTTTACATACATTTTTTCTTGGAATGTAATTGGAACACATAAATTATGTAGTTAAGCAAGAATACCCCAATCACTGCTCCAGTCATTAACCCTAAAGGGGATAACTATATAAATTTTAAATCAAGACTAATCATCACCAAAACACTGCAGAAGAATATAAAGTGCCCTGTTGTTCCTGTAAAAAAGAAGTAATGAATGATAAATTACTACAAATACATAATACCCATATGGGTTCAAAATGAGCATTGCAAATAGCGGTATGGTGGATACAGTGCAATAAATAAACTATATTTGTTTTTTGGTCTTGTCTAGTAATTTTTCAGCAAAACCAATGAGAAGTGCCTATTGTGAAAAATAGTCCAGCAAGAAAATGTTATTTTGGCTGGAGGAAAATGAACTAATTAATCAATTCAAACAACAAGTTCGAATGATTTGCAGTTATTAAACCCACACAAGGAGACTTATGTGGACACCATCTATATAAATAAACACCTATATTATTACATGGTATAAATAATGATACTATTTTAGTAGCTATATGAGTTTTTTGTTTAATTATAGCTACCTACTGAAACAAAAATAATTCAAACAAGTCTTTGCAAATGATTTTACCTACCTGAGGTTTATGATCTAACTAAGGTTTGTGATCTAATTGAAATAGTGAAGATATTATTAAAAAGAAAACAGAGAGTTTTTATTAAAATAGATACACTCTTGGGAATCACAGGTGCTATTCTTTCTTTAGATAAACCAGATTCAGAAGAACATTTGATACCAGTGGCATTTATATATTTTACAATATGTGTGTGATCCTATCACCCATAAATCGTCTCAATAGCAAAGGGATTGTAAAAGAAAAGAACTAAAAGTTAGCTCCAGTTCTAGAAGAGGACATTACATCTTCCAGCAAAACAGATTGTGACAAGTTTGAAAAAAAACAAAAACTTCCATAGGAAGTACCTTGCAATTTACAGGTCCTGCATGTGATGGCAAGGACAGGAAATCAGTATAGAAGCATGAAATGGACCTTACTACTCCAACAAGGGAAGCTACAGATCATGCCATAGTCAAAACCAGAAAGATGATAATTAAGAGTCCTGATAATTGACTGGGAACGGGAGTAATAAAGAATAATGATTTTCCAAGACTTTCTTCTGGTGGAAACAGCTCTTTTCAAAAGTAAAAGCTACCTTTTATATCATGTACTAAAGTATCGAATTCTGGCTATTGATGAAGGAGAATTTTCAGAATCTCCAAAGGGCTAAATACAAACTTCTTCAGCATTTTGATCTTCATCCTAGCCATAGTTGGCCTTAGTATCATAAAAAATATTACATTTAGTGAAAAATAATTAGGTTGCAACTTCAGACTAAAGAGACTAGCCAAACAAAGCAGCCTGATATATCTGAAGGACATGGGTCCCCTTTGTTATTGATCAGAAAAAAGTCTGAAAATCAGTGAGTTTAATGCTGGACTAGTTACATCACATGTCTCTGGCTTCACGGTGGTACAATAACCATTCAGGTATGTTTACAACTTTTTCTCTGGATGGGCCAATCATTAACTACTATTGTGCAAAAGCATTCATACCAATCAGTGTTAATCGTGTTCTATAAAGAAACAGTGATGTAGTTTTGACTTGATATTTCACTACACATAAATTCTCTTCTCAAAAACTTTGTTATATCATTTGTTAATATGATTAACCTTTAAAGGTTCATGAAATACACATGCATAAATCTATATTTTAACTGAACACTGTAACTGCATATCATCAAAATGTTAATTTTACTAATTTACTTATTTTGTTTCAAATTGAATATGTGCTGAAATCTGCATGTAGCTGTTAAATTACAATATTATGTAAAACATATTTGGCCCCAGTTGAAGTGTGGATACTCTGGATACAGACTTTGATAGTGATTAAATTTCCATGCTACATCACGGTATATTAAAAAATAGAAATTAAAACTGCACACTTATTTTAGACTGCTAAGATATTTACTGTAATGTATATATAATTTTAGTTTAAATAAGTACTCACTGTGCATTTTTATTTGCTTATTTATTTCACCATTTAGCATAGATTAAAATAAGCATTAATGTGGTACTTTCCAACAAAATCATATTTCTCCAAATATATTTATGAAAAACTGCAAATACATAGCTTATCTCAATAAATGCTTAGATAATAGTAAAGTTCAATATATACTTTTTTGACTAAAAATAGTGTTGCAAAAGTACTATTATGGCTAAAATCAGACTACAAAACATACCATAAAGCAGAATATTGTTGAGTAAAAATATTGACAAAAAAAAGTGATTAGATTATACTGGAAATCTAAACCCATTTCTTCAGAAACATTTATTTATTTTGACTGATATGGAAAATAAACGAATAGAAAACAAGGAGGAGAAAGAGGCAATCAAAATGAATAGGAGACTGAAGAGGATACGAGAGATTATACAAAGTAGTTTGTTAGAAATGAGATAGATGTAAGTAGTAAGGAGCAGTACGAAAAATCTATATTTATATATTATATGTTTAGTATTTAGTTCTTTTCACTTACATTATATTTAAATTTTGCCGTAAACTGATTGGCTTATTTTCGTTTTGTGGGAAACATTTTCCCAAAATGGTTTCCCTGAACATTATCTCAAAAGGATAATGAGTTTTAAAGGAATATGTATTCATAATTCTATAGTGTTCTGCTAACTATTTAGGCATCTGCCTCCTACTAGGTTTTAAAAAAAAATAAAAGGATAATGAGTTTGAAAGGAATATGTATTCATAATTCTATAGTGTTCTGCTAACTATTTAGGCATCTGCCTCCTACTAGGTTTTAAAAAAAAATAAAAGGATAATGAGTTTGAAAGGAATATGTATTCATAATTCTATAGTGTTCTGCTAACTATTTAGGCATCTGCCTCCTACTAGGTTTTAAAAAAAAATAAAAGGATAATGAGTTTGAAAGGAATATGTATTCATAATTCTATAGTGTTCTGCTAACTATTTAGGCATCTGCCTCCTACTAGGTTTTAAAAAAAAATAAAAGGATAATGAGTTTGAAAGGAATATGTATTCATAATTCCATAGTGTTCTGCTAACTATTTAGGCATCTGCCTCCTACTAGGTTTTAAAAAAATAAAAGTTACTTACCTTTTAACCCTTGCTGTCACTGGTCTCCTTGCTGCTGGTTCCACCTCCTTGGCTGAGATCATGAAACCTGAAGGTCCCATATGGACAAATTGGGAGTCTAGTGGGCATGCATCCAATCAATGCATCCCTATAGGAAATATCCAACGTGTCACAGTGACAACCACTAGAGGTGGACTTAGAGAGCAGTTTAAACACTGTTTACACTCTTGACCCTGCAGGAACAGCCTGTATGCCCCAGAACCAGTATGTTGAGCTGTAGTGTGTCTGGTGACTATAGTGTCACTTTAATTTATGACAATGGAGAAACATGAATGGCTAAATGGTAGTAAAACTGACCTACAAGGTACTGGGGACAAATAATTAAATGGATGTGATGTAACAGCCATTTTTGTTCTTTTATTACCAGTAATCATATAATTGTAAAATATACAAAATGTTTTTTTACCTACCTCCAATTAGCATTATACAAATAGAGAAGATCTTTTCAGCATCAGTGTTGGCAGAAACATTTCCAAATCCAACACTAGTCAGGCTGCTGAGCGTAAAATATAGAGAAGCAATATAAGTACTTCTTATAGTCGGACCACCCTGCGTATTATTGCTATAAAATGGCGACTCCAATCTTTTTCCCAGCTCATGAAGCCAACCTAAAATAGAAAAAGAAATACATATGTAATACAATTTGTTATAATTGTCTAACTTGAGAATGCCAGAATGCAGTTATTAAATAATGTAATAAATATAGCTGTGGTTTGCTCTATTTGCCCAAAACCTGTGTTTATCCTTGCAAAACTGTAACTACTTTGGGAATAAGCAATTAAATTAAATGGCAAGCATCTTTTAGGGACTATATTAGTATAATAATATAAGAATATATTTTATAATATATATATATATATATATATAATATTTAATACTATATTAAATATTATAATATATATAATATTTAATATAGTAAAGTTTTGCTCCGGTTTTGCTTTGGTAAAAAAAAATTATTTTGTTATATATTAGTAAAAAAAACGAGCGACTCATGACAAAGTTTATAAAAGTCCATTTGTAACAAGTGATTCTAGCTGTATTAAGTCCTGTACTCTATCTTTTACCGTGGAAAGAATGGATTATGTTCATGCAAACATTAGTGTTTTGAAAAAGCAAAGCTGTGGAAAAATTGGAATAATTAAACCCTGCTAGTGAAATATAGGAAATAGAAGATCATAAAACAAACCGCAGCTTGAGGCTGTGCTCCAAACCAGTTCACAAAGGTAGAAAAGTGGAAAGCGGATAACAAACTCTTTCTAAACACTGACAAAACTGTTACAATGATCTTTGGAACAGTACCTAAATTACACAAATTACACAATTCCCACCTATCCATCAAAACAAAATCAAATAGCACACTGACCGCAGTCCACTCTTTAAAATACTTGGGTATGTTGTTAGACCCCAATCTATCTTTTGGCCTCCACATAGAAAAACTTGCATCTAAACTTTATCCAAAACTAGGTGCCCTGTACAGAGATAAATCCTGCCTAAGTCCTAAAGTAAAGGAAAAGATTGTACAGCAAATGCTGATTATGGGGATGTAGTATATGCACCTGCACCGCAAACTCACCTAAATAAGCTTAATACATTTTATAACTCGTACTGCCGCTTTGTGCTACAATGTACTTAAAAGACCCACCATTGTAACATGCTAAAAGAACTAAATTGGCTGTTGCTGGAATCCAGCATTTTTGGGAAGCTCCCACCCTACCTTAGCAGAATGCTCTCCCCGGCTGTTCCCACTTCCTATATCCTCCGATCCAGTACCAGCACTTTAGTTAGTCTACCTCAATACAAAAAGAAAGTGTCTCAATCCTCCTCTTCCTACAGAGCACCGTAATTATGGAATGACCTCCCTCACACTTTCAAATTTTCAAGCCTCAAATCCTTTAAGAGATCCATCTCTACATATCTCAAAACAGAATGCACCTGTCATAGTTGTTTACATATTTCTTACCTGTTTTATGTTAAAATTTGTATGTATTGTGTATTAATATTGTTTTTGTATTTTATTGTACCCTATTGCATCAATGCAATGTTTTGTGAACCCAGGACATACTTGAAGATGAGAGAAATCTCAATGAATCCTTCCTGGTAAAAATATTTTATAAATAAATAAATTATATCGCCCACCCCAAGCTTCAGCCTTGATCATTGCAAGTATCTGCAGAAACATACATTGGCTCGTCACTGGGTAATACAGGTTTGATCCCGGTAAGACAACTGTACCACTAAGTGTCCCTAGGCAAGACTCCTAAAGATATATACCCACCTACCTCAAATCCACTTGTAATCCAATTGTAAAATTGCTTGAGAAGGACCTTTAAATATCCTCTTTCATTAATTGTAAAGCACTGTTTAATATGTAAAAGTTAATAATAAAATACTAAGTACTGATATCAGCAATTGCCCCATTTATATTATGTGATTTGTTATGCATCCATATGCTAATTTCTGCCCTTCCTATTTACTTATAGTATATATATATATATATATATATATATATATATATATATATATATATTATTTTATAATCTCTCACACGTATAATTTCCTCTCACTTTTTCACTCCTTTGGTCAATATACTCAAATAATTGAGCTTTACATCATACATCATTATTTTTTAAATAAATGTTAGGTTTTATAATCTATGTGGAGATCTGTTATAAGATGCCAAAACCACATTTGTATATTCTTCTACATGTTTATGGTACTTTGCAATTAAGTTTATTTACATGGAAGGGCTTTGATAGAACTGTCTTACTTCTAGAGATGCTGTAGGATTTTGGCATAGTATTTATGATGGTATAAAAAATGCTTATTTTTTTTTTTTTCAAAGACTCTTGTTTTGCTTGTAAAAGCATATCTTGTCTTGTCATATGATCCAAAATCCAGCCTTAGACAGATGTCAGAGAAAATGTAAACTTGTGCATTCAAGATGTAAACATTAAAAGGATACTTTGCGAGTGACAAAAGCCATGATAAGCTCTTGACATAGCCCAGCACTCAAAGGAATCCCTTTCCAAAGCTAAACAAGCTAATTCAAACAAGAAATCTATAAATAATTTGACAAAGTAACAGAGTTAATGGAAATAGCTTTATTTTCCACATGGCTTTCCACTGGCACCTGGCAACATTAAATAATGGTTGGTATAAAATCAAATTTTATAACCAAGAAGGGGCACATGGCAGACAGATAACCAGGATATGTAATACAAATGGATTAGAGGGACTTCAAACATTTTTAAATACCGTATATACTCGAGTATAAGCCGACATATAAGCCCACATTTTTTGTGCTGAAAAACCCAAACTCGGCTTATACGCGAGTCAGTCTGTATTATGGCAATTTACATTGCCATAATACAGACCAGGACCGCCGGGCTCATTACAAGCCCGGCGGTCCTGTTGGGGGCTGACAGCGAGCTCTTACTTACCTTCCTGCAGCTCCTGTCAGCTCCCTTCTCCTCCGTGCAGCTCCTCGGTCAGCTCCGTTCTTTTCCCAAAATTGTTTCCCTGAACTTTATTAATTCGAACCGAAACACAATATGAACTCATTTCGGATCACTCAAACTATTTTTTTTTTCTCAGCGAATCGATTCCTTCAAACTAAATTTTCTCACTGTGCCCAAATATATTAAATAGTGCATACAATTGATTAAAAAAAACCAAAAAAACTGTAGCTGTCTGCCTTCTACTGATTAAATTAGACCTGAACTTCTCTATAGATCTCATAGCAGTCCATATATTGATTTATTTTGATGCAAGTAATTGACAGTGCTATGGCTCTCTGTGAAAACCTGCATTAATCTCACAATTGCATTCCTTCTTATTACTCTTTTTGGACTGCTGTTGAGTTTTATATGCACTTGTATAAAAGAAAGTTAGGTTTAGTGTCCCTATAAAGGAAAGTTTACTAGCAAATGCATTGACATTTGAATAGCACTGAATTTGTTTTGTTTTTATTATATATAATTAAGTCACATGTATTGTTTATTTGTTAATAATATAGAACCAGGTAAAGTGATGTTGACACCAAGCATTGTTGTTACAGAACAGATGTCACATATAATCTAACTTTATACTTATTGTAATAAACCTGATAACAGCCACCATTTAGCATTTGCCTTATTTCAACAAAAAGGCAAATTTTCCAATTCATTGGCATAGTGTCCCGCAATTGACAATATAAAATATTTAAAGCACATACACCTTACTTGTGATCATCTGGGCAGGTTGTCCTAAATGTTTTCATACACTTGACAAATTTCACAGAGATTTTCTTATTATACATTATATGCATTTCTAGTTGACAGTCATAAACGTGACATTTTATTTTTACAAGAGGCAAAGATAATTTCTAGTCGACAGTGAGAGTGAGATGGGATAAATATACGATCTGCAGTTGAAAACAGGTGGTAAATACAGCTCAGAGGCTTCTTTAAATCTCTACATGAGCATTAAACTGTTGCTGTTTAAAGCTGTAACTACTAATTATTAAAAATTACATTTTGTAGCATACAAACTTCCTGTATTTCCTAACATTAGCAACAGCTATTTTACTGATTAGTGGATTTTTGGTAAATGTTACTGACAACCAAAGAAAGAAGTCCAAAACTGAAATAGAACATTATCCTCCTGTTAGTATGGCTGAGTAAACAAATTTATCCCAAAGCATTCTGCTTTAAAAAAAATAATGAAAAAAATAGTAAATGGTAGTAAAATATTCTTGTAAAAGTCTTATATGAGTCTTTGGAGGAGCAGATACATTTCCTATGAAAAAAAAAAACTTGATTAATTGCCAGACACTTATGTTTCCATCCACTGTTAGAAAGATGTAATCATTTAAAGTAAGTCTAGTTAAATGTAGGAAAAGTGTTAATTTAGGTATAGTGTAGCCGGTTCTGTAAATGTCTTGTTTTGATGCAGAAATGAAAATAATGAATTCTTAATATTTTTGAAAAACGCAATTTGATCTATCAGGGCGTCTTACTAGAGCCATTTTTTTTTTAACGTTATGACAAATTTATGCCAAATTGATATGTACTAAATGGTATATCTCTACTGCCACGCTATAAAATATGGTTTCCAAATGGAGTGAAACAATTCTGTATGAAACCAGAGAAACTGTGCAGCCATTCCAATTTTACTAGATGGTGTTGAGGATTTCCTGATATAAAATAGCATGTTTTATGTATGTTGTATGCTATATATAAAATGTAAAACTATATATTTTTTGGTGTGTTTTGTTTCCTAATATGTACATATTTAGATATTTACGGTAGCACCACTTCTTAGGAAAGCATGTTCTGTGTGTGCCCTCAATTCCCCTTTATTTCTGTGTAGATTTGGAATTCAGATCAGATTCCTATTGGACTGAGCACTATAGGTTATCGCTCATTTTAAAATTAGTGTAGTACCCACCAATATTGGGGTACTGTGATGGCGTTCTTAACATGATATGGCTGTATGGTATCACTAAATCCACATATTTGTTTGCTTCGATATGTCATTCCCCTTTTTTTCTTTTAAATTCTTTATTTTTGCAGGTGAAGCATTTTTTACACATTCGTTTAAAACACGTATACAAGCTTGGTTCGCCGTGGTTACATACTCATAACATTGTAGACACGTTATGTTCACCTGTATTTTTTGTTATATCAGACTACGTCATACACATTTGAGACAGTGCCTCACACAACAGACATATTACATTAACTTGTCAACAAAGAAAAACAATAAGGTACAAACTAATATAGTGCATTTTAACATATTGGTCTTAATACCGTGTGCTATGTCAAGGTGCTTGGGTACACCCTGGGTTGTGGAGGACATACAGAGCCCTTAACCAATAGGGTCAAATGGGGGGGCAGGATGGACAGATAAATGGCTAGCAGTCAGTAGGCTCTGAGGGAGCCTTCGTTGGTGTTTGTCATATTTTTAGCACAGATGTCCTTTGGAACTGCGATCTGGTTAGGAATACTATTAACATAGAGTGGGAGTTTAGGGGAGAAGAGATTGAGAAGGATTAAGAGACAGAAACAGTGGTGTCTTGTTGACTCCCCTTTTTTCTGTCCTTCATACCTCTATTGGTACTAAGCATAAGTACCCAGAAGATGGGTACACTGTCATGAACTGTCATTCCTCATTTGTTATCCACACGCACTGTATGGTTAATGGGGGATTAATTATAGCCTGGGATTATCCAGACCCTAATATTAAACAGGAGTGTACAGTGACTCATCCTCTTCATCCCATGTGATTGATTGTAATACATTTAGTATGGCTTGGGGATTCTGAATCCACTGGACATAATACCTAAAGGTCCACTAAAAATGTGAATAAAATCAACATCAAGTGACTGTCCTCCGGCCATCAATAATCTCTTTTTCCCATCAGTCATTTATTGTTTGGGTGCCATGGCCAGAATTCAGAATCACAAACTGCAACAGACAATAAAAACTGCAACATACATTGCAAACTGAAACAAACATTGCAAACTGCAACAGACATTGAAAACTGAAACAGACATTGCAAACTGCAACAGACATTGCTAACTGAAACATACATTGCTAACTGAAACATACATTGCAAACTGAAACAAACAAAAATGCAACAAACGTTGCAAACTGAAACAGACATTGCAAACTAGAACAGACATTGCAAACTGCAAGACATTGCAAACCGAAACAGACATTGCTAACTGCAACATACATTACAAACTGCAACAGACATTGCAAACTGCAACATACATTGCTAACTGAAACATACACTGCTAACTGAAATAGACATTGCTAACTGAAATAGACATTGCAAACTGGAACAGACATTGCAAACTGAAACAAACATTGCAAACTGGAACAGACATTGCAAACTGAAACAAACATTGCAAACTGGAACAGACATTGCAAACTGAAACAAACATTGCAAACTGGAACAGACATTGCAAATTGCAACAGACATTGCAAACTGGAACAGACATTGCAAACTGGAACAGACATTGCACACTGAAACAAACATTGCAAACTGGAACAGACATTGCAAACTGAAACAAACATTGCAAACTGGAACAGACATTGCAAACTGAAACAAACATTGCAAACTGGAACAGACATTGCAAATTGCAACAGACATTGCACACTGAAACAGACATTGCTAACTGAAACATACATTGCTAACTGAAACAGTAAAAATACCTATATTTATATATTACACATTTATTGAATATACAATGTAAAATAGACAAATATAGATTTATATAACTGCTCTTCCTTTTTACCTTCTATTATTTAATTTTCATTTGACTTGAGTGAATAAAATCAACATTTAGTGACTGTCCCATAGTCATCAATCATCTTTTTTCCCATCAAACATATCTTTTCTTGTGACATGGTGGAATTTAGCATCATGTGTCAAAACGAACATATTCAGCCATTGTGTGGCTAGTTTGGTTGGTAATTCAGGTACATTGGCTTGGAGTTCAGGAATTTGACCGATCACCTGATTGGCCCAATTTCCGACGATTTGCAGTTCAGACCAGAACAAATCTACAAATCATCCTATTGACATTCCTTGAACAACATATATAATCCAAACTAAACCACTAGAATTCTGCCACTGGATATTAGCTTATTACAGAGTAGAAATTAGAGTTACAAAATCAAATTAAATATCTACCAAATGCTTTTCATTTTTAAACACTGTCTTTAGTGTGAAATAATACACAATTCTAAATACATAGTATAATGGCTATCACTTATTTGTGAATATAAAACAGGAATGTGGCATATGATAAACTTGGCTTGAATCCAACTGAATATTAGGTAACCAGTAATAATAACTTAAATTATTATTAGTAATTAAATATACAAAAATATTATGGTGCCACTGAAATTTTTTTTTTATTTAAATATAAAAAAATAAAAAAAAAATAATGATTTTAAGGTGAGCTTTAATTATTGGGAAATTTGTATGTATTTTTATATTTTTAATAGTAGGCAAATATGTGAATATAATTATTAACTCATCTTTTTCTGGTTTTAGGGTTTTAATGGATGGTCTGTTAATTTTTGAATTTTCAGTGCAATTATACACTCAAATGGAAAAAGGTAATTTTGTAATTCCTCAATCCAATTCTAAGATGTCAAAATAACTTTAAAATTCTAAAATCCAAGCCTGTTGGTGGACTTTTACTACTAAAATAGCATTTCTACAACAGGGCATTTTTAACAAGTCTTTTTAAAGGGTGTGGGTTTTATTTTTGAAGTTAGACTTTGTCTATAAATAATAAATAAAGTATGCTGCTACTTAGAATATTAAATAACAAAATGTTGGGTTGTGGGTATTTTGCTTTTTCTTGTGTTATACAAAAAAAGGGCTTTTTAAAATAACTTTGTATGAAAAAAATTAGGATAAAATAAGGCACTTACTTTTAGGGTGAATTTTTACAGCCTTAGATTCAATGGTGTTTGACAGAGTTACCATCCACTTTTCAGACACATTTGTTTCTTCTTGTGAATACACCCCGAGAAACAAAGAGGGAAAAAAGATGACAAGAAAAAGCAGTGTAATAATGTCTTTTGACAGTGAATGCTTTCTAATTTTCTACAAATGAATTCTTATTTATTAGGGATTTTAAATTATCTCTATCTTCAAAGAATAAAAATGGCACCATTACTCGGCTGAAAATAGTATTTTATTTCATCACAGAGTAGGCAACATTTTGGTCAAGCAAGACTTTCTTCAAGCCTATTTAGACTTTAAGAAGCTCCTGAGATGAAAACAAATTGCACCTGAAAAACTGTGCCGAATATTTTTGTTCTTTGTTGTATATATGGGAGTAGAGGTGGTCTGGGCTTGTAAATAGGTTATATTTTCTAAATATCAATGGGATATATGTAACATATTTTATTTTTTACATTAAACAGTCATTTGTGTATTGAGTCAATATTAACTTTTATTTTGTGAACAAGAAATAAAGATAAGGTTAAAACAAACAGGGTCACTTTTAGGATATCTATATAAAAATTGTCAATAATTAGGCACTTATATTTTATAACCAATGCTAAAGATTAAAGAACACATATCAAGGTGGAAAGGTAATAGGAGGGATTAGAAGCAGGGCAGGTAATTACGGTTCATTGACATGGACTAAAAATCAGGAGAAATTTATAATATCTATTTTGTATTCATGGTAGCATTCAGTTTTAGGGTATGACACATTCTGTTAGGAGTTTATCATTTTATTTAGACCTGTAACATAAATATACATGGGGATATTTTTGACAAATGTAATAACAGTAGTAATAATAATTATTTTGAAAGTGATGCAGCTCATGTGTGTTACATCTTGTGAAAAACAAAACATATTTGTCGAATTTAACCTTGATTGTAACTACCAAATACACACTGAATTAAAGCAACATTTGCTGTGTTATATTTTTCACTTGCCCTTTAATTCCTTCATTTTTATACCTTGGCCCAATATTTTCCCTACGTAGCTAACAAGCATTCAACATGTCTGTTCCTCAGCCAATGTTACAGCCAACTCCTAGTTTACTATGTCATTCTATGCTAAAAAGTTTAGTCTCTTAGCGTCTCCATTACCAGTCTTTCTCAGCTTTATCTCAATTAGCATATAATATCAACTGCTTCCAATGGCACAACACCAATTTCCATTTTGCAAAAATCATCAAACTTAAATCTATTCCTACATTATACAAAGGTCTTGACGATTCTGTCTGTATTTTAATTCTCTGAGTACACTAAATATTAAATAAAATCAACTCCAGATACCTTCCTCTGAAACAACACTACTTCTAAATAACTTGGGTCTATTTTTAATTATTCAGATCATGATAATTTTCCCAAAAATATAATCCAACCTTTTGGAAAATCCAAGGTGTAGTAGGAGCACCGAACAATGCAACATTTTGCTGTCAAGATTTTGCATCTTCATGGATAAGCACAACATACTTAAATTAATATCCCAAATAGAAAGATAACAAGTTAGTTTATCTGTAAAAATATTAAGGGAAGGATATTGCATCGCCTTGTTTAAAAGTAATTATTTACCAGATGCAAAGTTTTATAATAAATGAACAGATTTCCTAAATTTAGAAAACATTAAATGTAGTATACAGATACATCATAACTGAGACATCAATAAATAGTATGTGTTACTATTCAAAAACTATTTGTTACTACCTTTTTCAATGACAAAGCACACTTACTACCTCTATCATGAAAAAAAAACGAAATCTCTGTTATTCTCTATATTGTTAAAAGGCACATTCTTGTTTAATCCTTTGCAATTCTTTTTTTTTCAAAATTACTTAAATTATGATCATTACAAACACACTCTTTTTTTTACCAATCCATTAACTCTCTCAGACCATGACATGGAATAGATTACGAGGCCCAATGGTTGGGCTCACCACAAGACCCTGACAAAGTCCCTCAGATGTCTAATGTAATCTAGGGAATTCATAGGGCTAGAGGTGGTAAGAGAAGATTTGTCATGAATGGGGGGATAATTTACTTGACTTGAACGTGTGAAGTGTGTGCTGTTTGGAGTTATGTGTGCTTAGTGCATAAGTCATCGGTTTGTGAGTTGTTTGTTGATATGACGATTTATATATTTGGATTTGTGGCCTGCACACTTTTATCTCCCAGGAGATGAAGTTCAATTAGTGGCTCTATTATAGAGTCTGTACTTACATTGCCTTAGCCCCCCTAAAATCATCCCTAAATAATCACATTGTAAACAATGGTAGACCCTTTCAGCGGAATGCTACACTGCTGTTGCTATTAGCTACCATTTGTTATATATAATGAACTCCTACAAGCAATGTCAATTGTATGTATCATTATATTCAAGAAGAGATGAGTGCTTTAGATGCCTAAGGTTTTGTTTAAAGGGTTATGTTTTGTTAATTCTGTTATTGTGTGTAAGCGTACTAAAAGTCATGTAAAATGTATAGCAGTGGCATTCAAATGATATCAGTATGAACTACCAAGTCTCAGCTGAGAACTAGGAAATACTTTGGTGTTCATAATTATCACATCACTCACTGAACCTTATCAAAGAGATACAATGAGGCTTGGCTCAATGCAGACAGATTTCAGTGTGTCCAAATAAATGGTGCAGGCATTGACATTTTGTTCTGCCTCAAGCAATATTTACCTTGTTAATAAAACCTTGGGAAGAATGAGTTATTTCTGTAATATGCTTTTTTTTAGAGTTCAATATAACAACATCACACAATATCTTGTTTGCCAATGTCTTTCCTTGCTATGTTGCGTGATCCAATTTGGAGTGAAAAATTTGTCAGCAATCTTTCCTGTACTAGAAGCATTGTTTTAGCTGTGGCAAATATATGTGTCCTTGTTTGTCACTGAGGTCAAGGAAAGGCTGACGATAATTTGAGCCATTGTGTAACAATAATGACAGAGCTACATATTGGGTACCACTGATTTATCTGTTCATAATGATAAACATATCAATAACTTGTTCTTAAACGTATTTGCTTTTCAAACAACAAATAAAATATTTTCTGGTGCTATTGTATTTTTAATCATTTTAGTTAGTTTTTTTAATTAAATTAATAATAATTTATTATTTTTGTTATTATTTGTTAAAAATAATAATTAAAAAATGCAACTGTCCTTTTTGTATCCAAAACGATATAAAAAGGGATGCTTATTCTATATTGTCAAATACCTAGGGATCATTTCCAATCTTGCTGGTCCATTTTACTGGCCAACTGCTACTCGTTAAAGTGCCTATCATTATTGTTATCGAGTAGTTGTTTACCGACAGCCAAATTTCTCAAGTAGAGACAGGGAGTTACTGGCTGTCGCTACTTAAAGTGTGTCACTAAGTAATGGTCATTAGAAACTATTATTCTTTATGGGAGCCACTAACTGCTATGAATATAGTGACTGTTTTCTGTTCCCGTCGCTACCATTTTTAACAACTGCCGCTAGCCCCCAAAACATAACAGCAACTTCTGGCCTGGTGCATGGATGTTACCAACAGCAATTTCACATTCATCATATAGCAAAAATACATGTTAGCTATATGGCATTATACTGAAATCCTATGGCACAGCTCAGAGCATATTAAATTGTATCAAAGAATAATACAAATTAAGAAAAGGCCAGACTAATGATATAAAAAAAAGTATTGTGTAAATAAATAAAGTGCATGTGAAATGTAAATGAACAATTCACATAGCAAAACAATAAACATCAAAAGGTGCATGTATCTGGGATAGCACCAAATCATTATTTCGTACAGTGTATAGAATTTCTCCATCTCCTGCTAAGGACAATCACAGGGTGAAGCACTCATACTCAGGGTGTGCCATTTTACCACAAGTTGTGGTTGCTATGGTGACAACATACACAGTATGTGCTTTTGTGTTTTACCAGGAGGTGGCTAATCTGAGGCTGATCAGAATGTTTGTGATCAGACATTATTGGTGCCCAGGTGATAAAACACAGTGACAAAATTGGAAACCCGTCAATATTTAGTACCTGCAGCAACCTACCAGCGGTTGTTAATTGCGACATCATATGACAGCTATTTGAAACAAGCCCTTAGTAGGGTCATCTATAGCCATGTTTCCTTTAGGCATATTTCCTTGCCATATACAATAGTCAACTTGCAAAGTTTTTCAATGATCTTAAGAAAGGTTATTTACAAACATGATAGATTTTCATTACAGCTACAAAACTATATTATATTTTGAACAGATTTTTTACACTCCATATCTGCTCACTGCTATACTTTGATCAACTTGTGTGTCCTAAAATATAATGCAGTCATGACATTTTTAGCGGTCCTAACACATTTTTAATTTGCTACCTGGTAAACTAAAACATAGTCATTTTTATTAAACCAAGCCACAAGAACTTTGATCTTGTTTTTAGATGAAAACTAATTTGACTTTTCTTACTTTGCTTTCATAAGAATTCTTCAACATATGAACCGCTTACACACAAACGTAGGATAAAATTAAAATTCCACATATACTGCTGTTCAGGGATATTACTAAATTACACTAATTTATTTTTTCAGTTATTCACTCATCCTTTACAGAAATATTGAGGGGATTACATAAAAGTCATGCATTATATTTAAAGTTCGGAATTGGCACTGAGCTTGGTAGAGAAAGGATTACGAAGAAAAAAGCGGTACTACATTGTGAGATCTGTGTGTTTATTAGATAACTATTATTTCATGAAATAATAGTATTCAAGAAAATGTTGTTTTGTTTTTTATTACATTTGAATGTTATGTGTTGTGGTCTTTAGAAAATAATTCAATAGATATGTAGATAACACTAACCGCATATTTTGGTTATTAAATCCATTTACATATCATATAGGCACGTACAAAATATATTTAAAAATGCATAAAAAGTGGCACAGTCCACTGGACCACACAAAGAGCGGTCACCACATTTAACAAAATAGAATTACCTCTCAGGGTTAATTCACTCATCAGAAAATTTGAAGGCTAAATACAAAAAACAGAAGCTATCTACCATATTGGGCAAGAACTGAATTGACGCTGAAGGAGAAAAATTTGTATCTGAATCTCCAAGAATCACCTGAAGAAAAACTGAATCTCGAATGACCTGAATTTTTGGTCCTGTATGACAAAGATGAAAAAACAAAACAATTAATAATAATTATAATAGAAAATAAGCAGCTGATCCTGGGACCTCTTAATAAGCAGAAGGAGCCAAGACTCTATCAAACAAGGAGTATCTGTACAATTGCTTCACCTTAAGTATGGTAGGTGAGATTTGAAAATAGAGCACAAAGCAGCTGCTATCCCTACTGCTTATACACTGTCTGCGAGATTAATTAAATCTCTAATGGTAGTGGGCATGGCACTGTACATTGTGTAGGAATACACTTTTTTCCAGTAAAGTAAGAACCCCCTCATCACATGACTAATTACATGCACACATCCTATAATCTAGGGAAAGGAATGAGGTTCTGTAGAATATAATTCTAGGTCAGGGGTAGGCAGCCTTCGGCAGTCCAGATGTTGTGAACTACATCTCCCATAATGCTCTGACAGCCAAAATGCTGTCAACATCTTGAGTAATAAAGGTTGCCTACACCTGTTCTTGGTATTTTTATCCTAAATGACATTGCAGAACATCCAGATTCAAAAATAAATAAATAATAAAACATTTATCTGTTGAGTTGTCAATCAGCTGTGAGAGAAATATTTATATCAAGATCATGATTATACAAGAACAATGAGACTATGCATGCAGCCTGTCCTGGGCACACTACTTGCATGCTTCACTGCACTGCAATAGTAGATACTCAAAAAAAAATATGTTTCCCTTGACAATTCCTAAGTTCATTTTGTAAAAAACAACTTAATCTTTGCTAAAGTTCTTACGAAAAGAAAATTTGACATGTTAGTGCCCAATATTCTACTTTCTGGAAAATTGGAATTCTTGACAAACATTATTTAACTAAAACTTATAGCCAAGTCAAGATTTTTCACTTTGGCTAAACACAAACACTGCAACTAAAATTATACAGATTAGCAATTTTACTTTTTAAAAATGCTTTTGTAAACAGTAGGCTCATATTATACATATGAATATAAAGTCAACTTGCAAAGTTTTTTCAATCATCTTAAGAAAGGTTATTTACAAACATGATAGATTTTCATTACAGCTACAAAACTATATTATATTTTAAACAGATTTTTTACACTCCATATCTGCTTACTGCTATACTTTGATCAACTTGTGTGTCCTAAAATATAATGCAGTCATGACATTTTTAGTGGTCATAACACATTTTTTATTTGCTACCTGGTAAACTAAAACATGGTCATTATTAAACCAAGCCACAAGAACTTTGATCTTGTTTGTAGAGGAAAACTAATTTGACTTTTCTTACTTTGCTTTCATAAGAATTCTTCAACATATGAACAGCTTACACACAAACCTAGGATAAAATTAAAATTCCACATATACTGCTGTTCAGGGATACTACTAAATTACACTAATTTAATTTTTGAGTTATTCACTCATCCTTTACAGAAATATTGAGGGGATTACATAAAAGTCATGCATTATATTAAAAGTTCGGAATTGGCACTCCTTATTTTGCAGTTTTAAAGCAGAGACTAAAATATTAGCATTGAAGCAGAAATACAATTTTCTGTCACATATAGATTATTGATTATTGTCATTTCGTCAGGACCATAATAATATTTCTTAGGCTGCATCTCCCTAAGAAGCTGTCAAGAACTCAAAGTGAATTCAAAGTGAATTTTAGGCTCATTTATCCAAACATTGCTGATTTAGGCCTTAATTTATTGAGCTTTTTACAAAATGATTAAATACTGCAAGAAAAACTTTCCAAATTTATATGTTTACAGAAGTCTATGGTATTTTTTATATATGAATTATTTTGAAAGTAAAAAGGAAGAGCAGGAGGAAAAATATATATTTAAATATTTATTTATTATATATTCTTTAGATCTATAATATCTAAACATGGATTTTTTTAACTACTTTTATCAGTGCACTGAAAAATATATACGTAATTTTATATTATACACTAATTGGTCCATTTTCACATCCTTCTTGTTCTCCTGGTTTCTTTTTCTGAATTGGGTTTTTGCTTCCAAAATTCTGATGAGCTGCACCAAAATGTCATTAAAATGTTCTTATTTCAGAAGAATTGCTACATTTTCTCGCCATGCACCGTCTAGAAATTTGCTAAATTAAGCATTGTGGGATAAATGATAAAAGAGTTGCATATTTCAGGTAAGAAAAGAAACAGGAAAAAATGCC
Source organism: Pelobates cultripes (assembly GCA_933207985.1). Classification (NCBI taxonomy): domain Eukaryota; kingdom Metazoa; phylum Chordata; class Amphibia; order Anura; family Pelobatidae; genus Pelobates; species Pelobates cultripes. The sequence continues at coordinate 66,475,014 of OW240915.1, read as the reverse complement.
AAACTAAAAATACTTGTGGGTATATAGTTCAAAACAATTTGCCTAAAATTGGCAATGCCCTTGATAATTTTTATAATTCCTAGTCTAGTGAATTACCATGTAAAATTTGGTAATTATACTTTGCACCTAGAATTTTAAATTCCCTGTGAATTAACTTGAATCCCTGACAACTCATAGTAAAAAACTACAACAACATTATTAGGAGCTGTAATGTGGCATTTTTCTTATTTTTTTCTGTAATGTGATGTTTTTCTTATTAATGACAGATATGATTAAAGGACCACTATAGTGCCAGGAAAACACACTCGTTTTCCTGGAACTATAGTGCCCTGAGGGAGCCCCACCCTCAGGGACCCCCTCCCGCCCGGCTCTGGAAAGGGGAAAAGGGGTTAAACTTACCTTTTTCCAGTGCTGGGCGGGGAGCTCTCCTCCTCCGATCCTCCTCCGTTCCTCCTCCTGGGCTGAATGCGCACGCGCGGCAAAAGCTGCGAGCGCATTCAGCCGGTCACATAGGAAAATGGGTTAACCCTAGCTGGACCTGGCACCCAGACCACTTCATTAGTCTTTAGTGGCCACAGACTGACCAAGGTGCTGTAAAAGTTAGCGCTGCATACAGACCTATAAATCCATTTAGACCCTGAAAGGGTGTAGCTTAATGCACACAAGCCAATTGTGACTGGTACTGTTCTTTGCCAGCACTGATGACAATGTAATATACCTGTAATACTGTAAAAAAGAACAGTATGTGTTTGAAACACACCACTCTCTACTGTTTACATTAAAGTACTGTGCTAATTAAAGTGCTAATAAAAGTACTGATATTAGCAGAGGATTTCCTTAAGGTGAGGGGTAGTGGTAGGGGTATGGCTAGGGTCAGATTTAAGGGTAGGGTTAACATTAGGTAGAGTTAAGGTTAGATTTAGGGGTATGGCTAGGGTTAGGATAGGGTTAGGTGTACAGTGAGGGTAAGGGTTATTCTTAGTTTGGTTTAATGTTGTATTAGGGCTATGGATGGTGTAGGGTTAAAGTTAAGGGTAAGGTTAGGTTAGGTATATAGTTAGTGTTCGTGTAAGCATAAGTTAAAGGGTATGGTTGATCTAGCGTTAGTGGAGGTTGGTATAAGGTTAATGTTAACTAGCAAATATTAATTGTGATCCTAGACATATTAGTCATTTAGCAATCAAGACTGAAATGTAAATCTTTCTTGAGTTAGTTTTATTTAGTTTCATTGGAGGCAAACAAATAACATAAGCAAAAATGTTAAAAATATGTATCTGTCCCCAATATTTAACATTTTATTCACACTTTATGTTGTGTTAGGCTTACATATAGAATATAAGGAGAAAGTTTTTTTTTGTCTTTTAAAGATCCATATATAATATGTACAGGTGCACTTGAAGACAAACTGTTAAATTACAGTTGAACGAACACATAGCTCAAATTCTAGGTTTTGTTTTGGTTCAGATCTGGGGCAATTGCCTCCGTCCTTAAGTGGTTAAGTTTCAGCAATAAACAAAATAAAAAATAGTGTTTCCTATCTGTATATCTTGGTTTATTGCATCCTTCCAATTTGATATTCATTTGCAATCTTTTAAATATATTTTTTTCATATGGTATGCTTAAACATGAAATAAAAAAGAGAAGAAAAAAGTGTATTAAACACATGTTCTATTTGAGTGCAGTGTAGGCTGGCATCCATATGCCTCCAGTATTTGATTGTCCTAGCTCATCACAGATGTCATTACATCATAATTACATGTGGTACAGTGATCATTCATAACTTTCCCTTACTATTTTCTCTAGTATGATGGAAATCTGTGACATTACTGCTGTCTTCTGGTTGTTGTCTACATGTTTGGAATGACAGGAGGAGATTTGAAGATACATGCTATGTATGTTTTAATTAAAAAAAAGTGTAAGTTTATCATCTTTTCTCAACCATACCAAGTGTAAATTAAGATTGAGCATAAACTGTTATAGAGGTGACAACTAATTTAGAACATGCATGATTGTCTACTCTGCACTGTATAGTCAATCATTCACTATGTAACATATTTTCATGATAAATTTTTTGCATGCAAATCAAATCATTTATTACAGTGCTACTATTTTTCACAAACAAATAGACACATACAGACGTGTGGGTGAATCGCTCAAGAATAATGATTCGAGTAGTTGCTTGGGTTAAACACACCAATTATACAATCATTATTCAGCTATCGTTAAACATATGCATATGTCTGCTATCATTCATTTTCATCCACTATGGTTCTTCGACACAGAAAGGTTCAGGATGTTGTCCTTAAAAGGGAACTTTATGCAATGTAAATAATGTAGCTTGCTGTAGTGGTTATGTTGACTAGAGTGTTGGGGTGCCATCCTCTGGTTTATTATCAAGATGTTTAGGATATGCTTGACATAAACTAGGGCTCTTCTTGATGGCCGAGATGTAGGTGGTTCCTGAGCACCAAGAACAGACCTGGTTTATATTAAATCACTTTGAAATGCTTGAATTTTACTTCCCGGGACAGTACCAGAGTACTTAAGACAACATAACCACAGCAGTAAGCTAAACTGTTTATATTGCTCATTCTGTCCCTTCAATCATAATGCACATATTTTTTTAATTATGATTATTATTATAGTGACTATGGACAAGTGAGAGACAGACGCATGGAAACAGGGAATTGTTTCTGATGATTATTTTACCTAAAGAATGGTCCCATCCATTTTTCTTTACAAATAACCTCCTAGTATCAGGTGGGAATAGTCCATTTTAAATATATTATGATTATTATTATGATATTTATATAGCGCCATCAAATTCCACAGCGCTTTACAATGGGTGGACGAACAGACATGTAGTTGTAACCAGACAAGTTGGACACACAGGAACAGAGGGGTTGAGGGCCCTGCTCAATGAGCTTACATGCTAAAGAGAGTGGGGTAAAAAGACACAAAAAGGTAAGGATAGTGGAATCAGTCAGAAGCTATTAACAGTTTAATTGATATGCTTTTATGAAGAAGTGGGTTTTTAATGATTTTTTGAAGGAGTGGAGACTGGGTGAGCATCTAACGGAGGAGGGAAGTGAGTTCCACAGGAATGGTGTAGCCCTCGAGAAATCTTGAAGGCGAGCATCAGAGGTGGGAGTACGGACAGAAGATAGACGTAAGTCTTCAGCAGATCGTAAAGTCCTAGACGGGACATACTTGTGTGTAAGGGAGGATAGATAAGTGGGAGCAGCATTATGTAGAGATTTGAAAGCAAGAAATTTTAAATTGAGCTCTATATTTTATAGGAAGTCAATGTAGGGACTGACAGAAGGGTGAGGCATGGGAGGTGCGGGCGGACAGGAAGATGAGCCTCGCATTCATTATGGACTGTAACGGCGCAAGTTGGGAGACGTAAGACCACTGAGAAGTGGATTACAGTAGTCATGTCGAGAAAGGATAGTGGAATGGACTAACATCTTAGTTGCATCTGGCGTTAAGTAGGGGCGGATGCGCGCAATGTTTTTGAGATGGAAATGACAGGATTTAGCGATAGATTGAACATGAGGCTTGAAGGAGAGGTCAGAGTCAAAGAGAACACCTAGGCAGCGAGCCTGCGTGGTGGAGCTGATGGTAGCACCATTGACTTGGAGGGAGACAGACACAGGAGTAACAACACTTGAGGGAGGAAAGACCAGAATTTCAGTTTTGGTCAAGTTTAGTTTAAGGAATCAATGCATATTGTTAATGCAAGTCTTAGGCTTTTCACTAACATGGAAGTGTTAGTGAAAAGAGATTCCAAAAGTTTGTATATGTGTTAAATATTCACAGGTAGTACATACAAACAAAGGCACCGATATGTTTCACCTTGGACAGTCAATTTTCATCTATTTCCTCCAAATTCTGTCTCAATAACAAATTTAGATTGTCTTATACCATATCAGCAATAGTTCATGATCTAGCTGATGGTCTCTTGCTATCTTGCCAGACTATTTTGGGGCAGACTAGATGGGCCAAATGTTTTTTATCTGCCATCACATTCTATATTTCTATGTTTCCAGAATGATTAGGAGACCTTACCAACTTCCTACTTTCTAATGTACCCTCAAGAGTATGAGAAAAGAACTCAATTTGCGATTGGACTCTTCAAAAATATGTAAACATGGGCCATTACCTTATTTTACAAGTGTTTTTTTCGTAATAAAGTTGTCACTATCTTTACATATTTTACCATATTCACTGTGACTTTGTAATTTGAAAGCGTACGTACCCTAATGTGTTTTGATAAAATTGAGTGATTATGATAGCTGTCTGCATGTCTAAGACGCTTTCCATCAGATTGTTACCTAGAACAATTCATCCGGCCATTTTTAAAATTTGAATTAACCCTTTCTTTGACCTTTACTAAGTCCAGTCATGGACAACTGCTCACTAGTGCATGAACTACTTTCTAAATGGTTTTCTATTAAGAGGTAAATGATGCAGAAAAATCAGGGATAATCCTGGGCTGATGCAATCTGTTCAAAGCTTATTTCATCTCTTGCCAAAATGTTTTCACTGCATTATGAAGCTCATTCCATCTCCACTAGGAATAATTTACAGTATCTGGCCATGCAATAAATAAATCTGGACACCCATCACTAAAAACCTTGTGCATGTTCTATCCTCACATTTGCTAATAAGAGGTGGAAAATGATTAAAGTGATTGCTGGTCATTACTGCATCTAATTTAATTCCGCTATTTCCATATATTCTTTGATAATAATTAGTCAATGAATGGTCTGAATTGAAAATTTCTATATACAAGTGCAGCATATTTTTTTCCCCAGAAATATGCATGCAGAAAATAATTATATAAAATAAATAATTTAAGAAATCTTATTAATCATTAATCATGGTCTCATCTAGAACTGTTTTATTCTTTAAAGTATTGTTAATTACTATTTTAGATTGCAGGATCTTATTTTATTGATGCAATATAATGTTTTCTCACATGAAAGCACTAAAGTTATTATTATATTATATGATATTATATTGAATCTTTGGTTCAACAGAGTAGGTGGATTAACTCTTTCACTCCCAAAATTGTTTATAAACACTTTTACTTTTTGCATTGCAAAATAGCACTTAATACATTTTGCTCATAAAGTCAAAACCATTTTTGTTAAAAACTGTAGGTTGTCAGAAAAAAAAACATCTAAACATCTTCCTTAACAAAACTGTATTCTCTGCTTACAAATAATTGTAAGGGAACTGGAAAGTTCTCCGTAAACAAACTTGAAATGGGAAATCAAGTAATTGCATCAATCAGTGGATGTGAACGATTGCTCCTCAATATCAGTACAAATTGTGAGTAAGGTGTTACAGCATTTTGGAGAACTCTGTAAAGTACATCAATTTAATGTAGCTGTACTACTATGTTATGCAAAGTGGGGTAATTAGAAACTCCAGGCCCCGAGTGCAAGAAATAATTGAAGCACATCCACAATGCATGGTTTTTATACAACTATTTTTTTTTCTGTGTTAGCATCCCCCAGTTACCACTTACTTGCCCATCACTTACTGTCCCTCTCTCCACATTCTACCTCTTCTTTCTGTCCTTTTCTCTACATTCTCCCTTTACTTTCTGCCCCTCTATCCATATTCCTCCACCTTCTGCCACTCTTTCCATATTCCCCCCACATTTTGTCCCTCTCTTCATATTCTCCATCTCCACTTTCTGTTTATCTCTCCATATTCTTCCATCTTAACTTTCTAACCCTCTCTCCTTATTATCCACCCGCACTTTCTGTCACTCTCCATATTCCCTCCCATCATTTTCAAGTTTCTCCTTATTCTCTATCTCACACTTTTTGTCCCTCTCTCCATTTTCTTGTAATTTGCTTTCCCTAGTTTCACCTCAATATTACCCCATACTGAGGGGAGGACTGAGGGCTGCTGCAGTGCAAGTGGCTGACGTTGTCCTGAGAAAGAATCCAGACTCTCCTATGATAACTGAGCTGCTCTTGTCCATAGACCCTCATGATAGGTGGAGCTCGAGTGCCCAGTCACACTTGTGAAATTTACAACTTTGGTAGTTCCACCTACTACTGACCCTGATAGGTTTTCTGACAGTGAGGGTCTTATAAGTAAGTCCATCATACCAGCTGCCAAGAATTAGCAAATCATCAGGAAAAATTATTTTTGGCATACCATCCCAACTGGAACTAACTTAAGCAATAGTGTTAGAGCTAAAAATTTTATAAATCACAACCTTCAATAATTACATGACAAGGCAAGAATTTGGGTCACATTTTATCACTCAATATTGCTACAGTGATTAAAAAGACAGCAACATACATGGTCCTTTTGAAATAGGTAGCTGAAAATTATACTCAAATTGAAGGTTGCTTTAGGCATACTAAACCACATAACCACCTCAAGTTACTCAGTGCACCTGCATACTGTGCTGCGAAAATAAACTGTTTAAACCATACCACCAACTTGGAGGATATCAACATGCTGAGTAAAATATTCAAATTTGTATCTAAAGTATTTATCTCTACAGCAACAGAGATTAATTGTTTGTCTCCTTGTGAATCACCACATGATTCCTCACAGGTTCCATTTTGCAACCAATTTTCTGAGGGAGCTTTTTGTAATAGTCTTGCCCTTCAACTGCCCTAATACTTGACATTTCAACCTCAGTGCAACAGCCATGGATTATGAGCTATTTAAGTAGCACACATCTTCAAAACATTGACAGATATTTCTCTCAAATTTTTTTGAGAGAATGAAGGATACAAGGATACATTTCACTAGATTTCTCAATAGTAGTTTTTGCTCATCTCAAAGGTACTCAATTGATTAAACTACTGACTTTTACTGGGTTGAGATATACTGTATCTAAGGATGGAACCACTAAGGTATCTCACTGATCTACAATTCTACACATGACCCAGCAGTTTCTCTTTTTAAAACAATATAGGCACTTAATCTAACCCCTTATTGGAACATACCCCAAACTCTCTATGAATCTTTACATCAAATGCAAGAGTATGTATTGCTGTAGAATATGATGCATAAATGTAATGACTCTTTGAAATATGCATCTGACTATCAACACGTAGTTGCACTAAAGTACATGTTAAGAAACATACCCATGTAATAAAGTAATCTTTCTTCTCCAACACTGAGGTTTATTTTATCCCTTTGTCATCACAGCTACCATCAACTGACTAACTACCAACACACCTCTGTATATGGGTATAACTGCACTTCCTCCTAGAGTCTATTAAGCTGTACTGTGTGCATACATGGTTGTGGAGTTCTGTCTTTCTATTTAGTTCATCACTCTGTCATGACATCTGCCACACATTTGCTTTCAGCAACAACCCCCAGACTGTCCACAATCACAGTGCCTGTCTTTCAATTTCTTAAATGAGCCTCTTTATAAATTGCTCTAATCCTGTCCACATATCACAGGTCATAGCGTCACACAAGAACTACTGAGATCCAAAAAACACCAAGGACCAAAACAAAATCATTGTGTAGATTCATCCTTTTGAGGCTTACTAATGCAGTGTAATCCATGCTTTGGCTTGAAAAGCACTGCTTAAAGCAGTGCTTCTTGTCTGGGAATGTTTTTGTCCACATCACAAGCTTTTACTACTTAGCTTTATGCTATATCCAGATGGACAACCTGCTCCCTTATATATGCCTTTCAAGGTATTGCCTTAGAGACATATAACCACATTTTTGCTTAAACATTTATTACTGATTTGAAAGTGAAAAATATTTTTTTATATTTTAAAATAATATTTAAATTAATTTCATTATAATTTTAATTATACACAGTTTAAATATCACTCAGTTAAAAAAGTAATAAAAATATCACAAAAATATGTATTTCAATTCTTAATTAAATAAGTAACAGAAAATTTTTTTATTGTAACGTAAAAATAAAAGGTTTGCTAGATGGTCAAGTAGAATAAAATAAAATGAAGTTTTGGTATGTGTGAATAACTGTATTATAATGATAGATATATCAAATGGGGGGCAATCCTAGGCAACCATAATAATAAACATGAGTGATGCTAGTTCATTACTGCACATCATTTACTAGTATTTACATGAAATATATAATCATTATAATGAAGTATTTAATGCTACTTAATATAAAAATATAAAATAAAAACCCAGCTGTTGTATATTATCTTCAGTCCGTTATTTTAATTTAAACTGCTGTAAAAAAATATTCTTCTGAGTAATTTCATCAATGTTACTATGCAGTGCAGTTAATATAAAATTTAGGGAGAGCATCATCTGATTACCCGCTTTTCAAATTTCCTCAAATTTTATCCAGTAAAACACGTTTCCACATGGTGTGCAAGGCATGGCAGAGACAAAAATTTCTCATTGGTTGAACAACGTTCGGTAATTTTCTTTGTGAAAATTGTAACGCCCTAATTTGTATACTTGTATGTGCATGCACTCATCAAAGCATTGTCAATCTACATTCTGTAATTTTACACACATTGAAGTTTGCAATGAAGCAAAAAAAACTAGATAGAGAATTTTATCCACAACAATTTGGAAAGCCAGTATCTTACCTATATCCCAAGTGAGAGGATTATTTTCTTCCATCTCCATTCTGCCAATGACATACCAGATACAAGCCATCCAATGAGCCAACAGGGCAAACATAGACATAAGTAAGGTAAGGACTATTGTGCTATGCTGAGAATAGCGGTCCAGCTTCTGAAGAAGACGTAAAAGACGTAACAACCGAATGGTTTTCAAAAGATGAACAAGAGAAACCTACAGATTAAGCAGAATTATACATTAAAACATTACGGTGAAACATATTCTGCTTAAATATGTAACTGTAGCTTAGACTGAAAACAAACATGGTGTAAACATTGTTTTGCATTCTTACATGTTAATATTGGTTCTTATAGGTGTATATAAGTGTAATGCTAACACATAGCCTTTTGAAGCAGTTGTAAAAAGGAAAATTTTAAGTCAACTGACATTCGTATTCTTTGAGACACATATGTCAGAAAGGACAAAACACATTAATGATGGGAAGAACCAATATTTTATGAACTCTACATTGAAATAAACAATAATCCAATAAATAATAAAAAGCCTTCTACATTGTCTACCTCAAAACTCAATTATGGACATTTACATAATATTTTAAGGATTCTATCATTAGTAGAATATTTAATTTTGAATTAGTTACATCAAAGATAGATCCCTTTTTTGTAACACATAAAAATATGACAGTATAAGCAAGAAGGTCACACAATGGTTTGGAGGTCATAATGTGATATGAAATGAGACAGAAAGCAAACAAAATGGGTTAACAAACAACACACAAGACACATCAGACAATAACCCAAAGTGTCTACACAAGACAAGAAATGGTAGACAATATCCTAAAGTGCCTGTATTATAGAAACATATTAAATTGTGTAGTCTGTTTGATTTAGTTTAGAACATTTTAAAGTACAATCTGACTTATACAAAGGATTCCGTTTTTTTATTTTTTTTTATTTAGGAATTAACTATATTTTGCCTTGATGGCTTATATTTTACAATTGTTACTTCATCTATTTTATAAATACCTTTCATTAAAAATGACAAAGAGAGTATTTTCATAATGTTGTGAGTACATTGGATTGACTTATTTAAACATTATTCTAATGTTTCTACAGAAAAATAATGTAAGCATGCAGTGTTCTTTCTTTTGTTTTTAGTTTAAATGAAAAATGTTGTCATGAAGGAATTAAGCCTTTATTTTAGGTAAAATTGGATAAGCTGTAAAAAGTATATATTTTAAATCGGTATATATATTTCTGGAATTGTTCTTAAATTTAGATTCTTTTTGTTCCTCATTGAATGTTAAAGACAAAAAACAAAAAAAAAATGTTATGATGACATATTTCAACAGTTAGATTATGTATTTCAAAGAAGATAAATGGTCAGGCCATTCTTAGATTGTAGTGTATAATCTTCACTGAATGTAGCAAATCCCTGTACCAAGGGATTAAATATAACAACCTGTGAGCCGATGAACAAATCAAGCTAGTATAATTAAAAAATGTCATTATACAGAAACGGAAGAGAAAAACAGTATTTTACTGTTAAAATCTTTAATTCCATCCATGATGTTTGTAAGAGCAAAATGTAGATATTTTGTAAAAATAACAAGGCCCTTTGGTTAATAGTGGAGAGATAAAGACTAACATTTGGCATTCATTCCTTGGTGCATACCAGGTTGTCCTTTTGTAGGCACATGCCAACGTCATTGGTAGGAGGCAGCATTGGAAGCATAGTGAAAAAAAGAAAAGAAGAAACAAACTGTTTCAAAATCCTGATTGCTTCTTATATATATATATATTTTAATTTATATATAATGGCTACTTTTTTGATATATGGTTTTATTCTTTTAGGGCGTTCTGGCTTTTTTTGAAATTGTTATATTTTGTTTTTGGTGTATTTTACCTTGGTATTCCAGTTAAAAAAGCTTTATTTGCTTCTTTTTTTTTAAATTGATACTATAGGCAGGAAAAGAACTTTAGCTTAATGAAAAAGTGGTTTTGGTGTATAGATAATGCCCCTGCAGTCTCACTGCTCAATTCTATGCCAGTAAGGAGTTACATCACTTTTGTTTCTGTTTATGGTGTTTAGCCACACCTCCATGCATGTGACCTGCACAGCCTTTCTAAACACTTTCTTAAACATAGATATTTTAGGTTCCTGTATTGCAGAGGAATTTAAATTATTTGATTATAATAATTAATTCATTAATTAGATTGCTTAATCTAGGATTTGTTATATCCCCTGCTCTGTTAATAGCCTTTTACACCATGTATGAGCCTCTTGTGTTAAATTAAAGATCAATTTACAGAGCAGAAGATAAAGACCTCTAAAGCAAATTAACACCTGATTGAAAAGGAAACCAATTTGCTTTCATGCAGGCTGTGTGAGTCACAGTCAGGGGAGGTGTGGCTAGGACTGCATAGATAGAAACAAAAGTGATTTAATTCCTAAATGGCAAATAATTAAGCACTGGGACTGCATGGACATGATCTATATCCCAAAAGTGCTTCACTAAGTTAAAGTTGTTTTGATGCCTGTAGTATCCCTTTAAGTGATATTGTGCACCTGACATCTTTAATATGTTATGAGAAAATATAGGAAGCATAAATCAGTGTATTTTAAGATTAACTTGAATACTTGTTAATTAAATGTTAAGAGCATTGTGAATGTGAGATAAACATGTCTGGTGCCTTCAGCTGCCACCACATGCAGACACATCAGTGAAGTATCTAAATATTACATGGGCTAATTCTAAAACTTGGAGAAATTAGAAATTCCCATTTATATTGGATAACTATGTGGGTTTTGTATATTGGGGTGTTTAAACTATATATTATTTTAATTATATGTTTTCAGGTAGGTACACTGTAACTTTTAATTCCAAGATTTTTATCTGTTCCTGATAAATAATACTACACCTAAATTACTACAGTTTGTTGCATCATATATGATTAAAAACACTGTATTAATTTTATGACAATGAATGGAAAAAGGTTATTTGCATATGCATGACTTTGATTAGAAGTGAATGGATTTTCTAAAATGCGTTTGGTTCTAAATGGCATTTCATAGAATATTGAAGAATATTCTAGTAGCTTTTGTGCACCATTTAAGTTTAATGTTCCAGAATAGAATGCAATGTTCTAACGGATTATGTCATGTGATCTGTGTGACTTGCTTGAAATTGCATCATTATCCATACAGTAGAGAAAATGATTCCATTCGTAACAATGTACAAAACTGGTATTATGAAGTCAGTGCCTTGTTGAGATGGCTGGAAATACCCATTTCTGCTGTTAAAATGTAGCATCTGTAAATGCAATGACTTTAAACGACTTTACAGAACAAAACTGTGTTTTATTACCTGTCGTCGATGTGGGTAATACCTGTTTGTCTTTAGAGGCTACAAGACTTTCTGTGGGAAATAAAGATGATCGGTGTCATCTAGTCTATGAAAGGCATTGAAAGTGCAACTTAAATTATATTAACAACTGATGAAAGAGAATGCGAGAGATAAACAGGCAGAATATTATCTACTAATTGTCATTGCCAACTAATTTTACAATGGATTAATGCATGTCAAAATTTGTCAACTGATATTTTTCATTTTTTTTTGTCCCAAGTATTTTTGTGCTGATTAAAGTGTTCCTGTCATGCTCACCAAAACTTGAGCTTAAGTTAAATTGCAATCGAAGTGCATTTCTAGATTGCGCTAGCAAAAATTCTTATTTAAACTTAAAGATTTTAATTTAATTAGACTTTTGCACAGCAGAAAATTTTTGTTCTGCCGAATCAACTTGTATGAAAAAAAAAATATGTGGGCAATCCGAAAGTTGTACACAGAGTGGTTCTGCTCAGGTAATTTTCATACATGCAATTAATTCTGAAAAAATGATTTAGACTAACAAAAAAATTGTAAAAATAGGCCAATCCATATACTGTAAAATATAAATATTATGTATATATTTTCCAGTACATGTATCAAGTGAGAAAAAATAACCAATAGAGGAAAAAAGAGGAGAAACAGTAAGAACAAAACAAAAAACATTATATTTATATACTAAGTAAATATATAATATATAAATATAGATGTTTTCTTACTGCGTCTCCTTTTTCAACCCCTCTGTTGGTCACCTCTCACTCGATCTGTGGGGAAAAAAAAATCAATGTTTAGTGGCTATGTCATCTATCTTCCTTTTTTCCATCTCCTTTTTTCATGGCATAGAAAGAACTCTGAATCTGAATCCATATGGCACTTTAGAGTTGTGAAATTTTTACTGCCTGACAATTGCCCAAAATTCAGTTGATTCCCAAATTTGGTTATGGTTCTTACACCACCTGTCAGTTAACCATTTGCATTAGAACTGTATGCCAGTGGCACAAAGGCTCTAAACTGATGATTGCCTCATATTGCGCTTCTCCCCAACAAGGATTTATGATGCTGTCAGGGAGAATATAGAATGTTCTGACACCAATGTTCTGGTAGTGAATTAGGCAAGGTAGCATTAGTGAGGCATGCAAATTAATACAAAGCATTTACCAGAGTATGTGTATAACAAAAAGGTAACACCCACAAAGCCACAAAGAAAAGTGGGACTAGATCAAGGGGCTAGGATAAGTAATATTATTATTGCTCCAAAAGGCAATCAATATATATATTACATTTATAATAACGTCATATAATGTTGATATTTATGATAATATTGAACCTAGAGTGACAAGTTTACATGAAAAGTGTTAGTATTCAATTTAAGGTTTGTGATGGGAAATTTCAGCCATCTCTTCCGAGCACCATGATGCAAAATATGCTATGCTATACTTTTATATTGTTTCATTTTTGAGATAATAATGCAATATCTGTCATTAATGCAAATAAAATAACTTAAGATCATGCTCATCTTACCTCAAATCTTACTACTATTTCGTGTTTTCCAATTTAAAAGTATTAAAATCCACATTTCTTCAAGAACTTCAATACCAATACATAACTTGGAAATTAATATATATCTCTGAAAACTATACCAACATATGATTATTCATGTTCTAATAGAGACTACGCCCATGTGAAATCCACTTCTGCAATTATAACTGAGAAAATTACATCATAGTTTTAGTTGGCTAAGGAAACCATTCTTCCACATCATTCAGCCAAATATCGTGTTCTGTCTATGCACACATAAAAATGAATTATAATTTAGGGGGGCAAGGTACAAAACTTTACATGCAAATCTTTTGTTTATAATTCTCATCTAAACCATCATATCTTGAATAGTATTCAGCGCTCAGGGTTACACTCAATACAAATTATAGGCATCAAGTTAATATTGTTGGATAAGCTTTCCAAATGATTTAATAATTTTGGATATATTGGAATATTTAAATTATGTAATATTTAGAATTTTTCTTATTCTATATTGATATATTTTTTATTATGTTAAATGTTTAATATGTTGAAAAAAATCATTCTAAAAGTTTATGTAAAAATATTAAATCATTTGGAAAGCTTACCCACCTATGTTTAATCAAGGCCATAGTTCTGCTGAAGAAGTTGAAGATTTTCATATTCATTCTGCCACATCTTATGCAAAGGATATTTTTTATATTTTCTTAGATTCCTTGCATAAAACTCCCAGTTTTTTCACTAAACACTAAATTGCAGTATATAAAAATAATTAATTTGCAAAAAAATTGTTTAAAACAACCAAGTTGTTATCATGAATGATTTCTTATTTTCCAAATCAGTATTTGTTTGCGTAATTTTTATAATTTGGATTCAATTTTCCACAGCCTCTAATTCTCTCTCATACTTGTCATCCAGAAATCATTCTGCCATGGGGCAGAAGTTGTTCCACAGAATCTCAAGAAACAGAAGACAATTAATTATATATATTATTAGAGAAATTAGAAAATTGCCCTCTCATTGATAGTAAATTCTTGAACAGAGTTGTTCTTAATAAAAAAACTAGGGATTTGTAAAATATATACAATAAAATTATATAAATACTGTGAAGTTGGTCAAATAAAGCAGAAGTTCATACTTCCACATTGTAATACAATCGTATACCAGCTATAAATGGTATTAATTGGCTGATCATTAGAGCTTATGGATCTCAGCCAATGAATACTGTTTTAACCGAACATGAGTTGGTATGATCCATTTCTCCTTCGTTACAGATATTTTCCCATTGAATGTATATTTAGAACTTATAAGGGAACGCTTGGAGATGTTAGAACAGACTAGAATCTTGTATCCATATAAGAAAGGTTGTCCCCCCTACCTTTTAAGAGATTGTTTTCTGATATGATCATACACTTTACCAGGGTCACTTATTTTAACAGTGAAAGTACTCAAATATTTTCAAGTTAATATAATATACCATTATTTCATCAACACTCTGCTGGCCAGTTAAAGGGCAACCCATAGTGTTCATTCTATGGGGGAATTAATACAGCAATACTCACTTAATTGTAAATCTTGACATGGTCAATAAAAAGACCCAGTGCTTCTCATTAGACATTATACATTATACATTAGATGCACTGAGGCAAGCTTAACAGTGATTCATGATGGTTCCCAATTTCTCCATATTTGGCACTGTTGACGTAAACATTTTTATATTACGTAACTTCTGACCTTGTTCCATTTCACTTTTCCCTGTTCCTTTTTGTATATGCTTTATTTTGCTACCAACATTTTATGTCTTGTGATTATGTTCTAGACTTGTAATATTATGAGTTACCATTAAGTTTAATTCATGATGAACGGAAGTTTATTGTTATTTTAAAGGGACACTATAGTCACCTGAACAACTTTTAGCTTAATGAAGCAGTTTTGCCCCTGCAGCCTCACTGCTCAATCCTCTGCCATTTAGGAGTTAAATCCCTTTGTTTATGAACCCTAGTCACACCTCCCTGCATGTGACTTGCACAGCCTTCCATAAACACTTCCTGTACAGAGAGCCTTATTTAGGCTTTTTTTATCGCAAGTTCTGTTTAATTAAGATTTTCGTATCCCCTGCTATGTTAATAGCTTGCTAGACCCTGCAAGAGCCTCCTGTATGTGATTAAAGTTCAATTTAGAGATTGAGATTCAATTATTTAAGGTAAATTACATCTGTTTGAAAGTGAAACCAGTTTTTTTTTTCATGCAGGCTCTGTCAATCATAGCCAGGGGAGGTGTGGCTAGGGCTGCATAAACAGAAACAAAGTGATTTAACTCCTAAATGACAGTGAATTGAGCAGTGAAATTGCAGGGGAATGATCTATACACTAAAACTGCTTTATTTAGCTAAAGTAATTTAGGTGACTATAGTGTTCCTTTAATTTTAGTTTCCTTAGAAATGTTTACAAAAATTGCAATTAGAAAGAATATTATGACTATGTATTTTTAATACCTTTATATGCTTGTCCCTGCCTCAAATACTGTTTTCAAATTTAGTACAAAAATATAAATAGAGCAATTTTTAAAAACAGTTATAAACAATTGTGACATATTAGGTTTATTTCTAATTAATTTATTTAGGTCTCTGTTAATAAGCCTAATACTGTGACACTGGATAATTTGAAATATCTGCAAATCTTCATATTGATTAATAATTCAAACATGTAAAGTTGCATTATTCACTTTTTAGCTGATTTAAATAAATAAGGTGAAAATTATAGCCAGAACAGCCCTAGAAGGACAAAACTATCATGGTTATTGACTAAAGTGAGAATTCAAAGTGATTGCAAAGTGAATATTGAATTTAAGACCATTATAGCAGAACTGGAAGAATTCTCCAAGTCAGCTATGTCTCCAGTTTGGCTACTTTTCCTTAAATTAAAAATTAACTTTGAATTCCTGACAATTTTCACTTTAGTCAATAGTGTTAAAAATACATATAATTAATCATTTACAATATTAGAGATTGTGGGTATAAAGCACAGCAAAATAATAATAATAATTTAAAAAAAATCTCTTTCAAAATTGTAAATATTCTAAACAATATGAGTCAAAATGAAAACATCTTCATAGATTTAAATTAAAATATGGCTGTATTGCAGTAACTTTTTGTATCTTTTACAAAAAGTTTTTTTTAGGATTTATTCCCTTAATTAAGTTAATAGTACTTGAAACAAGTTCATTCTTAAATACAGCTTGTCCAATATTCCAATATTCCAATATTTCAATATTGGAATGTTTTGAATCTGCATCACTGATTAAAACAAAATATGTAAATTTTTATTAATAAACGGTATGGACATTTTTTAACCTGGCTTTAGAAAAGAATGAAATCGGAAAAAAACAAACAGTGAAATTATTTTTGTAATCTACTGAATATATTGTTTAAAATCATCCTAAAATATGTTAGCTAAATACACCTGTCATTTTTAAATTTTTTCTACAAAATTGGAAGTCAAATTGTCCTTCAAAATGTATTAAAATGTATGCTGCTTGAGGTATGAACAATCAAAGTATTGCTGAGTTGAAGATATAACTGTAGCTTAATATAAACTAGTAATGTCTATTGTGTCTGAAATTTGTGATTCAAATACATGAAGGACTGAATTATAAGTATAATGCAAGCAGCACATTTTAAATCCTGTGTGTATAAAATGTCGCTGATTTAAAGGCCAACTAAGGATACGAAATACAAACACAAAGGGCATGAGTTATGCATCTAAAGGCAGGGTAACAGTGATAGGAAATTTGCTAAGTTTATTACTATGTTTAAATGAAATAGGGTGTAAAAGAATAACACAAAGTCATAGTAAAAATTGGATTATTTAAACACGTAGTGCATTGGAAGTTACAATTAAAAATCATAATACATTTTTCCTCTTTACACTATTTTATAATTTGTCCTTGCCGAAACAGTTAAAAAAAACAAAAAAAAACAACCTTTATAGCAAATAAACAAAATACAGATGTAATAAAAAATTTTAACAGTTTGTCAGTCAGGGGGATTCATTTCTTAACTGTTTTAGCAATGGAGACTTCACATGCAAGTAGCAAACAAAACTATTTATTTTTATTTGTTGTATGCAATGTATATTTATATTCATAATGTGTTTTATAATCTTTCAAATCTATTAAAATATGGAAAAATAACTATGAAAATATTTAAATAGTTGTATTATTCAAGAAGATGAGAAAAAAAAATATTTCAAGAACTTACCACAGTGACATTAAATGCATAAAGTAGATCAAAGGGAAGAGCAGCAATTAAATCAATGACGAACCAGGTTGTTACGTAGTGGATACAAATAGATCTTGCTTTAAATATAACTTGGCCAGACTTGCTGACATAGGTTGTTCGGAAATTTAAAATAATATCTGCTTGGCAAAGAGAAAAAAAATATCACATATGATTTAAAAAAGTAATTTGTCAATGTGTGTTATTGCACATTACAAAACACGTTCATTCATGATACATTTTCACGCATGGATATAGAAATCATGATGTTCTGTAGATTGAGACAATTAGTGTTAAAGTTCGCATACAATCTATATTGAATTTTAAATTTTTTATCCATGTATCTATTATAGACTAAACTCTATTTTGTTTTGTTTTTTAAGTTATGGAAAACAGTTTTGTTCTGTATAATAGAGAAAATACAGTGTTGTGTAGTAATTAAAAATGAAGAATAGCATTACTGATTTTCTTTTATTTAAATATTCAATTATTCACTATTAAAATTAATTGCAACATATTTATTTGAGATCAAATCAAAGTCTTATCTCCGAGGAGTTTTAATTAAAACTCATGAGATATGCTCATAAAATAATGAAACCAATCTTGAAGCTGAACTCTCACTAGTGCATTAATTTTTGACTGGGGTGCAATTTTCTGTAAATGAAATATCCATTTGTCATGACTTCATAAGATGCATGATATATGGTTAAGAGAAATTAACATAATATATCATCAATAATATATCATCAATATAAGGTTACTCCTGTCATAGACATTTTTTTTAATAAAATAATTTTTTTTCCATGTTTCATAATCAGCAGACTATGAGAATACCAAAACCAGTAAATATCACACACATACAGAATTATTTAATCACATTGTATCACATAAATATGTATGTTGAAAAACAAATACATAAAAATGATAAGAAAAGGAATAAAGAAGGGGGGACGGATCCATCTTTTTGTCAATAATTAAAAATATTCCTCAACAATTCTAACAATCCACTCCAGTAAATCCAAAATGCAGCTGCCTGCATCCTGCCCAGATGACTCTTGTCACTCCCACTCTTAAAAAAAACAAAACATTGGCTCGCTTTTATCAATGCTCTATTTTCAAATGCTTCACTCACATATACAAATTCCTCCACAACCTTATCCCATACTATCTCTTCTCTCCTGTGTTTTGCTATAGCCCTTGCAGTCCTCTCCACCTCTATCACATCTCTTAACGCCAACTCTCTGTCATCTTTTTGTAAACCTCTGACGACACTTGTCATCAGCAAAGCATTCTCAGATACTCAATAACTCAATGTTCTGGTTGGCTCCCTTCAGTCTACCTGATTGAACCCTTCCTAATATTGCTCTCTCCCCACCCTTGTAACCTTCATTCTGTTCACTGCTATCCTAATTGTAATGTCATGAGCTTTATTAAGGAGAAACACATACCATATTTGAATGTACTTTTGTTGTTCTATAATTTGTGTATGTCTCTCCAACACTGGTCAGAATACACATTGTTCATTTTGTGCAATCTAGACGGAGCCTGGTACCAGTGATATAACATTTTATAATGATTTTCAAAATGGTCGATGCAATACGAAATACCTGCAGCATTAGTGGTGAAATAATATTTGCGGATATCGGGGACACCGATACCGCCATTCGATTTATGGTGCTGCAGGGAAGTGAGCCTTACTCAGGCAGGTTTGTTTCCCCAGATGAACTTCAGCATTGTTGAGTGAACTTTATTAAAAAACGATAATGGGATGGACAGAGGGATGGTCCTAAAAAAATAAAAAATTTTTGGAAGTATTGTCAATTTAATAGATGCGACCCTCCCCAGCAATGAGAGCTCCATACCGGCCTATCTCTCCATCTCCTTTTGTAAGTCCGACCATGCTTTTCTCAAATTGTGATTGTGCATATTGACCACATTTTTGCATAAATTAATGCCAAGATATTCCATGTAGTCAGTTCTCCAATCAAATAAATAAGATTTCTTAAGGGCAGTGATTTCCAAATTATTTAAATGAAACGGAAGGTCCTGAGTCTTAGACTCGTTTAATTTGTAGTACGATATCTCGCCGAATTGAGTTAAGATGTCCTTGAGGTGTCTCAAAGATTATTTTGGGTTTTTGACAGCTAGGGTTATATTGTCTGCAAATAGGCCAATTTTGTGAATGGATTCTTTAATAGCAATTCCTACAATTTGTGGGGTAGTTCTAACTAGTTCGGCCATGGGTTCTATCGCTAAAACAAATGAAATTGGAGATAAAGGGCACCCGTCTCGTCCCATTGGTTAGAGAGAAAGTTTTGGATGTGAAAGCGGAAGCTGAGACATGGGCGGAGGGTGCACAGTATAGCGCGTTAATTGCTGTGATAAAGGCTGTTGGTACGTTGAACCTGTCTAACGTTCTCCATAAATATCCCCAATGTGTCCTGTCAAACGCCTTCTTTGCGTCTAGAGATAGAAGCAAAGAAGGCGTTTTGGTCATATTGATGTGCTGAATCAAGTTTATGAATCTTCTAGTTCCGTTTGGCGCCTGTCTATCCTGTACAAAACCCACTTTATCCTTATTAATTAGCAATGGGATTAATTTGGTTAATCTATTTGCGAGAACTTTAGAATAAATCTTTGAGTCATTATTAATCAGAGAAATGGGCCTAAAATTAGGGCATCTATCAGGAGTTTTTCCCGGTTTTGGCAAGGTGACTATTCGTGCGCACAAGGACTCCTCCGGAATCTTTCCCCTGGACTCATAGGAATTAAACATTTTAGTCATATGGGGAATTAAAATTTCTGGAAAAGTTTTATAATATAAAATAATGAATCCATCGGGACCAGGGGCTTTTCCGGATGGCATAAGTTTGATCGTCTCAGCTATCTCTTCTGCTGATATTTCACATTCTAAGCTTTCTAAATGTCCTGGAGACAGCTGAGGCAATGTCACTCTGTCGAAGAATTTATCAATTGTTGTTGCAGAAGGCTGGGGAAGGTCCGAATTACATTCTAAATTATAAAGTTCACTAGAATACTCTGCAAACAAATCACTAATTTTAGTTGGATGAAACACTTTTTGCCCCTGACCATCAAGTAAACATGCTATTTTTGATTGGGCATTCACATGCCGGAGTTTGGATGCCAAAAGAGTTGAGGCCCTGTTGCCTTTTAAGTAAAATGTTTTCCTGAGACGTCTCGCCATGAGAGATGTATGATCTAAATACATTTTGTTAATTTTAGCCTTAATTTCTCCTATCATTGCTGATAGTTAGGACAATGGACCAAATTTATTAGCCTGGTTCAAATTGTACAATTATTTTTCCAATGTTCTTAAATTAATGCTAATTCTCTTCAGGTGAGATGCTCTAGAAATAAAATAACCTCTTAACACAGCCTTATGCAAATTCCAAGTCACCTCGCCAGGAACCTCGGGTGAGGCATTTTCCGAAAAATAATCACTCAAAGCTTTCTCTGTCAATGACCTGTTTACAACATCATTTAACAAATAATCGCCTAATTTCTAGGTTCTGTTTGGGACTGATAATACAATTTCGTCAATATGCATTATGATTGGAGCATGGTCGGACCAGTTGATGTCTAAGATATCAGATTTCAAGATGTTTGGTATTAAAGCACCCTGGACCAGAAACCGGTCCAGCCTGGAATACATATTTTTAGAGACAGAATAATACATAAAATCTCTTTCATTCTCATGCATCAGTCTCCAGGAGTCGTATAAGCCACATTCAATCACATATCTGGAGAATTTGTACGCTAATCTGTCACTGCCCCCTCTATGCTGTTGACCGCGTTCTTCCCTAGCTTTATCCAGTTCTCCATCCATAACAAAATTCGTGTCGCCACACATTACCAAACTGCCTCTCATATTCTCATTCACTAAGTCCATCATTGTCCTCTGCAATGGCTGTGTGATGTTGCTGGATATTGGCAGGACCTGGAACACGCTTTCATATACTTCCCAAACATGCTCAATGGGTGGCATGTCTGGAAAGTATGCTGGTCATGCAAGAACTGTGATGTTTTTAGCTTCCAGGAATTGTGTACAGATCCTTGCACCATGGGGCCATGCATTGTCATGCTGCAACATGAGGTGATGGTCATGGATAAATGGCACAACAATGGGCCTCAAGATCTAATCATGGTATCTCTGTGCATTCAAAATGTTATCAATAAAATGCACCTGTGTTCGTTGTCCATAACATACACCTACCCATACCATAACCCCACAATGGGCCACTCGATCCACAACGTTGACATCAGCAAACCGCTAACCCACCTGACGCCATACACACTGTCTGTCATCCAGTGGCGTACACATGACCCATGGGGCCCCGGTGCGAAAATTGATCCGTGGGCCCCCCCCCGCGCGCGGGCCGGGCCGCAACACATGGCGGTGGGCACCTGGTCGCAGGGGTTACAGGGCTGCGACCCCTGCGACCGCGGTATGTACGCCAGTGCATGCAGATGCACACACACTTAAAGGACCACTACAGACACCCAGATCACTTTAGCTCAATGAAGTTGTCTGGGTGTCAGGTCCCTCTAGTTTTAACCCTGCGGCTGAAAACATAGCAGTTTCAGAGAAACTGCTATGTTTCACTGAGGGTTAATCCAGCCTCTAGTGGCTGTCTCACTGACAGCCGCTAGAGGAGCACACTGAACGTCCATAGGAAAGCATTGAGTAATGCTTTCCTATGGGCGGTTTGAATGCGTGCGCGGTCGCATTCGGAGCTGAGAGGCTGAGGGATCCCCAGTGCCAAGGGAGTCCGGCGCTGGAGAAAGGTAAGTACTGAAGACACACACACTCTCACTTACAGACGCATGCACACTAGTTAACAGACACACACATTTACTGACAGAGACACACTCAGCGACAGACATACATACACACTCACTTACAAAACATACACTCTCACTGACAAACACAAACTCACTAACAGACATCAAACAGACTCACTAACACACACATACACACTCAGTAAGACACACACAGTAACACACTCACTGACACTCACTAGCAGACACACACACTAACACTCACTCTAACACTCACACTCACTCTAACACTCACACTAACACACACTAACACACACTAACACTCACACTAACACTCACACTAACACTCACCCTCACTCTAACACTCACTCTAACACTCACACACACTCTAACACTCACACTCTAACACTCACACTCTAACACTCACTCTAACACTCTAACACTAACACTCACACATTTTTATTTTTTTTATTTAATCCCCCCAGTCTCCTTACCTTTTGGAGTGCTGGGGGGATTCCCTGTGGTCCAGTGGTGCTGCTGGGCTGGCTGGCGGGCTATCTGGCCGGTGCACGAGGGAGCACTCTGCTCTGAGTGCTTCCTTTTCAGCTCCCTCGCATGCCGCGTAGGGATGCCGGCGCCGGAAGACAACGTCATCTTCCGGCTCCGGTATCAGTGCAGTGCGTGAGGGAGCTGAAGAGGAAGCACTGAGTGCTCCCTCGCGCGCCCGCCTGCCCGACCGGCCGGGTGTCAGCAGGGCCAGCCTCGGCGGGCCCTGGGGTGGTCGGTTCCTGGGCTCCCCAGGGGAAGAGGCTGGCCCAGTGGGTACACACCCCCTGATGGGACGGGCACGGTCGCAGCCGCGACC
Organism: Pelobates cultripes; assembly: GCA_933207985.1. NCBI lineage: Eukaryota > Metazoa > Chordata > Amphibia > Anura > Pelobatidae > Pelobates > Pelobates cultripes. The sequence continues at coordinate 66,451,593 of OW240915.1, read as the reverse complement.
CCTGCGACCCTGGTATGTACTCCACTGCTGTCATCTGCCCTGTTCAGTGAAAACTGTGATTCATCCTTGAAGAGAACACCTCTCCAAAGTGCCACGCACCATCGAATGTGAGCATTTGCCCACTCAAGTCAGTTACGACGACGAACTGCAGTCACGTCGAGACCCGTGAGGACGACAAGCATGCAGATGAGCTTCCCTGAGACGGTTTCTGACAGTTTGTGCAGAAATTCTTTGGCTATGCAAACCGATTGTTGCAGCAGCTGTCCGGGTGGCTGGTCTCAGATGATCTTGGAGGTGATGATGCTGGATGTGGAAGTCCTGGGCTGGTGTGGTTACACATGGTCTGCGGTTGTAAGGGCCGGTTGGATGTACTGCCAAATTCTTTGGAGACAGCTTATGGTAGAGAAATGAACATTCAATTCACAGGCAACAGCTCTAGTGGACATTCCCGCAGTCAGCATGCCAATTGCAAACTCCCTCAAAACTTGTGACATCTGTGGCATTGTGCTGTGTGATAAAACTGCACATTTTAGAGAGGCCTTTTATTGTGGCCAGCCTAAGGCAAACATTTGCAATAATGATGCTGTCTAATCAGCATTTTGATATGCCACACCTGGGAGGTGGATGGCTAACTCTCAGCAGAGGAGAAGTGCTCACTGACACAGATATAGACAGATTGGTGAACAATATTTGAGAGAAATAGGCCTTTTTGTGTACATAGAAAAAGATCTTTGAGTTCAGCTCATGAAAAATGGGGGCAAAAACAAAAGTGTTGCGATTTAATGACTTTACAAAAAGGTTACTATACATTATAATATAATTTGGGTGAGATGGGTGATTTTAAGTAGCTTTGTAACATTTAAAACTATATTTTTTTTATGTGCGCTGTTCCTTAATTTGTATTTTGTACAAAGAAATTTTGGTAGAAATCACTGATGAAACAGCTTCAGGTACTTCCGAATGTCCGAATTGCCAAAATTCATCCAAATTTAAATTCGGACCGAAATGAATTGCACATGACTAATAGACTACAAACACTGTCTGATCTAAGGTATGTGTATATAGGTGAAGGATCCTGTCATATGCTAAAGGTAAGGATGCTTTGTCTCTTTTTTGACATATGCTTCATTTAAAAAAAATATATATATATTTTCAAAACTCAATTAAACTATTATATTAAAATAATTTTGAGATAACAGATGTCCTTTAAGGAACAAGTTTAACTTTATAATACTGTTTTCTGCAAACAGTTCTTCCAAATTGACTCTACTGACTTCTTTGCTGGAATTCACTTGCCAATAAATCACAAGCACTCACCAACATGCCTGTTACCAAACAGTGATTTATGGTGAATTTCTAACTGACTTATATACACTGATCACTGAACATTAAAACCACGGACAGGTGAAGTGAATAACATTGATTATGTCATTACAATGGCACCTGTCAAGGGAGGGGATATATTAAGCAGCAAGTGAACAGTCAGTTCTTGAATTGCATGTGTTAGAAGCAGGAAAATGGGCAAATGAATAGATCTCAGTGACAAAGGCCAAATAGTGATGATTAGATGAGAGAGGGAGAGCATCTCCAAAATGGTAAGTTGTTGTTTTTGTTCCCATTATGCAGTGGTTAGTAGCTACCAAAAGTGGACAACCAGATAACCAGCGTCATGGTCATTGGTGCCCAAGGCTCATCGATGTACTTAGGAAGTGAAGGCTATTCCTACTTGTTCAATCACAGAAGAACTATGGTAGCTCAAAATGCAATGCTGGCCATAATAGAAAGTTTGCTGCATGTGGGGCCCACAGACTGGCTAGAGTGCCCATGATGACTCCTGTCCACCGCCAAAACACCATCAGTGGGGACATTAGTGTCAGACCTGGACCATCTAGCAATTTAAGAAGGTTGCCTGGTCTGATGAATCACATTTTCTTTTAGGTCAGGGGAATGGTCAGGTGCATGTGTATTGTTTACCTGGGAAAGAGATGTAAGTAGGAAGCCCTAAACGAAGTGACGGTGAAGGCAGTGTTATGTTCTGGGCAATGTTCAACTGGTAAACCTTGGCTCCTGGCATTCATGTGGATGTTATTTTGACATGTCCCACCTACCTAGAGATTTTTGCACAATACATACATCCCTTCATGGCAACATTGTTTCAGAAACATAGAAACATAGAATGTGACCGCAGATAAGAACCATTCCACCCATCTTGTCTGCCCAATTTTCTAAATACTTTCATTAGTCCCTGGCCTTATCTTATAGCTGGGACAGACTTATGCCTATCCCACACATGCTTAAACTCCTTCACTGTGTTAACCTCTACCACTTCTGCTGAAAAGCTATTCGTCCACTACCCTCTCTGTACAGTAATACTTACTGATATTATTTTTAAACCTTCGCACCTCTAATTTAAGACTATGTCCTCTTGTTGTGGTAGTTTTTCTTCTTTTAAATATAGTCTCATATTTTACTGTGTTGATTCCCTTTATGTATTTAAATTTTTCTATCATATTCCCCTGCCTCATGTTAAGGTCCTTTAACCTTTCCTTGTGAGTTTTATCCTGCAATCCATGAACCAGTTTAGTTTAGGAGCCTTTCTCTGAACTCTCTCTAAAGTATAAATATCTTTCTGGATATATGGTCTCCAGTACTGCATACAATACTCCAAGTTAGGTCTCACCAGTGTTCTGTACAATGGCATGAACACTTTTCTCTTTATACTGCTAATACCTTACCATATACAACCAAGTATTCTGCTAGCATTTCTGCTGCTCTATTACATTGCCTGCCTACCTTTAAACCATTTTAAATAATTAACCCTAAATCCCTTTCTTTAGATGTTGAGGTTAGGACTCTATCAAATATTCTGTACTCTGCCCTTGGGTTTTTATGCCCAAGATGCATAATCTTGCACTTATCCACATTAAATGTCAGTTGCCACAGCTCTGACCATTTTTCTAGTTTACCTAAATCATTTGCCATTTGGGTTACCCTCATGAAACATCAACCCTGTTACATATCTTTGTATCATCAGAAGAATAATGCACCCTGCCACACTGGGCTGTTCAGGAATGGATTGAGGAACATAAAAAAGAGTTCAAGGCGCTGCCTTGGCCTCAAAATTCCCCAGGTTTCCAAATGAGCATCTGTGGATTGTGCTGGAACAGCAAATCCGATCTAGGGAGGTCTCACTTTGCAACTTGCAGGACTTAAGCATCTGCTACTAATGTGCCAGATACCAAAGATACACCATCAGACCTGTTTTGGCAGCATGAGGGAGACCTACACTGGTGGTGTATTAATATTATTAATATTAGGCGGGTGGTGTTAATTGTGTAGCTGATCAATGTATAGGCCAAATAATTTTTTACATCAACAACAAATTGTCAGTTTTAAGTTTGTTTTTCCTAAAACAAAAAAAAAAATAAACCTTGAAAAACTCACTGTTTAGTGAGCAAATCCCTAAAGCTGACAAAAAGCATCTATTTTTTTTAACTATTAGACCAGGGTATATATGAAGCAATAAAAAAAAAGACAACAGCATAATTTCAGCCTATAAAAATCTAAATTATTAAAATAGCATGCAAGTGTATTTGAAAAAGTATTTGCAAATAACTAAAACATTAGGTTCTTTTTACTTTTTAACTAGCTAAGACACTAGCTAAGACACTCAGTTGCATGTCACTTAGCAGCTCCTGATAAAATGTAATGTTCACAGAATATATTCCCTATGCACATATTCTATAACAATAAGCAGTCACCAAATTGAGTCACAAACAGCAGCTGAGTAAACAGGTATTTCAACCTTTTCATTCAACATACTTTTTAAGTTATCACCAGCTATTCTCTAGGTGAATCTACCATTAAAGGATAGTATCTGGCTTATTGCTAGTGCAACAAAATACTTTGTTTTTCCTGGTCTTCAACCCGTTATCATTCATTACAATAATCTACTGCAATGTGTCCATTGATGCACATGTCCATGACTGAAAAAAAAGTTTTTGGTAATAAAGCATCATTTAACTGTCGTCAATGATCATACGAATTCTATTTAGATTGCTGAAGTTTGGCCCTCAAAAAAAGTACAAAAATAATTAATAAATGTCTTTAAAATATACCGACACCAGCTCCTATGTTAACTTGCATTGATCACTTGTTGCAGAACGCAAATAGTGTGTAGTCATTTTGAATACCACCATTTGCTTTAATTCAGCTTTTATGTTATCCAGTTCTGTTGATGATCAAATATTATGCTCTCTGGTCACTACTGCTGCCTATTTTTGGTTTATTTGAAGGCTTATTTACTATCCCTAAAGTCAGAAACAGAGGGTAGCCAGTCAAACTGACTACTCACTGACTGGTATAATATCCACTTTAAATAAAAGCTTAAAGGGATACTATGGACATTAACACTATTTGTATACATTGCATTATTTATGCAATGTATTGAAAAATATTAACTTAATTCTGACATGTAATGCCCTATTTAAACATTAATTTATGGCCTTTGTAGCCCTCTTCTTGCTTTCCTCCCTCCTTCATCATGGTTCCTACCAAACATAGCAAAGAAAACTATTAAACTATTGAGAATTATATATTTTAAAGGTCATGTTATACTCGATTTGCTTCATAGTGGCTCATAAGGATGTTGGTGTAAGAATTATTTTTAAATACTATGTCCAAGTAGCTGGTTTAGTCAGCTTGTTATCACTCTTGTGACAGTTAGTGTCTGCCTCAGTCAATCTCAACAAAACTGAACCCCAAACATTAATTAACATGCTCGGATTCCTGAATGTTTAACTCATGCCCACTTTTTTTCACATTTCCCTTTTGTAATAGCTTTTTGCCTATTTAAGTTACACTGAGTCTGAACACAATGAAGTTGAAGTGTCTTTTAGATATCTTGCCTGTGTGTATGTCTCATTGTCCTTTCTGAGCAGTTCCTTCCTAATCTAATACTCCTACCTGGAATTGGGATCCTGGTTACCTGGAATGGTGAGTATCCTTTTTGTTGTTTATTTAAAGGGGTGTCTCTGTTCCTGGGTAACCAGGAAGAGATTACTTACAAATTACATAGTTACATAGCTGAAAAGAGACATGCATCCATCAAGTCCAGTCTTTCTTACATTTGTTTTTGCTGTAACTTGTCCAGAGTTTTATGTCTCTCAGCTAAAACTATGATATATAGGTAAATAATACCAATAGCTATGGAGGAGTATTGGACAGAAAAGTATGTTTTATCTTTTGTGTATTTGTGTTTTGTTGCTGTAACTGGACGTGGTGATGGGGAATTCCCAAAGCAAAAATCCTAAATTCTGTGATGTTAACTATAAGACATCTAAAAATGGAATTGGCACACCTAATGATCTCCATCCTAGTTTACCCCATTTAGTAACAACTCAGGATGAGGAGGAGGATTTTTTGCTATGTTCTGCAGCTGCTGACAACAAATCACTTCCTACAATCTTCAAGTACAGTCTCCTCTGCTGCACCTTTATCACTGGCAACACCCACTCATCCCCTGATTCCCTGTCCATCATAAATCCTCCAAAAAATCCTGGTATTCCCTCTTCCTGCAAGTTTGGCTTCTTCCTCTACACCATTTAAACTGGCAATACTCACCTCTTCCTTAACAGCCCAACGCACCTCATCCACAGCCCCTCACAATAATGCTCTCTGGAGCAGAACAGAATCTTAATCGGAGGATGTAGGAACCTCATGTGTTACTGGTCATTACCCTTTCATTGTGGCAGGAAGCATTGGGATTATTAAACCTGTTGACCCTGATAAATCTATGGAATGGGGCACTAAGTGCCCTGACCCCTTCAGACACACAGAAGGAGTTGTGAATTATTTGAAAAGATCAGGGTTATCAGTGTGAAGGTCATGATTTTAAATTTCTGCCTTTTGTGGTTCTAAAGCTCAGAATACAGGAGGATCAATTGGATACTGTGAATAAATATATGAGTGCAGAATAGGATTACACCACTGTTGAAGAAGGTGAACAGTATGTACGGAAGAATACGGAGACAGCAAATATAATGTGGACAGATCGGTTAAAATATTTGAATGGAAAGAAAGTGGCTAGCAGGGATGTGACAAAGGCTGCCGCTGTAGAATAGAGATTGAATGAAACTGTTAAATAGGCAAGAAATGTTTGTCAGAGGACAGTGGATCCATTCACACACCCTTCCGATGTTGGTGGTAGGTTCAAAGGAGAAGGAGCCAGAGGATTTAATCAATGTTTGCCACTAGAGAAGAAGAAATTCAACATCACTGATAGTGTCCTTGAAGCTTTTTCATGTGCATGGGAAAATGCCCAGATGATGGGTAAAATTCTGTGTAAATAGAACATCCCTAGGTTTGGTTGCTCAGCAACCACTAATAGAGACAGAGGTACATCGTATACGACTTCAATTACTCAGCAAGTTTGTAAAACTATTAATATTGATTGGAAGTTTGACATCCCAAAATATCCACAGTCCTCTGGACTGGTAAAAAGTATAAAAAGAACCATTAAAATTAAGTTGACAAAAGGGGGCTTGAGGTGTAACAACATTTGGCCTTAAAATTTTCCTGCTGTATTAGCAGAAATCAGAATAACCCCTAGTGCTTCCCCTTGAAATACTGATGAGTACCCTTTCCCCACTCCTTGGTGTAAGTCTAGAGGTGCTCTTGTAAGTGAAGACCTTAATATTTTGCTTGTTAAATTTGTATTGGAACTTGTGGAAAAATTGAATGGCATCTGTAGTGATGCATATTTGTCTCTCCCTTTCTTCTGCAGGTATGCTCACAATTCCCTTCAAACCCAGTGGCAAAGTCCTGGTCAGATTCCTTAACAAGGTGGGCACCTTCACACCACCCCATGGACCATCTACCATTGTGATTGCAGTTAACGTTAACTGCACTACTGTGTTGACCAAAGATAACCAAACATGGATTCATGCAAGTCACCTAAAAACAGTTCCTAGAATGGATGCAGTACCAAATAAGGACAAAACCAAGGAAAGGAACAATCTATGAGATGTACACTCTGGTCACCCAGACCTTAGCCTTGTTAACCTATCCCAACACACCCCTACCTGTCCCATCCCACAGACTATTTAGAAAATGTAGCTATAAAGAGCTATAAAGTATGTTAAGATTGCAAACAAAACCTACTGTGAGTGGGTAATCCACTACATTGCTGATCTTCTCTCAGAGTTGGACATGTTATCATATGATATTATACATGTTATTCTTTCAGAATAAAAGGAGGCAATGTAAGAGTTAATTAAAAATACTATGTTCAAGTAGCTAGTTTAAAAACTGTATCACTCTTGCAACCTATGGTGCCTGCCTCAGGCAGTTTCAACAAAACCGCACCCCCATCTTTAATTAACCAGCTTGGATTTTTGAATGTTTAACTCATGTCAATATGCCTTTATTTCTAATATGTTTCACATCCCCCTTTAATAATTGAATTTTGCCTAAATAAATTACAGTCTTAACACAATAAAGTTGAAGGAGCTTTGACATACCATGCCTGTGCGTGTGCCTCATTGTTCTTCCTGAGCAGCTTGTTCCTAACCTGATACCCCTTCCTGGAAATTGCTGACCAGTTGTGTGGGTCTATGTTCAAATATGGTGTGCCTGGTGTAAATTCTCTGCACAGCAATCAGTACTGTGGACATTATCCACAGTTCTGGAACTATGGACATTATCTTATCCTGACAGCATGAGAAGTATGACATTAAGTAAAATCATCTCATACATAGAGAGCAAATATCTTACTATTTATTAATAGGCACCACATTGTCCCAAAGGGAATATAATGCAATCCACATGAAAGGAGTGATCTGCACACATAAAAGCTGTTGGAACTAGGTGCAACCAAACCTGGGATTGGCAACCCCTATACATTTAATGAAATGTAGTTTGGTCCAGACACTCAAATTCGGTTAAAAGGCAGTTTTATTAGAACAATACAGAAATAGCAATGTTTTGACCCATGCAGGGGTCTTTGTCACCAGGGTGCTCAAAAGTCCAATATATAGGATGTTCAATTAGACAACATCACAATTCAATACAAGTTTTACAAAAAAATATAACAATTATTAGACATGGCCCTGTAAGTTTTTTTTTTGTTTTTTTTTATTGCTTTCTCTGCTTTAATTATTTATCTATTTTAAATACCTCCCTTTTGTTTTGGATCTGGTGGTGCATCTCACATTTAATGAATGAAGTAAGGGTATGTATAGTAATTGTTATTTTATTTGTAACACTTGTATTGAATTGTAATGCTGTTTAAGTGAACAACCTATATTAGTATTTTAAGCATCCTGGTGTTAGCTTGACAAAGACCCCAAGGGGAACGAAAGACCCCAAACACATTAGGACTATTCCATTAAAGATACCTTTTTTTGTAAATATCTGAATTAGGACTTTTGATCAAATCCGAATCAGTTCAAAAATCCAAGTGTATATTTAGACATTAGTAAATACCAATATGCTAGTAGATGGTATCCCATAATTGAACTAATAAGAGTGTGAGACAATTCGTTTTTAAGTTTACCCAGTTGGGCTTCAAGTACAAAAGGAATACAGTAAGTTATAGTTAATAACTGAATTGTCAAATGTAGAAAGAAAAAGCCATGTAAAAAAAAAATAATAAATGTAACCAAACTATGTAAGGTCCGAATTTGCAAGTAATTTGTCAACTTGCAATAACTTGCCATTTATTTGTCATTAAAATGCATTGCTGTATTTGCTATGTGTTATTTTTGTTTTGTTTTGTCTGTTTGTGTGTTGTTCTGATGAGCAACTGCAAGAAAAACTCCAGAATTTTAAAATTTGTGCCTGGGCACAAAAAATATATATATTACATGTAAACAACTAAAAGGCATAGCCAACTAAATGTGTCTCCTTTTATGATTTCTACCACATTATACGAGAATTTAGGTTCCTAATTACCACTGAGACTGTAAATACTAAATGGAGATGATACTTAATTTAAAAGAAACAAGGCATTTACACAAGTCTAAAAAATGTAAAATACGGTCTCAAATGTATATTTCTATATTAGACATTTTATATTCTGCGGCTAAAATAAAAGAACAGCAAGTCTTACCTATAATAAAAAGAATTTCTACTGAAATATCACTGACAGTTGTGCTTCTTGTTGATGATAGATCATCATTGTCCACAAAGGAAACATTGTAAGGTACAGTAACAGCAACATAAAACGTTGCTAATAATATGAGCCAGTCCCAGGCTGCTTTAAAAGTGCTAAAATGTAAAATTATGAATTTTGATTTTTTTGCATCTGAAACTTTATATTCTGGAAATGCTGGTTTATCTACAAAAACATTCTGAAAAATAGAAAGAAAGAAAAAAAATGTTAATACAAGATTTTGTAAAGTTCAAACAAGCAAATGAATTTGTACATTCAATATATGTCAAATGTTCCAGGTTTTAAATAACACATATTTAACAGTATTACTTCATAATTATAGCTTGAAAATAACAATATTCTGCATTTCTTATCTGAATCATGAGTAAATGAATTGACTTGATTGGTTTGAAAAAAGGAGAGGTAAAGTTATTAACAGTTTAATTGTTATACTTTTCCTGAAGGAATGGAGACTGGGTGATAGTCTGATGTAGCAGAGAAGAAAGTTCTATAGGAAAGGTGCAGCCCTAGAGAAGTCTTGAAGGATGGCGTCAGAAGTAGGAGTATGAACAGAGTATAGATGCAGGTCTTAGAGTGTATGGGACTGGACAGGACATATTTGTGTATTAGTGAGAATAGGCAGGTAGGAGCAGTGTTAAACAAATACAAAGAAACTAGTCCTGCGCTTAAACTCCCATTACTCCTGGGCGGCAGCAACAACCATAGTACACATCAGCCAAAATACATATAGTAAAAACCAAAGAAAAAAGTTACCTGCGCTCTTTCCACATCCCTATGTATTTTTAAACAAATGGAGGTTTTTAGTTACCTCCAATGGCCGTGAGAGGGTATGCCCACCTGCCACGTCAAGGCAGACCTCTCAGGTGGGTCCTACCCTAACCATTTGCCTTGCTTCCTTGAGCAGTGTTATGTAGAGATTCGTCAACAAGTGCCAAAATTTTAAATTACGTGAAGGGAGGCTTGGGAGGTGTGGGTGGACAGGAAGATGAGCCTTGCTGCCATCTTTATTATAAGCTATAATGAGGCAAGCTGGGAACATATAACACTATGAGGAAGCTTGTATTAGTCAAGGTGAGAGAGGATAGCAGCATGGACCAGCCCCATAGCCGAATCTGGCGTTCAATAGGGGTGGATACGTGCTGTGTTTTTTGAGATAGAAGAGGCAGGATTTGGTGATTGAGTGGACATGAGGGGTAAAGAAGAGGCTGAGGTGAAAGAGAACACGTAGGCAGCAAGGTAAAGCTGATGGTAGTGCTATTGACTTGGAGAGGAACAGACACGGGAGTACCAACACTTAGGGGAGAAATGACAAGAAGTTCTGTTTGGACAGGTTAAGGAAGTGAAGAACCATCCAGTTATATATATCAGAGGGACAGTCAGAGACATGAATCAAGAGGGCTGGTGAGAGATCAGGAGAGGACTGATTGATTTGCGTGTCATCTGCATAGACTTGATATTGGAAGCTGAAGGAGCTGATGAGTTTACCAAGAGAGGATGTTTTATTATTATTATTTTTTTTATTGGTATTTATATAGCGCCAGCTTATTCCACAGCGCTTTACAATAAATTGATTGAGAACAGTAGGGGACCAAGGACAGAACCTTGGGGTGCACTAACAGAGAGGGGTTGTGGAGAAGCGTAAGAGCCAGAGAAAGGAACACTGGGAAAGTGCTGGAAGAGATAGGAGGAGACTCAGGAGAGAGCAGAGTCTTATAGACCAAGATTATGGAGAATGAGAGAAACTTGTTGATGATCACTATCTAAACCTACAAGTGCCCTTAAATCCCAAGAATCTCACAACTTTAAATCAGTGCCTATAACTAATCTTAATTTCATCCCTAAACATAACCCTGAATGTCTTTAAACCTAATCCTACAGCACAATTCATAATCCAACTGTCTGAGCAACTGTGACTTTACTTACCTTGAAAGAATGTCAGCTGCGGCCCCTGGAGGTGTGGGTTTGTGATTGATCAGGTAACTGATCACTATGTGCAACACATTTGAGCAGTCTTATAATAATGTTATCATTGTTATCTATAGTGTACTACTGTAGTATTCTGTACCTGCAGTTACATGCATTAATTAATAATCTGACTGTTAGTATTTGATTGGCAAAATTCTAAATTGTAAACCACAAATGTTTCTTGTGCCCTTCCACTCCTCCTTCATGCTTGCCACTCCTAGCTGTAAATCCCTTGAAATAACTGTTTATCTCTACCCCTCCTTAGGCCCAGATCCCCCCATTCTATCTGCAAACAAGCCTCTTCAATTCTATTCGGCTCAGCCCACCCACCCACCCCTAAATTTATAGCATGCTCCTCCAGCTGTTTAAAATTCTCACTCAAGTACCTTGTCATTCCCTTTATATTTTACTAATAGCTGCAACTCTCTGTTTACTTTTTTTAGCCATCACATCCAAATGTCCCCTGCAACCTCTTGTCTCAAATCCCCACGGTATCCCTTAGATTGTAAACTCACTGGCTATCTAGCTAGGCACTTTGTATAAAAGAGCTTAACTGGCTAGATCTCAGCTTACGGGCAGGGTCCTCTCTACCTTTTGTACGATTTGTACAACGCTGCGGAATTTGTTGGTGCTTTAAAAATACCAGTAATAAATAAAGAAATTAAACACACTGGCACCAGTGTTTTATTTTTTTAAACTGCTTAGAAGTGTGTAGTGCAGTGCTTGTAGGGCATGTGTATACCACACAATGAACTACATTCCACAAACCAGCTAACAGAGAGTCTCTTAATTTTTAACTCTACCTGAAACTTTCATTACCATATTATTATTTATTTACTACAGCAATGTTACCATTTTACCTGTAGTTTTCCAATGTAATATTCTGTACTTGCAGTGAATTCCCAGTGAATGTATTTATTTATACTGTTTTTTCAGTGAATCAGAACTAAAACATGCCCAGACAAGCATACATTTAAATGATTATGATGTGTATAGAATCATTTAAAAGTGTGCTAATTCATAAAAATACAGTGCTGTATATGTATTACCGCTCACTGGGTCTCTTTCATTGAATGTGGATCACAGTATTACAATGGTAACCATTGATCGAGGGATAAATTAACAGTAAAATTAAGTGTTGATATATTGTCTCAAGAGGAAGAAGAAATGGTTAAGTCAGAATTTGCCCTTTGTTTTGAGAATCTGCAAATTACATTACCTAGAACTAACTAATTAGGTAGAAAGACAATAGAGGGGCTGCAATGTATCTAAATAAAATCCTGTGTTTCATAGTAATTTATACTGAAACCCAGAAAGGCCATGTATTTTTTATATGTTTTTCTGACTAATTATCTTGAGAAAAAAAACTTGTTTTTCCAAGAATAAAACGTATCGCAAGAAAATAATTCTTTTTTTTTCAATAACACAACTTTTTATCGCGATAAAATAAATTGATTTCTTATGAAAACAACTTGTTTTCTCAAGATAAGTCAGAAAAAATATAAAAAATACATGGCTTCTCGGAGCTTCTGTTTATTTAAGTGTTGATTCAATTGGGTTATTTCAAAATTATAAGATAGGTAAGTAAAAGGAAAGATAATATAGGAAAATATATATATATTCACGAAAGTCTGAAAATGTTGGAATATGAGGACAGATTCCCACTGAGAGCCAGATAATGAACAATATTGACAAATGTTTTAAAGATGTGTGATAATGCTAATAGATGCACTATCTCTATCAACGTGTGGGGAATGGTGCATTATATAGTAAATGAAAAGGTGATAATGATTAAAGAACATATAATGCAAAGGTGATGAATGAACCACATACGTTATGCTGAAAATTATGTCACTATAAAGCCAAATAATGAGATAAGTATGAAGCAGAATGGCATATAGTATATGAGGAATACATATAAATGTAGATATAAGCATAAATAAAAAATAGAAAGTTTAATCGTTATTCACCAAACTTAAAACTGTAGTGAATTTAGATCTGCATGGCAACGTTTAGGCAGAAATAGTTGATAGCAGGTATACATTCTTCAGCTCAATTATAGTTACATGTTGGCTAGTTTTGCCTACATTTTGCCATGCAGATCTCAATTCACTACAATTCAGAGTTTAGCTAATAAACTTCACAATTTATATGACAAAAAAAAAGAGAGAAACTGTGACGAAATGCCTTTTGTCCCTGGATTGTTAGGTGACAAGCTGCCCTTTGCCCCCGGCTTTTGGAGGAGCCTGATTGCCAGCCTCCTTCCTCATGACTATGGCCCTGGGGTGTATTGCCATTTAAAAAGACTATTTGGGGCTTATTGGCTTCTAAAGACAGTTTCTTCCCATTGGAATCCATGGGAAGGTGTGTTTCTTCCCCTCCCCCGTTTCCTGTCTATTGTTCTCCAGCAGGGAGTTGTCCCAGGGACACTGTCAGACCAGTAGGAACTGGTTTGGGCAGGAAAAGCCATGCTTCCTTTGGTCACAAAGGACTTCTAACTAACTTTTGAACTAATGGAAGGATTTGCATGATTTTTGGGTATGTTTGTATTTGGGATGTGCTGATTAATAATATTGGATGTATGGTTTTAGAGTTATGAAAGTTGGGTAAAAAGTGTGTTTTAAAATGTATTGATAATTGGGTTACTTCTCAGGCTAAGGGGAGGAGATGTGTGGGATGTAACCATTGTGTGATTGGTTGTACTGTGTCCCACCCTGTGGGATGTCCCCTTGCATGGGGACCTGCATAAAAGAAGGTTCTTTGTGTGCCAATAAACAGATCATCTTGTATCTTCATGAAGTTTCGGCTCATGTTTGGGGGACTGGAGAAACTACACTCTGGGGATTGCTATAATCACTATACTCCCCAGGGTATAATCACTAAGCTCTGTTAAGAGCTTGTTCCTGCTCTTTGGAATTCGGAGAGAGGTCGACCTGCTTGAAGCTGGACGATGGTCCTGGGTCCAGAGTGGGTGGAGACGGCGAGACCCCAACCAAGCTGCGGCGGTTCTTGGGGTCTGCAGTGGTTATGGTGTCAGGCAGAGTGCTTGGAGTCCTCGGAAAGCACTAGGAGCATCCGTCGGCGGAAGGTACCCGGTCGGGGTGCCAGCGGTTCCGTTATAGAAACAATATATGAATCCCCAATAAAACAAAATTAAAAAGAAAACCATTACATGTGTCTATGAGCATCTGCCTGCTAATGAGTGTGTGTGCATATATAGCATGGATGACAGGATTATATTTCTCTGCAACCACAGCTAGTTCCTGGAAAATTAGCTTTCGGGTTTGTGGAGGAATGAGTGCAGCCATAGGGATATGCACCTTTCAAATATGTATCAGTTCTGTTCCTGGTTGCTTGCACTTTATTGATGCATACCATATCTCTTCAACTTAAAGGTCTACTCCAGCCACCATGTCCATTTCTGAGATTAGAAGTGGACATGGTGGTAGAAATCTGTATGTGCAGCATTTCTGCTTAAAACACTGCATGAACAGAGATATTTGCACTTTTGTGGCGGAGGCTAGTCACACGCTCGACATACATGACGTGGGCAGCCCATTATCAATTCTGTGCAAGCAACAATTCTGTCATCAGTGTGCACTAGTGGCAGGTGTTGTCTGCTTCTCCCCTTGTAGGCAGTGCTGGGAGAAGGCAAGCAAGGCGAAGCTTGATTTCGCTTTTTTTCAATCTTTCAGTTGAGCCCTTCCTTTAATTTCCACTTTCCTTCAGTGCTCCATTTTGTTTTTTAAATCCTTCCATCCCTCCTCTCCCTGGTTCAGAGTGCAAGCCGACTGTGCCAGGGAAGTTGTGATGTCACGCAGGGCATGGAATTCACGAGGTGTGCTTTGCCCAGCTACATTTTTCTTTAAGTTACAGGTTTATTAGGGGAGGAGGGATAAATAATGCCCAATAGTGCATTCTCCATGCATAAATCTTGTCATTTATCAATACTTGGAGTAACCATTTAAACATATGGGGAGCTGCCTTTATTAGTACTTGCAGTGTAATAACCTCCCGGGATCCACATATTATTAGAAACCAAAGATAGGGCATCCTTGCTGAAAAAATTTGAGGGGTTCTCATGTTATTTATTTTCTGAAATTGGGATTAAGTGGGTGCAAACGATATGGAGAGAGGAAGTGGGCTTAATAAGTTGAAAGTCATTGATCCTTGATTGTTTAACAAATTCTGCCATAGCATATCTTGTCCCACAATAATTCAGTTGTAGACTTGTCAAGGTTTCAGTTGCACTACTTGTTTGGAGTTTGGACAGATTGCTTTATATCTCCTTTATAATCTCATATTATTTCAGCTGTCAGTTTTAGTTGTTTAGTTTATATGTCTGCTGACTTTTTATGTAAGGATTGCTAGTGGTTTTATCACCTTTGCCTTGTTGTTTTAAAGTGATTGTAGTCACATTTAAATGACTAATATTTATTGTTTGAACTTGGTTAGGTTTTACCCAGAATATAATAATCGTAAACCTCAAATGCTTAGCTGTTTTTGTTTTTTTCTTTACATTTTATATACTTTTTAATTAAGCACATTTGTTTTATATTTTTTTCATCCTTTAGTATTTTAGTATTTTATCACTATGTTAAAAGATTATCCACACAATAAATAAATACAAAAAAATAAATTCACATCTTTTTAAGTGGTGAATAAATTTAAGGACTGGCAAGTGGTTAAGGTGTGTGTGTACTTTTCTCCAAAGGAAGAACTAGTTTATTAAAGTAAAACTTTACAAAATTCAACCACACTTGACATTTCAGTTCCAATGGTGATTTTTTTTTTTACATGTCATATATTTAAACACATTTCTAGTTTTTCTTTAAATATTATTTCTGAAAGTAATTGAAGCTATATACATATATACTGTATATTATAGCACGTATCACATTCTTACGTTATTGAGCTTTAATTTGTTCTTTTCTCTCCTTTGTAGGTGTCCAGAGATGTGATACAGGACAGCCCGACTCCGTCTCCGTGCAGCTTCAAAATGTGACCCTGCTTTTCCTCTCCCCTTGTATTTTTCTGTAGAACAAAGGTAACAAGCAATTAAATATCACCACAAGCAACTTTCCTCTTATTGATGTTGAACTTCTGTGACCCTGTTTAAAATAATAAAATTATAATGAAAACCTTCAGGACTTTGCTATTTCTGGTGCTGAATGAACAGGACATGCTAGCTAAGACCTTCCTGTAATTTGAACCATTTTAAGTACAATATATATGATATATATATATATATATAGAGAGAGAGTTTACGCGTTCACGATATTGTACCTCCATCTTAGCTGCCTGTAAATCATTATTATCATTATTATATTAGCTTTGTCCTTAGAGAAAACATGCAGGAAAGAGGAGAATGTTTAAATTTTTCCTCTTCATTTGTAAAGTTTGCCCTATAATTGTAAAAGAAAACATATTTTTTGAAATATATAGATTATTCTTTGTAACAGAATATAGCCTTATGACACAGACAGTGTATTTTATTATATGAATGCCGCTAATGTATTTTTGATGATCTGGGTTGGGAAAGTTAAAAACATACTGTACACTATTGCTAATGCTTATTTTCCCAACACTGGTAAGTTTAAATACCTTAAGAAATGTTTAAAAAAGGTTCTGAATGTTTCTAGAGGTAGCCTTATAATTTGTGGAGATAACAATTTTGTTCTTGATTTAATCTAGACACCACTAGGGAACAAATAAACACAACTTCTGCAAGTTCCCTTTATAAAATGGCTAAACTGTGTTTCCAACATTTGTTTTCACAGGGTCTTTATAACTCATGGTGATTGATGCATGATGGAGAGAGGGTTTATACCTACTATTCTGTAGTCTATAACATGTACTCCAGAATTGACAGGTTCTTGGTGAATCCACTATACCATTTGTAACCAGTTCTATCGGCTGGTCTGATAACGCTCCATTAATTCTACATCTTTTTGAGGAATTTTCGGCGACACCACACAGGTCTTGGAAACTGAGTGATTATTTAATTTCAGAGGGTGAGAATAAAATCTTAACTGAAAAAATCATAAAAAATTATTTCTAATGACAATACTGACTCAGATGTTCATTGCAGTACAGTGTGGAACACTCATAAGGCGGTTCTGAGAGGCCATTTCCTCCAGAGGGCAAGTTTCTTAAAAAAGACTAACTCCAATAAAACATTAGAAAAGGAACTTTATAATCTCCTAATAAAGGCTAATAAATTCAGTCCCCCAGAATCAGTTTTGACTAGGATTGATAATTTCAAAAACAAAATTAATGTTATTCAGTTGGAGCATATGGCTTTGCAATTGAGATGCTTAAAACAAACATTTTATTCTAAAGGCAATAAGGCCTCTTCCCTGCTGGCAACTTAACTCAGGCAAACAAACCAGCAATTGATAATTTAATTTTGATATGAGGATCAGAAAAATAAAATTACCCAGCCAACTAAAATTAGTAACATGTTTGCAGAATATTATAAATCCCTCTACAATTTGGAAAATGTTACCACTATTACCCAATATAAAAACAGTTTTGGATAAAATTAAATTGACACAAATCCCTGTAGAAAATGTAGAACTTGTATCCAATGATATCTTGTCTGATCTAATTTTAAAAGCTATTAGAAAAACCCCTACTGGTAAAGCACTTGGACCAGACGGCTTTACTTTGCAATATTCTAAAAACATTCTAGGAAATACTTTTGCCCCATTTGACAAAACTATTTAGCTATTATTGGCATGCGGGAGTTATGCCAGAAGAGGCCTTAAAAGCCAGAATAATCACTTTGCCAAAGCCAGGAAAGTCACCAGACAAATGTTCTAATTTTTGCCCAATCTCATTAATGAATAATGATACTAAAATTATATGCTAAAATATTATCAAACCGATTGGCTTTATTTGTGCCCTTGCTTGTTAACAATGACCAGGTAGAATTTGTTTCTGGCAGACAAGCACCAGATGGCACCAGAAGATTCATTAATCTGATTCACCAAATTAAAATTGATCGGACGCCTTCTCTCCTTCTATTTTTGGATTCTGAGAAGGTGTTTGATAGAATACACTGGGGCTATCTGAGAGAGGTGATAGTTGGGATGAACTTGCCTTCTTCTTTTATTGATGCGGTTTTCGCACTGTACTGCAGATCATCAGCAGAAGTATATGCATCAGGCTTTGTTTCTGATACGTTCCTGTTGTCTAATGGTACCAGACAGGGGTGTCTATTGTCACCATTAATGTTCATTTTAGCTATTGAACCCCTGGCTGAGACCATACTCAGGACAAGTTAAATTAAGGGAATTAAAATAGGTGATGGTGTTCATAAGGTGGGTCTATTCGCTGATGATGTGATTTTATCTCTTGGAGACCGAGAATCTTCGTTGGGCCTATTGATGGACATTTTACTCAAATTCTGAAAAATATCGTATTATAAAATAAATTCTCATAAAACTCAAGCATTATCATTTCATATTCCAAAGACTGTGTTGGAAACATTGATGGAGGGATTCCAGTTTGATTGGAGAAAGTAATTTATTTCTTATTTAGGAATTAATTTGACCAAGAACCTGTTAAACATATATTCATTTTACCTCTCCAAGTTGTGGTCATAACTTAAAAAAGGGTTGGTAAGTTGGTCTGAACTTGAGTTATCCTGGTTGGGGAAGATAGCTTCTATGAAAATTAATATTCTCCCTAAAGTCTTGCATTTTATACGATCTACACCTTTAAGTGTCCCCTTGTCTTTTTTTGAGAAGATACATTCAAATCTTCTTGGATTTATCTGGAGGAACAGAATGTGCAGACTTAAGTTAGTGGTACTACAGAACTTGGAGGGTTGGGGAGGCCTGGGGTTTCCGATTTAAAAAAATATTATTATGCAGCCAATGCAGCAGCTTCTATTAAATTTAATTTAGATTTACTAAACCAAGATGGTTAGAGATAGAAACAGAAAAAATACACCAATACTCTATTAAATAATTAATTTGGCTCCCTATTTCTCAAAGACTTAAATTATCTGCAATGTTTCCATCAACAAAAATATCATTAAAAAACTTGGGATGTATTGTTTAAAATATTAAAACCCAACTTGTCTAGGTCAAGAGCAATGCCACTTTCTATCCTAAATTATTATTATACACAAATAGATTTGACTGATTGGCACTCCAAATTCATAAACAATATTGATATATTTTTTCAACGATGATTCGCTAATGTCGTTTTAAAAATGTAAAATTAAATATGATTTGGACGATAGTTGGGCCCCCCCGTACTCTGCAATTATTGAGATCCGCCAAGAGCAATTTGACATCCCCAATCTTGACCACAAATTAGAAAAATTCAAAATTTGGAACCTTGAAAAATGTTCTTTATTTCAACCAAATCAAAAATATTTGATCTTCTCATGTTATACTTATTTTTTTACAGTTCAAGATCCAATGATTATATTCTAGCCTTGGAAAAATATTTGGGTCTGCAATGGGACCTGGAGGAATGGCTTGCATTCACATCATCTCTCAAATAGATCACACAGTGTTCCAACGATATAGAAAATCACTACAAAATTATATACCAGTGGCACGTGGCCCCTTAAGACTTCATAAAATGAACACAAAACATTCAGATAGGTGTTGGAAGGGTTGTGGAGGCCTTGGTACCCTTTCATATATATGGTGACACTGTGCAAAATCGGAACTGTTCTGGCAGGGAATACATTCAGTGATTAAAAAGATATATCCATCAATTATAACATTCTCTCCAGAGGTGGGTTTAAAAAACCTCCCTAAGACATCAAGTAAATTAGACGGAATCATGGTAGGCCACATTCTTATTACGGCCACGTCGATCATACCTTGTTATTAGAAGCCTACTACTTTACCATCAATTAAGAAAGCACTAATTTTAGTGATCGATAACAAAAGGTATGAACTGGCATTGCGGCAACCCTCACCTCAAAAAGTAAATTTGCAGTTTAATTGGGACGCCTGGGAAAATGATATAAGTAAAGAGTTTCTCCTGTAGACAATTCCACACACCCTGTTACATATGGATATACAATATATTTAGACATACAATTGGTTATATTACTCTCTGTATTATATTTTGACAGAAATAAATCCACTATTTTATTGATATACATTTGGATAGTACCTGTCCCCTTTTTTTTTGTTTGTTTCTTTTTGATCATTATTTCTTTTCCCCTTCCCTTCTCCTTTCAACTAGTTTCTATTGTTAAACGTTGATTTCTTTATATACTAAAATAATGTGAAATATATTTTTTAAAATACTGTTCAATAAAAAATAGTTTGAAAAGGAAATGCATAAATGCATTACACTTGAGAGATCACAAAATGTTCATACATAACATAACCAAAAGTTTGCATTTGATTTTGTGATTTCCTCTTTGTATATGTTTATATATTCCATATCTAATGCACTACCATTTACTGATATATCTCTTGATGCACTCGCATTATGCTGATTGGTAATATTTCCTAGATGCAGGACACACGGAAAATGAAGTGGTACAGTTAAACAGAGGCCTGAATTCAGAATGGTCCCACCAAACCCGGAATATTTGTGCGTAATCTAATCATTTTCTTTGACATACTATCCCCAGATTTCTCTGCAAGGGATCTTAAAATGACAGTCCCATCTCCCTGCTACAATAAAGTAAGCAAGTCTGAAGTAGAAACGTATTAATCATTTGTAGCCATTTAGGTGGACATGAGGTAACCATGAGGTAATAAGTGCACACCATAGATTATTTTTAAACTACTGTTACGGCTTGCTGAGGCACTATATGCTAGTTAGACTCGTGTATTCAATTTCAAATTGATGTTTGTCCGAATTTTAGACAATTGTTGGTTCTTCTGAATTACATAACTCTGAAGGGCCATATGGACGAATCATAAAACAAACAATATGGACAATGGACAAATAGCTTAGGTTTTTTCATGATTTGAAGTGCAGTCACCCCCCAAAAAAAAGGATTTATGGAAAAACAGATGATTGATGGTTATGGGACAGCCACTAAATGTCGATACAAATATAAAATATAAAAAAACATGGATTTTTTAATGCTCTTCTTTTTTTCCCTCCATTGTCAATTCTCACTTGATCTGTGAACCAGCGCACTCCCTTATCTGCTAAAAAGCTACTTTGGTGCTGACAGATTTTGCCCCCAGCAGCACCCCATTTAAGCTTGTTCAGGTGAGTGCAGCCAGCCCCTTGTTTTCCCATATATATGTTTAGGAGTCTAGCCAGCTCCTTAGTTTTGCACCCCTCCCTGTCACAGGTGCCTCATCTCAGGACCCTATTTAGCCTTGTACTGCAGAGAACTCGAGATGGAAGGATTTCCCCAAGTGAGAAGCTCATTTAGTAGACAGTTGGTTGTTAGAGTACGACCTGCCAAAGATGGGGTACATTGACGTTGTGGCAGGCTTATTCAATGTATGATCATATAATGTAACTAAACCCCCATTATTTTATGCCTAGATTAGGTGTTTTTAATAAAACTAGCAAAATCTGTCAGCACCAAAGTAGCTGTTTAGTAGATAAGGGAGTGCGCTGGATTTTCAGTTTTACTTGATCTGTGAACCAATTGGAGGGAAAATGCACATATCAGTGTGCTGAAAAATCTATACATAATATTTACATTATGCATATATTATGTAGCACACCATTTGGCTCATTTTCATGCCTTTTAGTTGTCTGAATTGTTTTTTCTGAAATTAATTCACGGATGGAGCACATCTGATACAAACTTCTGAGATATGCAAGGGGTGCAGCACCTCTCTGTAATAGCAAAAGATGAGCTACACCTGCTTGAGAACTCTGCTGGGACCCACCAATGTGTAAGATATTTGAGTTTTTTTTGTCCGTGATCAGTAAATACTTGAGATTTATTTTAGTTAGTTAGATACTTTTGCTTTATCTCTCCCAGTCATCTGTTTTGGCACTGTTACAAGGCTGGCATTAGGAATATACCAGCAGCATTGCCTGTATATTTTGCGGCTGGCAGTGAACCAGCTGCCTTTGTGTGGGGGGGAGAAGCAGCTTTGTGCCGGTGCACTGTGTAAGTGCACAGACATCCTGTCTGTCTGTCTCCCACGCTCCCCATGTGCAGGGCAATATTAAGAGCCCTATGGGCCTGGTGCTGACAAATTTTATAGGCCTAATTACAAAATCTTATCGACACAAAACACTAAAACAGTTATACCTCCCAAGTGTCATGTAACTGGAGGGGGTGCTGCAGGGAATTTCACAGGAAACATATACCCTTTGCTAATCTCTCACTTTCATCTTTCATGTAAATCCATACCCTTAGCAGCTATGTCTGGTAAAGCAAGATTTCAGTGGGCGGTGTAAGAGGGTGAGTCACTGATGTGAATCACGTAAACAGAACTGCCCAAAGGGACAAACATGCCCTAAAAAGGGGCGTGTCTGCACAAAGAAATAGTTGGTTAGTCGGGGTGTGAATGCACAATTATGCAGGATGAACAACCAAGGGCATACTGTGCAGGCAGCACCCTGAGCTTGTCTAATGATGCACTATCTCTACGCTTTCTAAGGACTGTCCCCTAGCACTCGCTGGTCCACTCCTCTCTTAACTTTCTTACTACCAGACAGATGCTCCGGTTATACAGTTTGGGACATAGAAAAAGTGTATGTAGTGAGTGTAGAATAAAGGTAACATGCCACAGTGTTAAAGAGACTGAAGCAGCAAGAGCATTTGCAAAGTGCACAAAGTCAGCTATACCTTATCTAATTGTCAGCCAGTCCACACCAGTTTTGTTCCTCTATATCCCTTTTACCTTCCCATACTTAAGCAAGAGCATGTGAGTAGTAAAAAAATAATAATAATATTATTATTATTTTTTTAAATCAATGGGACTATTCCAGGCATGGGCCTTGAGCTGCAGCTCCATCAGCCCCAATGTTAATCCGGCCCTGCCTATGTGCCTTGGTAAGTCACCTGGCTTCACCAAACATGCAGAGAGTGTGAGTGGCAGAAAGATAAGATATCTGTGCACATTCACAGGGCAAAAGCACTGCTTCTGACTAAACACCGAGGAGGTCCTGAAGATGCCATCTGGGTCATTGGGTAAGTCCAGTGATGTCAGGCATCTGGGTGAAGAACAAGTGCAAGGGATGCCATCTGGGTGCAGAGCAAGAGCTGGGGATGCAATCAGAGTGTCTGAGCAAGTGCTAGAAATGCAATCAGGGTGCCTGAGCAAGTTGACTGGGGTAGAGAGATGATGAACAGCTGCTGGGAGCAGAGCAATGACACAGAGCTGCTTAGGATGGAGTGATGGCACAGAGATGCTGGGGGCAGAGAGATGGCACAGAGAGGCTGATCCCAGAGAGATGGCATTGGCAGGTTGTTTGGGGGCATAGATGGAACTGGCAGGCTTTCTGGAGGCACATATGGCTCACTGGAATGATATTACAATTGTATGAACTTACTGCTCTTTGGCATTACATACAGGGTTTATGCATTAACTGCTCATTGGCATGATATACCAAAAATGTGCATTAATGCTATTTGGCATGACATTCAAGGGTTATACATTTGCTTCTCATTGTCATGATATACCCAGTTTATGCATTTACTTTTCATTGGCATAATATATCAAGTTTATGCATTTAATGTTCATTGACTTGAAATACAAGGGTTATGCATTTAATACATTAATAGCATTCCATTGCTAGGAAATCCTTTAAAGCTCCTTTTACTAAATGCTTACCTGGTTGAAGAGAACTGCCTTATTGATTAGTAATATCCAAGTGTCAAGTGGGCAGGGCAATCGCTCCCCGGACTCCTCTCTAACCACTCTTCACATCTAAATGCCCAAGTGCATAGCATTCTTTCTATTTAATTACATTGTATGTCTATCAACACATCTATTGTGCCTGTGTACTTGTGTCTATTGCTGATGTTAATGGGTGGGTTGGTAAAAATGCACTATGGACCACTAAATAGTCTTTTCCCCCCGGGCAACAAGTCGCCAGCCCTTCCCTGAGACAGAGTGTTGCCTGTAGACCCCCGGTAAAAAGTCAAACCTTTAGGAAATGGTTTAACTACACACATTGGGGGGGCAAGGCAATCATGGAGTGGTTATGTTGCGTGGAATTTTTCTTGTCTTAGTATGGTATATAACTAATAATGCTTTGAATGTGTGATCATGAGTATGATGTTATTGACTCTTCGATTTATTCCATTAGCTTTGTATTGAGATTTTAATTTCTTATCCCACTGCTTCCAGATTTAATCGTCCCATGTGTAGTATATAATTTGACAATATGTTTTTTATATTAACTACAACCTTTCTGACCTCCTATATTCCTCACCTACCTTAAACATCAGCTCCTCTCATAATTGAGTACATATACATGATCCCTGGCATTTATTTGGCCTAGTTCTGTATTGATTTGTTTGTGTGTTCTAAATTGGTTGTAAAACATCAATCGATTTGGTCTTCTTCTATTATTGTCTTCAATGTTTTCTAACAAACTAACAAGAATATCAGTAACGGTCCTGCAGACCGTGTCACATAGCATCTGTGTGAAATATCTGCACAAACCAGTCTATGACAAACAGATTAATGAATAATAAAATAACATTGCTGAATAGCGAAAACCATAAAAGAAGAAAACTGCTCAGATGCATTTTGCAGTAGTTGATTTTTTGACAATAACTGCCTTGAAATTCAATAAAATTCAACAACTGATAAGAAAATTATAATTTACTTACAGAATGTTAAACTGTATTAGCAGGAATTAGAATAACCTAAGAACTTGCAAGTTTTGGGAAAGGTGCTTTATATAATTATTCTTCAAGCCAGTTTTTTATGTGCCCACAATGGTGTAGGTTTTATTACTATCTCGTTTGTATCAGAATTTGTGAATATCTAAATCGTTAGCTGTGATATGATGCATTATTACTCACTTAAAGAGGACTACTTTAATTTGAAGAAAGCACCACAAAAGTATTATAGATAGAAATTAAAAACTGTGGATTGCCTTTAAACATTATGAACAAATATAGTTTAATGTATAAAAGGTACCAACACTTAAAAACAACAAAAAGATACAGTGGGAGAGGAAACCAGAAATAATGAAATTTAAATTTTTTTCATAGTTTAAATGTTCTATTGCATTTAAAGAATTCTATCAAGTACAATAGAAAATAGAGAAGTTGCGAAAATCTGTTACGCTTGTCTTTCCATTTCCTCCTCATAAACGTTACGCTTCATTCCCCTAATAGGCTGGGAAACATCTTACTGCTAAGGAAAAAATTATAAATTATAATAATCGTAACAACAGGTTAGCACAGAACTTAACAGAGCATGAAACGGGCAAAGATCAATGGTAACCATTTTAGAAGTTTTGCAAGTATGTAAAAGTATATTTTGTGTGATTCAGACCTTTATATCCATTCTTTTTTTATCCACTTCAAGTACAATGTTAGAGCTAATAACACAATTTATTTAACAAACCTTAAAACCTAGAAACCTATATGTAGATTACTACATATAGCTTTTCCTGCTAAATTAAATGTAATTTATTTCTGCTAATTTTAATTAATTAATTTAAATTAAATTACATGCATTTCTACTTATGGACATAATCAGTGGTCAAGGGCATCCTTAGGGGACATTTTGTCCACCACTCACTTTGGTTAGTCCTGCATTCATGGTTAATGGAAGAACTTGGTATCAATCCCACAAGATGGATGACACCTTTTATGAGATAAGAGTGTTGCAGTTCCACTGTGAGTATGGTACACAAAGGGGTGTGGGACTATTATGTAAGAGTTATGTTATAGTTATTTATTTTGCTTATACATGCCAGAGGGTACTTGCAGCATTAATGTAGATATGTAGGAATACTCAGATTATCACTTATTAATTTCAGTGTCTAATTTGCATCTACTACAAACAGTATTCATTTTACTATGTTGTTGCATGTCTTTCTATTTACAGTGGAAGCACTATATACTATGTTAATCAAGATGTCTTGGTCTTGTGGCCCCAGTGGCTTTCATCACCGAAGATGACTGAGCAAACCGTATGATGTTTGTAGTGGCAAACTTTACAAAATGTCTGACTCAGACATGGGAGCAGACTTCATAACAATTTCAGGATACTACAGTGAATATATAAATAAGCATTCTTAATTACTTAATTTTCAGATTCCAACCCAGATTTTTCCAAGCTCCCAGTTTTAAAGCACAGTTTTAATATATAGGTTATGATTCTAATGGACCACAAAACAGTGACATTATGTATGTATTGAGCATTTTCTGGTTTGAGTTTCATCAATGCTGTGTGATTCTGGTCCAGTGGTGGCAGCTTGTAGCTGTCAGGAACACCACCTGGCCAGCATCATTTGCTCACCCTGGCATATGTTCTGAAGCTAGATGCTCAATATGTGTTCCATTTATTGAAGCAGGACCAGCTATCTATTTGGCAACAGTTAATGACACACACAGATGTATGCATCAATGTCCCAGGGTTTTCTTTTTTTACTAGTGTGAACTTGACATGCAAAGGGAAAGTCTGTAAAAGGCAAGCCTTCCATTTACTCAATGCCTGTACTTCAGACCTTCTAAAACTTGCATGCATTTAATGATGCATTTTTTCACTCAATGTATATCTAAAAACTGCTTGCAAAAGATGCAGATCTTTTGTCTTTGCAAGCTGTCCTCTTCTAAGCCACCCAGAGTTTCTGTGGCTTTCTAACCACAAACTTTTCAATGCAGCTCAATGAGAAGTCTTTGTAAGGCAGTTGCTCTGTGCATTTGTTGCCTCTTGACTTCAGTGCAAATAAGCTAACCAAATCAGGAAGTAAGAGGTCCTGTGGTCTGGGGGTGTGACCAATATAATTTCTGAAAGTGTCAATTTCTAAAAAAACACTCTTCACATATTTAGCTTTTTCAGCAAGGTAAAATACTTTAGGGGTCTGGAGTGTCCCTTTAAGCTGACTTATTTTGCTATGCATCAACTAAAAATCTCAAGAGAAGAGATTTTCAGTTATAAGTGCCCTCTTACATTTGACACTTAAACATGGTGTGCCCCCATTTATGATTCCAAAAGAGAAACTGTTTATAATAATGAATGCGTACAGTACATAGTTACATATCAGGTAACAGTGATTAAATTATATTTGTTTTATAGATGTTAATGTAAAAGCTATAAAAATTTCATAATTTTTGTAGACCACTAATTTACAGGCATAGTAACTTTGAAGTGGCATGATTTATCTAAATATTTAGCCAGACTTCAGATTTTTAAGAAACTACTATTGCATCTTGGAGGATAATAATGAAGGCTTTAGGAGATAGTTGCATCTTCCAAATTAATCTATAACTACTAGATCTGCCTCGTGAGGGTTAGAGTTCATTCCCTCGGGAGGATATATCAATTTACTTGTTAGCATGCATTTAACACAATTTTGTTTTCAGCTTATTCTTTTAAAAACAAAGAGACACCACCCCCTTTTTAAAAGATATAAATTGCTTTACAACAGTATAGTTAACGTTTTAAGTGATCAATGCTGGCCTTCTTTTAATGGTGCATATAATTTAATTGTCTTCACTATACAATTTTTTCACTATAATGATACATTTTGTTAAAATAACTATAAACTATTTGTTAGATTTTATGGGCCTTTTTATCACTTAATTTCCCTGTAAGCTAGCTGAAATTGAGTAAATCTACTACATATGTCTTTTCACTAAAAAAGGCCAAAACGATCATCTGGGGTTATTGTATTTCTTGTGCAGAGAATGCTGGGCATTTCGGTTCTGGACTGCGCTTATGGGTGGCATCAGTCTGATGGTAATGCAAATGGTATAGGCAGTGGTGTATTTTGGATTTGTGCTGCCCTAGGCAGGATGGTGCTCGGGCACCCCACCCCCACCATATTTAAATTTTCCCCCACCCTTTCTGTCAAGGCTGCCCTTTGACTGACAGGCACTTTCTTACTGTTACATTCACTTACATACACACATTAAAAAGATAGTCATTGGCACACATACTGTTTAACCAACACACACTTTCACTGACAGACACACACACACACACACACACTGATATATACACTAACAAACAATGAAATACACACTCACTGATTTGACACACTCTGACAGACTCACACTCACTGACAGACGCACACACACACTCACTGACAGACGCACACACACACTCACTGACAGATGCATACACTCATTGACAAACACATATTCTCATATACACTGACAAACAATGGCAAACACAAACACTCACTGACAGACACACACTATCACTTAGACACTCACTGACAGATGTGCACACACTGACAGACACGCACACACTGATAGACACGCACACACTGACAGATGCGCACACATTTACAAACACACACACACTTACAAGATATGGAAAAACTGGTGAAAATAAGTGCTCAGTATCTATTATTAGCAGCAAATCACCAACAAGGGGTTCATTCCATCCTTGTGAAGTGGATAGTAAAGATAACAGGCAGGATGTGATCCGCGCTTAAGATTATATATACATACGAAACTGATGATTTTTCTTTGTATATCTATAAGTACAAAGCAAGAAACAGATTATGGTGCAGTACAGTAGATGTTTGTGAAATGAGTACAAATGGGCAAAGGTGCACACTCATACTTTTTAGAGCTCTCTCAGCTCTATTATGAAGGCCTAGAAGGAATAATCCCCGTCTATGGATATAAGTGGAGGGTCTTTGGAGCTTGTTTTCAGGAGGGAGTAGGTATATGTGAAAAAAGACAAAATAGGAAATCCAGTGGTATAGTATATACAAACAATTGGTATTGATGGAGGAAAATATCCTACTTACGTCACCCAGAGCAATGTCCTGCTCTGGTATGAAGAACTTGAGGTGGAACAATCCCCACCTAGGGATATATGCTGGAACCGGAAGGATGATGAGGGCTGTATGAAGGATGTATTCCACAGATGATGATGTATAAAATAGTAGTTTTTTTTTAAATAAAAAGCTGTTTTGTACTTCCTTCACAAACATCTACTGTACTGCACCATAATCTGTTTCTTGCTTTGTACTTATAGATTCATATACTAAGAATATCATCTGTATCGTATGTATATATAATCTTAAGCGCTGATCACCTCCTGTCTGTTATCTTTACTACACACACACTTACAGACAGACACACACACACACACACACACACACACACAAATACACACACTTACAGACACACACACCCTTACAAACAGACACACACACACTTACAGACACACACACATTCACTCACAGAAACACACACATTCACACATTTCCCCCAAAACTTTTTTTTAATTTTACTTTAAATCCACCCAGCCTCCTTGGGAGAGCTGGAGTGGATTACTTACCTGCAGTCAAGTGGGGCTGCTGCACAGGCAGGTAGGGGGCGGACAGGCAGAGTAGGCGGTGAGGGAGCTCTAATCTTCCCTCACAGCTCCCTCACGCGCTGTTTAGTGATGCCAGGAGCCAGAGTGACATCATATTTTAGCTCCTGGCTTCATTAATCGGCGCACGAAGGAGATGAGCAGGGAGAGTTCAGGTGAGCATGCCCCCTCACTGCCCGTCGCAATAAAAGCTGTTGAGCCCCCAGGACACGAGGCAAACAAGGCATCCGCATGGGCGTTTGGGGGCGGCTTTTTTTGCCACCTCCTGCAAAGTGCTGCCTAAGGCATATGCCTTGTTTGCCTCGTGTAAGATACATCACAGGAGATAGGCTCTCTTTGTAATGATACAAGTGAGCAAAACCATTTTCGAGACCTGAGCGTTGACTAACTGTAAGGCAAGTTAGTGAGTTTCTTTAAGCTTGCATCCATCTGTTTTTGTCTTTTCACTGTACATTGACAATCGTAATAGGCTATAAAATAGCAACATGAGCATACAGTTAAATGCATTAAAAATAATCAATACACACAATTTACATTGTGTTCTGATTTCAAATACTACCTTTGAATCCTTTGTTTTGTATTATGCTCTTAAGGATGAACTACTTAGAGGGTTCCTTTTTAACATTTTTAATATTTCTGTAGAGCTACCTCCCAATATTGACAGTCCTTGAGTATGTGTGTCTATTATATATCAGGATACCTTTAAAAGAATTCTACTACAGGTCCGACAAGGTGACAGCTGAGATGCAGACTGGATAAGTAAAGTTTTATCATTGTGCCTGGACTGACTAGTCCCATTTTTCTGTGTAAAGACATTCAGTTCCAATGATTAATGAATCATTATTGTTTGGTTTTAAAAAGATACTCCACATTAACTAACTAACTAACTAAATAAATATCACTTATTAGTAGATGAAAACATGCTTGCAATTATTTTTGCATTATTCCATTGGGGGTATATCTAAAAACAACTTGCAAAACCTGCATATCTCTTATCTGCATTGTTTGCAAGCACGCCCTTCTTTCCCAGTCCAGACTTTCTGTAGCTGTCCAATCACAGCCTTCCCAATACAGATCAATGAAAAGTATTTTAAAGGCAGGTGGTATGAGCAATTGCCTGCTTATTAATCTAGCTCCACTGACCATTGTCTGAATTTGGGGTGATTTCAAATTGTACGAACTCCAAGTTTCCATTGTGACCATATTACAAAGCAAACTAAACAAGAGGTCCAATGAACAAAAAAATCCAATGAACAAGCCATTTTATTTGCTTTGTGATTCAGAGTTCCATCCATGGCACCAGAAAAAAAATTGATGTAAGATGGCAAGAGGAGAGGCAATAAATGTTGATTTCATTCACAGATCTGAAGTGACCAATAGAGGGAAATAGGAGGAGCAGCATAAAAATGGATATTTATGTATTTAAATGCCATACATTTAATAAATATATAATATATAAATAACATTTTTTTACTGGCCATCCTTATTCTCCTGCTTTTGGTTACTTCTTCTAACTTTATCTGTGAATCATATGGTGGAAACATGCGCCTATCGTGTACTGAAAAATATATATGTAATATTTATATTATGTATATATTAGTACACCAATAGGTGCATTTTAACAACATTTCCCCCCCCACCACTCAAAGTAATCGCATTAACTAAATTCAACCGAAATGTCATATAGATAAAACCTGATTTGCCCCAAACAACAATTAATTATTATTATTCATGTTTACGTTTATACATATGATATTATTTGTTAGAAGATTTTTTTTAAAACACTTGTGTATCATATATGCATAATTTTATGCCATTAGATTTTATTTGCTTCCTTTAGAATAATTTATGTGGAATAAATATTGACTCTTATGAATATTATAAGAGGGATTTTTGCCTATAATTAGTGATGTCGCGAACCGTTCGCGAACCTGCCGCGAACGGTTCGCCGCGGTTCGCCACAAACCGTTCGTGGTGAACTCCGGTCAGCTGACACATCCCTGCCAATCTCCGGCAGACCCTCCCTCCCAGACCCTCCCACCTCCTGGACAGCATCCATGTTGAAGCTGCCTTCAACATGGATGCTGTCCAGGAAGTAGGAGGGTCTGGCAAAAGGGAGGAGCAATAAAAAATTTTTAATAAATCTATATCTATCTTATTAATAAACTGTAGGGACCTAATTACCACACCAGCCCTCACAATAATATTGAAGGGAGGTGGATATGCCAAGATGTTCTGCACGAGGTTAAAAATTAGGTTTAATAAATGTTTAATATAAAATTATAGATGTTTAATTGCTCTTCCTGAATTTTCTTCTATGGGCTACTTTACCTCATTGGATCAGTGAACAAAATGATAGTTAAATGCTGTCTACTGCAAAATATTTACATATTATATTATGTATATACTTCACAACACCCTGATTAACCAATTTTTGTGCCCTTTTGGGTTTGTCTGATTTGTTTGCGAATCAGATTTTTGGAAACGTAATTCTGCAGGGTGGAACAGACATATGGCTGAAATTCGACTAAAGAAAATTCTACTTTTCGGAAGAATGGTTCAGACTTATGAACCAAATTTTCTAGCTGTGCACAAATATAAATTAATATATAGTTTGTCAAAGTTTCAATGTTTAGTTTTGTCAAATTATACTCTTGAAAAATGTACATAAAAAACAAAATGGGACTCTCAAGCTCATTTTTCACCTCTTAGTTCATTCTATCTCTTGTTTAGCATGAGTTCTTCAAGACTTAAGAATTAATACACCTTTGCAAGGTGATATTTTTCAGTTCTTCTTAACAAAGTTTTCTAAATGGAAATTTTTATCTGCTACTTTCAATGTTCGAGGGACGAGTCAGTTTGGCTGAAATTAGATCACTTAACCAAAAATCGCCAGAACCAGATACCTCCTAGGCATAAGGGTTAATCATGTTTTGGCTGGCCAGCGATTGCTAGCCAACAACCACATTAAATAGTGAAAAAAAAAATTAAGCCTGTGGGCTTCAATATGACCCTCCCGTTAATACAAGGGAGGTTTTATACCTCCCATATACCCCCAGTTGCCATGCTGTGAGTGAGGGCATTTCTACTGTGGCCAATGGCTGCTCGTTGTAATAAAAGACTAGTGACTGAACAGCCATTGCTGTGCAGTTGCTAGTAACAAACACCCTCCTTGTGCCCCCTGCTAGTAATGTTAACCCTTTTCCTGCCCCCTACTGGAGTGGTGGCATGCCTGCTAAACAGCAGGCAGTGAGTTGCTTCTTGGTGTAATCAAAGACTAGCGACTGGGCAGCTGGGCAACTGTAACAGATCACTGCCACCCCCCACTGCTCCCATAGTGGGAGTGCAAACAAAATGTTAAAGCATGGGGGCATAGTGCCCTCATGGTGGGGCTTAATTTGTATTATAATGTGAGGGCGGACAGGGTGTTCCCTACATGCCATCACTCATGGGCAGCATTTGAAAGCTATAAAATTAAAATGAACTAGAGGCTTTAATATCTATAATATTGATAATGGTTGGCCTATCCCTTTTGAATAAATATTGAAGGGGGTAGAAATGCCATTGCCTCCCCCCAGTTGTCTTTATATGTCCAAATGTCGTAGCCACTTCACCCCAATTTAAAAAAATTACCAATTTCTCTAAAGTATTTTTCCATGCTATGCAGAATAATTCAAACTGACACGCTAATTGGTTTTGCTTGTGATGGCTTTGCATTTTGAAATGGGAATTTTTGAGAACTGACAAGAATAATGAAAACATTAGGCTAAAATAATAGAAGACTTAAAGGGACATTCTACCGGTGTGCAAACATGTATTCCTAATGCTAGAGTGTTATACTAATTATTTAGATGTTTGGGCGCCCCAGTAATAAAAAAATACATTTACTGACTTTATTTGCCCCGGTGCACTGGACTTACCGCAATTTCACTTTCTTTGCTGGTTGCAATCATCAATATAGATAGCCTTACCAATCCAATGCGTCTCCGCAGGGAAGCATTGGAAGGCTAGTGTGCATGCGTGTTAATTGCTGTGCCAATCACTGTGCTGCATCTATCAGCATCTCCTTGAGATGCAGTGACTTCATGCATCTCTATGGGGAGCGATCTTTGCAGGACCACATTCAGGAAGTCCCTCTAGTGGCTGTCTACATGACAGATAGTGCTTGCATTGCCGAGCCTGCAGTTACAGGCTCTTTGCCCCAGAACCACTACATAAAGCTGCAGTGGTTCTGGTGCTTTATTTCCAGTGTATTATAAAATTATAATGATTGCATATCAAATAATTCAAGGACGATTCAAACAGTGCTTTTGAAATGAGCAACTGAACCAGAAATTTTTTTTTTTCATATAATGAAATTTACTTTTAGAAAACTATGGCTTATTTTAGCACTAGTAATAAGCACACCAAGAGTGTCATGTGATGCATAACATTTATTTACTAAAATATAGACATTTCCCAAGAAAACTCCTAAAGGGCAAGGGATTAGGCAAATCTCTAATTTGTGTGCCATATCTGGCATTTTATTGGTCCTTAAGAGGATTAAAAGGGACACTATTTAGATGAAGTGGTCTGGGTGCAGTGCTACTATCTAATCAAGTCTGTAATGTTACAAGGTCGTTCTGACAGCCACTAGATGCACTTTTGCAGTTATTACTGAATAAAATTTGGTTACAAGTGAAATTCTGCTCCTAGAGCAGCATTTGATTGGAGCAGCATGGCGTTTCAAAGAGCATGCACACAAGGCTCCCAAGGCTATGTGGAAGCACTGGATTTGCTGAGATCATGAACATAATTATCTCAGTCAAAGAGGCAGAGCGGCAGCAAGCAGAGCAGTACAGAGAGGACTGAAAGGTAAGGCTTGGTGTCAAACCCTTACACGAAGAGAGGGGACAGCTAGATAGATCTCAGTACACTATAGCGTTAGGTATACATGTTTGTACACTATAGTGTTCGTTTAAATATATAAGTAAATGATGATGTCATTATTATACCTATTTGGGTTATGCATTACAAATATTTTGTAATTATTGCATGTTCAATAGACATGAAAAGCATGACATAACATTATATATATATATATATATATATATAAATATATATATATATATAAAAAAAAATATAAGTGATGACAGACCCTCTTTTTTATCTTCTTGTGCAATCTTCACTTTAGTGTCCGTAATATCCTTAAATGAAGCCAAGAAAAGAACCACATCTCCTTTTTCATTCTTTATAGGAACAATGTCCAATAGGCACCAGAATGATGTACCTAAAAAGAAAAAAAAAAGTAAGTTTAATTCAAGCAATGGATTGCAGCAGAAAAAGTACAGATCCAAGTTCTAAGAGCTGCAACTAATGTAATTTCAACCAAATCTTATTGGAAAGGTCAATAGTCGGGAAACCACAGCTGTTCAGCGAATGCAAATCTTCTTGTCTCATCGGATAGAGCTTAGCAGTGCTCCTCTTTGTGGAAGTAAAGCATTGATTTAAATGCAAAATGTATCTACTGAGATCATTAACATGGTTTAATGAAGCTTCTCATTTTATTCTCTAAATCACAGTTTTTCTTTGAAAAGCTTCACTGATCATATCCTGTCTTATTTTAATGTCGTATTTCTCAGTATGTTGAATATGACATCTGAAGTTTGCTATTTACTGTGTAAGATCTTCAAGATTAATTATAAAGGTTTCCTTATCTCCATCATCCTATTGCTTGAGACTTCATATCCAATATACTTGTGTAACTAATTCAAAGAACTGACACTAATTTCATTGTGATATGGAATCAATCAATCAATTGATTATCTTGCGTATCTGCCCCAGGCCAAATTTAAAAAGATGCATGCACGCTCCTGAAGTAATTCACACCAGACACAGGTTTCGGGTTAATGAAAAACTTGAGGAATGTTTATTCTGGAGGGACATCATATGCATTGTCAGAGATAACATGGAATACATCAATAATTGGTTAGGTGTTGAGTGGTTCATTAAGTGCCCTTCCTACTGGGTGTGATGTCACTGATATCTTGGAGGTCTCCCCCAGATTCCAGCGCCATCTTGTTAATGAGGGTGTTAGTCGATGTCAAAGGGAAACTCCCTAGCGGCCATTTTAGGTAACTCACATATAAGGTTGAATAATGCTGATTGTGGTTATGCTGAGTAAATAGGCATTTTATTAATATGAATTGGGTTAATATTTTTGTCCATAACACATTGCTACGTAAAAAAAGAAAAACACCTCAACCTTTTTGAGTTAGTAATACTTTTTAATTGTCCATCGTTATTCGAACTAATTAACATTTTAGAAAGTTATTTAAAGGGACACTATAGTCACTAAAGTAGCTTTATCTTAATGAATCAGTTTTGGTGTATAGATTATGCCCCTGCAGTGTCACTGGTCATTTCTCTACCATTTAGGAGTCAAATCACTCTGTTTATGCAGCCCTAGGGACACCTCCCGGCATGTGGCTTATACGGCCTTCCTAAATACTTCCTGTAAAGAGTCATCTAATGTTTACACTTATAATTTCTTATCTCCTTCTCTGCTAATAGCTATTTAGACCCTGCAGGAGCCTCCTATATGTAAATCAAGTTAAATTTACAGAGCATTTAAAAAAAATGAATATAAGTTACATGTGATTGAATATAAAACCATTTTGTTTTCATGTAGGCTGTGTCAATCACTGTCAGGGGAAGTGTGGCTATGGCTGCATAAACAGAAACAAAAGTGATTTAAATGGCAGAGAATTGAGCAGTGAGACTTCAGAGGTATGATCTATACACTCAAACTGCTTAATTAAACTAAAGTTGTTTTGGTGACTATAGTATCCCTTTAAGTTAGTTTTTAATAAGTAGGTTCATAGGTACCCCGTGTTCCCTGTAAGTATTGTATTGTGAGATGTACAGCAACACAACTCTATAAAGCCACGTTTGTATTAACCAAAATGTCCTGTAATGTGCACTGAGCACCTATTGTACCAAGCTGCAGGGGTTCTTTTGTTTCAATAACATTTTTAAATTATTTACATTTGGACTGCTCACAAACATGTTCAGAGACTAAGTGATCCAGATATGTAAAAATTTGATATTTAGTTCACCAAAATAATGGGGATTTATATAAAAATATGTCACCGTGGCTTGAACTCCAAACACCAGACTGAGTTTTATAAGGAAGGATAATTAATTTATATGCTACTGTCTCAATTTCCTTTCCAGGAAAAACCACCCATCTTGGGCATCATCAGTGATGCAAGTGGCACCACTGCCATGCCGTTTTAGGATTGTCCACTCCCTGTTCCAATTTCATACCACCCAGTGTTGGGAGGCAAACAGTATGTAGATGTATGCATCTATGAATGTGTGTTTGTTTATGCATGTGTGCTAGAGTGTCTGTCTATGAAAAAGTTTGTGTCTGTCTATATATGTCAGATAGTTTGTGTGTCACTGTCTGTTGTGTGTATGTGCCCTGGCTTGTTTGTATGTGCCTGTTTATGCATAAGTGTTCTCAGAGGTATTAGAGTATACAAAAAAAGGCATGCAATTCTCTTTTTAATATAATACCAGGCTCAAGGGTCCTTTCAGGACAAGTGGCTGAGATATTTCTTGCCCAGAGCACTGCAACTATTAAGTGTTCTTGTTTTAATTAATCAGCAAAGTAATAAGTAATCTTGTTGGCACTTCATAAATAAAATATTGATTCACCTGGGTCGAGGACAAATTGCAAATTAGGGTTCTAAAAGTGCAACTAAAGCAAGAACAATATCCATAGGATCTAAGTCTGTGCATAAGTCATTTACAATATTCGCTGAGCACAATATTGCTCAATAATGGCTAAAGTCCAACTAATAGCAGGACAAAGACAACTTTGTGTTATAACTTGTCAGCATGTCTTTTTCTGCATTGCTGACTTACAACCAGATCCACTTACAGCAGCTTGTTGTATTTAACTGTTAACTCGGCTTCTAACGTCTATATGTGCTATTGTTTATTAGTGCAATACAGGACATGCAGAGCCTTACAGAAATAACTGAACAGAAAAGAGACATTGATGAAATAAGTACTGACAATCAAATACACAGGGAAAGCGATATCTTCTCCACAGAGCTCACTTGGGCATAACCAATAGGGCTTTATACAATTTGCATTTTAAGTGCACTATCAAAGTAAAATGCAGATATTCTTTGTAATAGACTTGCATAAAAATATAATAGCTATCTACTAAAGGACCATTATGTTTTATGTATATCTAGAATGACTGAAAAAAACAGCTTATGTTATGAAAACTATTGCCTCTTTAACACCTTCATTGCAATGTTTTAGTTTTTTTAGATTTGAAGTGCATTAACCTTTCCACTAATGTTTCCCTTAAAATATATTTGCTTTCAACGCCAAGCTCCTACTTATAGCCTGGAAAAAATGATCTTGGCAGTATTCAACCATTGTCTCAGCCTTTATAGCCAGAAAAATAATCCACACACGATGAGGGAATACTCAAAAAACAACATGCCCTTTTCTCAACTGGCTAAACAATTACTTTTTTACTAGATGACCAGAAGTCTCTGTGCTTAAGATAGACCTATAAGGGGGCCCTCCTCAGAAGAGTCTTATCATGGAAGATGGAGGGGTAGGCGTCGCCACAGGTGAAAAAAACCTGATTATAAACTGTACAAGCATATATACATGACACTACATAAGAGAGAATACATATAAGATAAAAAAAAAGAGTTTGAAATATAGATAATGAATAATAATCAGGAGTCCAAAAAGTAAGTCCAAAATAGTCTATGCCTGATAAATACGGCAAAAATTAATTTAGATCATTAATAACAATGACTCTTAATATAGTATTTCAGATGTCAAAACACACAAAGATTTCTGTAGTCAATCCCGGTGGCCTCATAATCTGACTAGTGCAGACAAACCAATTGTGAAAGTTACAAGAAGTCTTGAGTCACATGCAACTCTGCACTGGAGGGGCTCTCTGAGACACATTACACACTTATTGTGTGAGAAGAATATTAAAGAAACATTCTAAGCCCCAAAACAACTTTAAATTATTGAGGCCATTTTCGCTTATACATCATGCTCCTGAGTCTCACTGCTAAATTGTCCATTTAGGAGTTAACACACATTTGTTTCTCTTTATGCATCCCTAGCCACATCACCCCTGGCTGTGACTCGCACACAGCCAACTTGAAAACATGATTTTATTTTCAATCAGATGTTAACTTGAGAAGTTCTTACCTCCTACTCTGTTAATTTAATTTTAATCACACACTGAAGGCTGTTGCAGTTTCTATCCAGCTATTAACATGTCAAGAGATAAGAAATTCTACATTTTGACTCTTTTTCAGGAAGTGTGTATGGCAACTGTGTGAGTCACAGTCAGTGGAGGTGTGTCTAGGGCTGCAAAAACAAAAGAATTTAACTCCTAAATGGTAGAGAATTCAGCAGTGATACTGCAGGTGCATGATCTTTACACCAAAGCCTCTTCAGTCAGCTAAAGTTGTTTTGGTGTTTAGACTCTCCCTTTAAATATTGCTGCAGGCATTCCAGTTATCAAATTGTTTGCCAGGATGGCCCGTGGATCAATATGGCTCATGCCACTGAGGTAAAATTTTCAATACAGAATTAATAAGAATGGCAAAAGTGAGGCAAAAATAGCCAAGCTGTGACTAAGATCACAGAAGAATCTTTCAGATCAGTTATTTCTGCCTCACTTGTGAAAATTCTAAGTTTAGTCATTATTATATATGAGGGCTTTCCACCCAGATGTCTTGGAATGTAGAGGACATAAACACCATTCACACCAACTCACCATCACACCAGTGACTCAACTAATGTGGGATCAAGTGCCAAGTGAGGTATGTCTGTGATCCTTGCTGAGACAGAAAGCTAGAAGCCATTCATAACCCTCACTATTGATATTAAAGTATATATCAATAGCTGAGGAAATTGTTTGCAGATTTATGCAGAGCATCACGTCTCCTTTCATTTTTGCCTTTTGTGGATTGGCTGAAATCCAGAACTCCTCAAATGCAAATGCTTCAAATTTGGGTCTGAATGCTTACAATAGTTAAAAACCCTCTGTGGTGGAAGGGTTTAATATGTGGCGGCTGACACTTGCAAGCCAACCATCACATTAAATAGTAAAAAAATAAGTAAAAGAAAGAAAGAAATTAGACAGTCTGTGGGGGTCAATAAGTTCCCCATATTACTATAAGGGGGAGGTTAAAGTCTCCCTATGTCACAACATTAATACTGTGAGAAAATCAACAATTCCTATAGACTTTAATGGTGACTTCTGTAGATAAATCATTTGGAATGTTTTTATAACTATATTGATTAATTTTGAAAGCCTTTTAACCCCTTAAGGACACATGACATGTGTGACCAGTGGCGTACATACCGGGGTCGCAGAATGTCATATTCCAGCTCCGGCATCAGTAAGCAGCATGCGAGGGAGCTGGGCAGAGAGCACTCAGGGGAGAGTGCTCCCTCACACCCGCCCGGCTGCCCAGCAGCCCCACTGGACCCCAGGGACAGCAGGGATCCCCAAAGCACTCCCAAAGGTAGGGAGGCTGGGGGATTAAATAAAAAAATATATATATGTGAGTGTGTATGTGTGTTAGTGTGTGTGTCTGTTAATGAGTGTGTTAGTTTGTGTGTGTCAGTGAGTGTGTTAGTGTGTTAGTTTGTGTGTGTCTGCTAGTGAGTATCAGTAAGTGTGTTAGTGAGTGTTACTGTGTGTGTCACTGAGTGTGTTTGTGTGTCTGTTATTGAGTGTGTGTCTGCTAGTGAGTGTCAGTGTGTGTGTGTCACTGTGTGTGTCTGTTACTGAGTGTGTTAGTTTGTGTGTGTCTGTTAGTGAGTGTTTGTCAGTGAGAGTGCATGTTTTGTAAGTGAGTGTGTATATGTGTCTGTCACTGAATGTGTGTCTGTTAGCTAGTGTGTATGTGTCTGTTCGTGAGAGTGTGTGTGTGTAGTTAAAACCCTCTCAGCACTTACCTTTTTCCAACGCCGGGCTCCCTTGGCGCTGGGGATCTCTCCACCCCGATCCGCCTCTCAGCTCAAAATGCGCATGTGGGTATTCAAACCACCCATAGGAAAGCATTACTCAATGCTTTCCTATGGACGTCCAGCGGAATCGCCGAAGCGCCTCTAGCGGCTGTCAGTGAGACATCTACCAGAGGTTGGATTAACCCTCAGTGAAACATAGCAGTGACCAGGTGCCCGCCACCATGTGTAGTGGCACCAGCCCGCGCAGAGTAAGCACGAGGGGGGGAGGGGGCCCACGGATCAATTTTCGCACCTGGACCCCATGGATCTTGTGTACGCCACTGTGTGTGACATGTCATGATTCCCTTTTATTCCAAAAGTTGGGTCCTTAAGGGGTTAAATTGTGGCTATTGTGTCTGCCACTTTGTACTGTGTGTCCATCATTCTAGGGCTTAGTCAATAAACAGAGCTTTGTGACATATTAAAGTCTATATTACGTAAAGCTAAAAAGTGCTGATTTTCTAATATTCTTCAATTCAGGTAGAGTCAAAGCTCACCAAATGGTGTTGCTTTGGAAATAAGCACTAAAAAGTCTAGTGCAATTACCTTTCATAGATACATTTAAAAAAGGTGATTGTTTAATAAAACGCTCAAGTTCATTATCGGTACAGCATTACTCTAAAAACTATCTCCTTAAATCCTCATAAGCTAACTTGTTGTGTCTGGATGACATCATTGAGATTTTAATAATCACACATATGTTCAGTGATGTCACACTGTTTTTATGATGTCATAGGCCAAGCCTATAAATACCCTGGACAGCTTAGGTCTTAGCCAGTCTATGCTTGATTCCTACAGAGCAGACACACGTATACTTAATTCAGAGTGATTTACTGTTAAAGTTGAAGATTAAACCACCATGGAATTTTGGAGACGTGACACCGAAATTGTACATTTTTGTCCAAAATAGATAAGGTAAAACATAGCAAATTAGGATTATTTTTTAATATAACTGTTTAGGCCTAAAATATGAAATTTACTAGTTAATTTAGTCTATATTCTTTCAGACCTGGGTGTCAATGATGCCTTATTCTGAATGCTTGAAAAAATATGTTCACCTTGGCACTGGGTTACATGTTCTTTTCTCTAACATTGGCCTTGATTCAATAAGCTTTCCAAATGACTCAATACTGTTAGAAAACATTTTCTGAATGATTTATCTACAAAAATACTATAACAGTGACTTCTGTAGATAAATCATTTGGACAGTTTTTCTAACAGTATTGAATCATTTGGAAAGCTTATTAAATCGATGTGTTTTTTTCCCCGCACTATTACAGCCTTGGTTTAATATTGTGGGATAATATTGTTTCAAATTAAAAATGATTTTAAAATGATTTAATATTAGGAGAAATAATATTTTGAAATGTTTTTGATATATTGACTTTTTTTATACATTAAATATATTTTTAATATTTTAATATTTGAAAAAGTAATTTTAAAGTTTATCCAAAAATATTAAATCATTTAAAAAGCTTGTAAAAAAAATATTAGATTGAGGCTATTGAGTCTGCTTATCTGTGCCTCTGTTTCATGTTATGTTACCTTATGTCATGTTATGAAGACACTGTCATAGTCTTTCTGTAACTGCAAGTCTGTCTCTGTGGGTTCTCTATTTCAATTTATTCAATATTTTATCTAAAAATAAAATAATAATAATAATTTAAAAATAATGTAATGAGCACACAGAAATCTATATTATTAATAAGCTTTATCAATGATACATATATATGTGTCATTTAGAATATGGGTTTAGGCTGTACGTTTTTTGTGTTTCCAGTCTTGATTATTTCTAATAGTTTCATTTGTTTGGTAACTTTAAAGACCTACTTTCTAAGGCACTGTTTTTGTTTCTGAATCTTTTTGAGATTTCCTATATTTCTCTGACATTTCTATTTTTTTTTTTTTTTGCTTGCAGTTTTCACTTGTTTAGTTTGGTTGCTAAGCAGCAACCTGGTATGCTGGTATACTTTTTAGGTCAAGTGCTGTACTGGGGACATTTAAACTATTTCTGTGTACCTAGTTGCTCTCTTGATAAACATATCAGCTGTGGCTGTAACATTTATTTAGTTTTGTAAACTATGAGTTTTTATCATTCTAGTATGGTACTGTATTTCAAATTGCTTGTCCCATGTGTCTGTCTGTCTGTCTATATATCTGTCTGTCTGTCTATATAAATTGATTTTCTCACCCCTCCTGTGTGGTATATTTATTCCCCATTCTCGGCTCCTCAACCAGAGGTCTAGACGTTTGATGGTTTGAGTGTT
This sequence comes from Pelobates cultripes, assembly GCA_933207985.1. NCBI lineage: Eukaryota > Metazoa > Chordata > Amphibia > Anura > Pelobatidae > Pelobates > Pelobates cultripes. The sequence goes on along the minus strand of OW240915.1, from coordinate 66,408,694 downwards.
CCTAGGACTGCACTCTTTTGGACAGTAATCTCAGATGTCCAATCTGGAATCTTGAAGCCACTCCCCCAATTTGGGAGACACAGTCCTGAGTGCTCCTATCACAACTGGGAATACTACTGCCTTCACTTTCCACATACTTTCTAGCTCTTCTTCTTCACAAAACAAGCTTTTAGAATGCTATTTACTAGAGCCAAATGGGCCTTTTTTTTGAAGTAGCTACACCAACATTGCTGTTTACTAACTGGTATGACAATGAATACAGTTTAAATCTGCGGTGAGCTGATATGATCATGTGGAAGTACCAACTCAGACTGGAAGGACTACAGCTCTCAACACAGCCAAGCATTTATCAAACAGTTTGGTAGATTTATGAAGGATGGCGCCTGGTTAATCCTAGCAATATAACCACTACAGTACTATAGTAATTATGGTGCCTAGATTGTCCCTTTAAAGTTCAGGTATCATAAAAGATACACAAATATATCTCTTTATCTTCTCATTTTTCTGCTGACATATGTTTGTGTTGCTTTACCTTCGTAATTATTACAATTAAAGTTGGATAATTACTTATCTCTTACTAATCACTACTCAGTTGTTATGGTCCTGCCTAACAATGTGGTTATTTTAATTACAATTTCAAACTGGACTTCACATATTTGACTATTCTAATTTTCTGTACTAAAGACATTTTGATTTGCATACAAATATTATATTATATTGCCTAAAAAAAAATGAAAAATGTTAGCTTTTCTTCCTGCAAGATTCTTATTTCAAATGATTCTGTATTCTGGTCATCCGATTAAAATCAGTTCAACAGAATTTGTTTTGCGTAGATAATTTTTGAAAAACGCCTTACTTCAGAAATAAAAAGGATGCAGGCGCACTTGGGGATATCACTGTGGTACCCAAACTGTCACTTACCAATCATTTATCGAAGAAAGAAATGTAGTCAATGTACAAAGGTTTTGCTACTCCCTGGTGCACAGTCACGCTTTTCTTCTGGATTACATTTTATGTCACGCATCAGATTCTATATTAATGCTCTCAAAAATATTTGTTTAGGATGAAAATGCACAGTTCAGCAACATAATATATTGTATGATATAACAATTAATTATATCATGCAAGATTTGCTGAAAACTGAATGACATCATTATAAAAAAAGAATATTATTAATTAAAAGGGGTAAAATATGATATCACTTGGTCTGAGAGAATGATGACATGGCAGATGAAATGGTATTGAAAGGGAATATGTGAAAAAAGACATGAAAATCTAACCTAATCAATTAATCTAAATAACAGCAATATCTCAAATGCACTGACATAGCCCCCAGCACTGGCACCCCATAAAAAGATGCATGGATGGGCAGGGTCAAAGAAAGTGGCCAGTACGAGCCACACAAAGGGACAGGCCTGCTTGAAAGAGGGTGGGTCTGTTTAAAAATAGGCATGTGAGCATGGCTTGAATGCACATCATGCTGAATGTCGATCACTATCGATAACCTCATGAAGCATGGACACAGCAGAGAGTATCGTTAGTGTTATGTGAGTGCATCTAATGATGCACTCATGTTATGCTTTCTAGGGACATCTCCCAGATCTCCCCAAAAGTGGAAAATCTGAAAATAAACATGGTGTTCTTAAAAAAGAAAATATTAAATTTAAATAGGGTTACCATATCCACCATGTTTTCAGCGACACGTATAATTTTGTCATATTTGTAGAAAATACATGAAAAAAGTTGCCCTGCAGTATGTACAGTTGCAAGAAAAAGTATGTGAACCCTTTGGAATGATATGGATTTCTGCACAAATTGGTCATAAAATGTGATCTGATCATCATCTAAGTCACAACAATAGACAATCACAGTCTGCTTAAACTAATAACACACAAAGAATGAAATGTTGCCATGTTTTTATTGAACACACCATGTAAACATTCACAGTGCAGGTGGAAAAAGTATGTGAACCCTTGGATTTAATAACTGGTTGAACCTCCTTTGGCAGCAATAACTTCAACCAAACGTTTCCTGTAGTTGCAGATCAGACGTGCACAACGGTCAGGAGTAATTCTTGACCATTCCTCTTTACAGAACTGTTTCAGTTCAGCAATATTCTTGGGATGTCTGGTGTGAATCGCTTTCTTGAGGTCATGCCACAGCATCTCAATCGGGTTGAGGTCAGGACTCTGACTGGGCCACTTCAGAAGGCGTATTTTCTTCTGTTTAAGCCATTCTGTTGTTGATTTACTTCTATGCTTTGGGTCATTGTCCTGTTGCAACACCCATCTTCTGTTGAGCTTCAGCTGGTAGACAGATGGCCTTAAGTTCTCCTGCAAAATGTTTTGATAAACTTGGGAATTCATTTTTCCTTCGATGATAGCAATCCATCCAGGCCCTGACGCAGCAAAGCAGCCCCAAACCATGATGCCCCCACCACCATACTTCACAGTTGGGATGAGGTTTTGATGTTGGTGTGCTGTGCCTTTTTTTCACCACACATAGTGTTGTGTGTTTCTTCCAAACAACTCAACTTTGGTTTAATCTGTCCACAGAATATTTTGCCAGTACTGCTGTGGAACATCCAGGTGCTCTTGTGCAAACTGTAAATGTGCAGCAATGTTTTGTTTGGACAGCAGTGGCTTCCTCTGTTGTAGCCTCCCATGAAATCCATTCTTGTTTAGTGTTTTACGTATTGTAGATTTGCTAACAAGGATGTTAGCATTTGCCAGTGACTTTTGTAAGTCTTTAGCTGACACTCTAGGATTCTTCTTCACCTCATTGAGAAGTCTGCGCTGTGCTCTTTCAGTCATCTTTACAGGACGGCCACTCCTAGGGAGAGTAGCAGCAGTGTTGAACTTTCTCCATTTATAGACAATTTGTCTTACCGTGGACTGATGAACAGCAAAGCTTTTGGAGATACTTTTATAACCCTTTCCAGCTTTATGCAAGTCAACAATTCTTAATCGTAGGTCTTCTGAGAGCTCTTTTGTGCGAGGCATCATTCACATCAGGCAATGCTTCTTGTGAAAAGCAAACCCAGAACTGGTGTGTGTTTTTTATAGGGCAGGGCAGCTGTAACCAACACCTCCAATCTCATCTCATTGATTGGACTCCAGTTGGCTGACATCTCACTCCAATTAGCTCTTGGAGATGTCATTAGTCTAGGGGTTCACATACTTTTTCCACCTGCACTGTGAATGTTTACATGGTGTGTTCAATAAAAACATGGCAACATTTCATTCTTTGTGTGTTATTAGTTTAAGCAGACTGTGATTGTCTATTGTTGTGACTTAGATGATGATCAGATCACATTTTATGACCAATTTGTGCAGAAATCCATATCATTCCAAAGGGTTCACATAATTTTTCTTGCAACTGTATAATGCAAATTTTGCAGGATTCTTCATTGCCTAATTGCTTAATATTATACACCTTCTTCAGAATGCTACATACTACAGGGCAACCCTTTTCATGTGCTGCCCATCAATATGTATATGTGACATGGGTCCCTCAAAACATGGTGGATATGGTAGCCCTAAATTTAAACCCAATCTAATCCTAAACCCAATAATCATAAACACGCCTCATGCAAATCCTGCCCTGCCTTAAGAAGCAACTAAGGGAGAGATTATCAGAGTCTAATGTGTTGGTGCCTCACAGATAACCTTTATTTAAAACATAGAGCAGAGTACTGAAGTATTGTACCCAATGGGATAAGGATTGTTATCTTGGTATTCTAGCTTCAACTCTACAGACAGTACACTCTTAAATTTAGTGAAACTATATTCCACTTCATCTAACTGTAAGGTTGTTTGAACAGGTCCTGCAGTAAAAATGACATGAACATCCAGTATTTAATTTCCCCTTTCCCTTCCTATTTTTCTTAATTTAGTGTTTATTACATTTTAATTAATGAATTAATTAATGAAATGAAAAAGACAAGACCTAACAAGACGAATAAACAGCAAAAAATATTATTATTATTATATTATTCATCAATTTGTATATTGCATGATGATTTATCCAACTATAACTATAACAATCAGACAAACGTACAAAACATAAACACAGATTTTGTGGGCTGCCGAATAGCTGTAAATTGTTTTGTAAGATTCACAAAGGTATAGTAATAAGATAGGGGGGGGGAAGATATTTTACCAACAGACGCCGTAATTAAGTATGTATATAATTTTGTTTGTGTCTGAACATCCAGCATTATATACAGTTGTTTGTAATGATATTGAATTTTATTGTTTCCGCTACTTTGCACATCTAATTAAGCAGTGCCATGTCACATTCTGTTTATAGACCACCCTTAATCCTATTCCTCTTTCTCCTGAATTCTACTGTGCTTTTATTGTTCAGTGTAACCCAATAATGTCTTCATTGTTTTGTTTCTTGACCCAGCACATTGATTGGCCACTTTGACCTCTGGAACTCTGATCCAGCTGATCTTAAAGGGTTACTCCAAGCACCATGACTAGTTTAGTTTTTTGAAGTGGTCATGGTTCTTGGAGTATGTATGTGTCACCTTTCAGTATGAAACACTGTACATACAGAAATATTAGGACTGTAACCCCAGCTCCGGCAGCTTAATAAACCAGCTCAGAACAAGAGTTCTGGGCTAACTTATGTATGTGCACATGTTCATTCATTGGCAATGAATGAACAACAGGATGGGCATCTGGCAACCATGATGTTATGCATCCATCAGGAGACAAGACCCAGGTAAGAGGGAAAAACATTTTGAAATAGTTTGCATCATTAATAGGACACAGCACCAGGGTACTTCCTGCATCATAACCTCTTCAGCAGGCTGAAGTGGTTTTGATGCTTCAAGTAACCCTTTAATTGTATTTTATGTAAACCAGGATAAAAATTATTTTGGCATTATACCCTATTGCCACTAAGGACCCAGCAATCTTCATATCCACTTTAGCAATCCTTGGTAGCCTTTGGATTTAGCTTGGTGTCTTGACACATTGATATTGTATTAATATTTATTTCATTGCTATTGACATAATCACTGTTCTGCATAGTAGAAAATGATCTTAATTATTTGAAAATAAGTCTGTATTAGCTGCATGGGGAAGTAATGTTTCTACACAACATCATATTACAGATTTTTTATTTATATCTGTAATATCTGCTAATTCTACTCTTAAACATTACCTTATTTTTAAAACTATTAAATGTTATACAGCTATTTTTTAACTGACAATTGTTACAAAAATGCTATACCTTAAATAACAGCTACAATATTTTAAAATTTATTTTATTCTCCTTAAAGAAGTAAAATACATTTTACGTATTTTAGCTAAGCTTGCTGTAATAATATTTGCTAGTTTTGCAGAGTGAGACTCGGGAAGTACTTTAATATATATGTTGATAAAAATGACAATTTTATTTAAAGGTTTATTATTTTGTTCTATTGTATATGGTGTTAAAAATAATGGTGAAACATAAATAGTACTCTTGGTAGATAAAATATGTTCAATCTTTAGAAAACATTTATCATCAATCTTTTTCATTACTGGGTCTTTCTGAGCCATGACACATTTGTAACTTCTTGTAGTGGAATGTTGTATTGTGTAAGCAAGAATAATAGCAGTAATCCTATTATAAACTGAGGAAGATAAGGTGCTAGATTTATGATATTGATAAGCTAGTCATTGTACACCTTAGAGCAGTGGTTCCCAAGCCAGTCCTCAAGGCACCTCTACCAGTCCAGGATTTAGGAATTATCCAGTTGTTGTTAAGGTGTTTTTTTTTCTTTTTCTAAAAGCACATAAGACACAACTATGTAACCCCGAAATTCAGAACTGGTAGGGGTGCTTTGAGGACTGGTTTAGGAACCACTGCCTTAGAGGAAATGTTATTAAGTAAGTTTTTATTTTAAAACATAAACCACATGATGTATATATATTCAGCATTTTATAAAAGTACTTAAATAGATAGCAAATTTAGTTTGAAATTTTGAATTGTCATGTTATGGTAAAAAATGAAAAGCATGAGAGTTACAAACATAGTAGTGGATGCAAGCAGATGCACCTACTGTCAAAATTAGATATTACATCATATACAAATTTTTACTAAAAAAAAAAAAAAAAGGAAAATAAACCAAACTGAAAGAAAACCAGAACAACAACAAAACATGCTCTCTAAGACACTGTATGAATACAGTTAACATGGTAGATGGCAAATTTAGCTACAATATTGTGACCCAGACAAAAAGGTAGACGTTTGCAGGGGTAGTGCAACTTATAGAAAGTCATCAAGACCTTTGTATCCTCTCACATTCCCAAAAACAATTGCAGAGTTTAACAACTGTTGACCCCACACTTGAAATGTTCCTCATTTTGAGAGAGAATTATTTTTGAGGATAATCAAAGACATGCCATGCAATTTTCAAGTGCATCTCATAAATTGCAAATTTATATAGACTTGGTTATATCTTAAATTACAATAATCCAAGCACCACAACCACTACAGTCCACTGTAATGCTAATGGTGCAGGAATTCCCTGGTGCCCTTCCCACAGTATGTAGTCAAACAGTTTGACAACTTATCTGTTTGACAAACTGTTTGTCATCTGTCGCCACCTTCGCTGTAAACACCTACAAAGGCTTCCCATTAGCTGACCCACTATGCTGCAAGACATCAGAGCTACCCTACAGAAAGATCTCAAGCAGATTGCTGCGATCATGACTAAGGAGGTTGCTGAGTTGGGGAATAGAACATCGAATGGAAGAATTATGCCAGGCCCAAAATTAAGTGGTAGACAAAGTGCAAAAATTGGCTGAAGAACAACAAACCATAATTTACAAACGGATATGGCGGATATGGAGGACAGGTTGAGAAGGAACAATGTCTGGTTCCGAGGGATCACGGACAGTGTCACTCTGGAGGAACTACCTTGCTTCCTTAAAGCACTGTACTTCTCAATTCTCCCAAGCGCTTTGGATGAGGTCTGGACTTTTGACCGACTACACCGTTTACCCCGGCTGCAGAGATTCGCTGCAGACACACCACATGATGTGATTGTCCGTTTTCATTACTTTCACCACAAGAATAAGCTCCTGTCTGCTGTTAGGAAGCTTAATGGACTCCCATCTCCTTACCTGCACATCAGATTGTATGTAGATCTCTCAGCCGCCACCATGACTAGAAGATGGGACTTTGTGAACATCACCAAGACCCTGCGGAATAACAAGGTGGTTTACCAGTGGGGCTATCCCACAAAGCTTTTAATCTGGGGCAACGGCAAGAACCAAGTAATCTCGTATCCGGAAGAAGGGATGAAAGTACTCACAGACTGGGGCTTGTGGAAGCAAAGAAACCCAGCTTCACGGATCTCCACATCGCCAAGAAAGGTCCAATAAGAGTGGACCATGGCGTCTCCTACAAAACCGAACTGAGTCTCCAGTTAAAGACATAGAGTTACCTTCATGCTCTATGTTATGCATATTCTTTGAGTAATCTCAATTCTCATTTTCTTTACACGTTAATTGTGTAATTATTTTATGGTGGTTGTGGATAGTTAGGAAGGGCATATTCCCAACTAGTTCAGTAACATATACACCATATATTCCCATCTCCATGCCGCAAATTTATGAACAAACACAGCTTCTAATTAGTCATTTTTTATAAGCAAATAAGAAGGCTATTTTATATATAAAGTCTGTGCATCGAGTGATTTCAACTTCTATACTTTTCTCAAAGTGCAACAAAATGGAAGTGTTTTTATGAACTGAAGATGTGTTTGATTTATCCAGTCTGACTCCTTGCCACACTAATGGTTTTCTGGTATTATTACCACTGCTGAGATAAGGCAGATATTATCATCTGAATCAGAACCCTGTAGAGTTCATGAAAGCAACTACCTTAACAGAATCAAAGGCTCACCATGGACCATTGCTGAATACGGTGCATAGTAGTTATTCTTTAGAAATCCCAACAGGTAACCACCAGTCTGTAATAGTTCTTAAAAACTTAAAAAATAAGCCCTTTTCAGTGCATACTATGTTTTTATAAAGTCTGAAGAGGTGAGATAATCAGTTTTTTTAAAGTAAATGATATGAAATGTAACTCAAACTATGCTGCGTATTAGAAAATAAAACCAATAAATAGGTAAATTAACTATTTGTCCTTCATCTTGACATACTCATTCAAATCTCTGTCCTCTTTGCACAATACATTTACATTAGGCGTTGACAGAAAGCTGGGTTTTCTCTGCTTAATCAGCTTGAGATTTGTATGTTAGAATAACTTCCTATATCTCCAGATATCAGAGGCACTAGATTTGTCTTATTGCAACTCCTTGTTTAATAGTCCATCTACTGCAGATTATGTCTGTGCATTACAAAGAGCAATAATAATAGTAATACAATTTAATATTAGTGAAAATACAGCACCAGTAGAGAACACAACAAAAGTGGTTAAAAAAAAAAAAAGCATTTGAGAGAGGTTAGAGATTAAGTACAAATTGTAGATAATAAGGTTAAAAGTTTATTAAGATCGATGAGTATGAGACTACGTGAACTATTTGTGACAATATGAAGAAGTTATTAAGATAGTCTGAATTTAAAATCTGGGGAATTTTTTTATATTTTTATATTCTTCTTCAGACTCATCATTTCTAATTTCTGCTCAGTCTTTAAACACTCTCAGACACTTTCCACAATTCCCTGGTCAACATCTGCTGTACAATTACGAACATCTAAACAGCTAAAAATACCCAATCAATTAGCTTATTAGAAAGTCTAGCTCTCGTGAATCTATGGCAGTAGTCAGCTGATCTCCTGTCTCTCCACTCACCTATAATAACATTCTCTAGTCAAATCTAGCAACCTCATTCTACTTCATCTCGTCAACTGCACTACAGAACATTACATCAAAAACATCTTTCAGCAGTCACAAATCCAACTCTGAGATACAAAATGAACCCATTACTTTTAAATGTGTACCTGGACATCTAAGTGTAACTGGATGAAATCTCCCAGTAGATCTGATTTACTGCACTATAAATACATGGAACTCATATGACTTAGCCCTATGTTTTGTGCAAAATGTTAGATAAACTCTGATTAGTTTTAATACATATAAGAAAGAATGATAACTATCTTTACATATAGGAAAGAATGAGAACTCCAAGTGACTGGTATGGGTGGGACCAGTCTGATATGCTTCAGATATGTTCTCTCTGTAATGGCACAAGTGAGCGGAAACTATTTTGAGACCTGAGCAGAGATGTACCGTTTGGCAAGCTATTGAGTTTACTCTAAGCTTTTGTCCGTTCTCATTCTTTTTTTTTTTGCTTTAATGCATTAACCTGGCTCACACCAAGTTAAAAGGGTAATCCAGATGTGGACCCCGTGCTCACTGTGCCTAGAGGGATATCCGCTGCACCTCACTGACGAGGCCCAAAAGAAGGCTGAAACGTAATCGTGCTTCAGATATGCTCTCTCTGTAATGGCACAAGTGAGCAAAAACTATTTTGAGAACTGAGCGGGGATGTACCGAAGGGCAAGCTATTGAGTTTAACCTAAGCTTTTGTCTGTTCTCAGAGTTCTCATTCTTTCTTTTTTGTTTTAATACATATGGAGTTAATGGTAAAATTATTATTATTATTATTTTTAATATACCTGTTTAAGTTCAACAAACAAAATTGTTTGATCCTGTGACGATCATAATTTATCCAGCATACTTTAAAAGAACATTCAAAGCACCCTAACAACTGCAGCAAAATGTAGTGGTTATGGTACCAGGAGTGTTTTAAGCCTCCCCCACCCATTGTAAGGAGTCAGACCATTTTAGAATGGCTTGACCTCTTCTCAGGCTCTTTTTGTCTTCACTACTTCTGACAGAGAGCCTTATAGAAAATGAATGCAATTTTGTATAGCATTGTAATGAGATATTATATAGTAATATTTAGTATAAATATATCAAATGTTTTTCTTCATTTCTTTTATTACTTTATATGTGGGCAGCATGGAACTAAATCTTAAATTAATGTATTTTACAGCTTCACCAACTTAACCTTGTTTGATCTTTTCTAACCACTTGTATAAAGCATTACTGAAGCTTCATGCTGTCTAGTAATATTTGAATATGCAAGTCTTTTTTCTTTCCATATATATTCTTGGTTTCTTACAATTTCAAATGTAAACAAAATATCTATAAAATAGTGATACAAGTGAAAAAGTGGAGCGCTAACAACACATGCACATGCAATTTTCTTACCTGTATACTAGGTATATAGCAAGGATTTACACCATATAAAAGGTATATATATATATATATAGTTTAGATGGCTCTTGTGGAAAATGTATAGAATTAATAGTGATTGGATCCACTCACATGTGTAGAATTACACCTCCCATCAGGTAGGATTACAAGCTCAAAGAAATATAAAATGAAACTAACTCCAATAGTGTAGTATGCATAAAATTGTTATACTTAACAATGATCAATATATTAAGCTCATCTTATTTAGAGCCCAAAAATCCTGGCTCTAAGGTTCAAAGGTTTGATGCCAATAAAGGGGCTGGCAAAGACGCAATAAATTACCTCTGGAACTAAAGATCAAGCTGGATCACAAATAGCACTGGATAAAATGTAATTTATTTACCAAATAAATCTGATAATAAACAGCTACTTAGCAAAAATAAAAATAAATATTGCACTTTACACAAAAAGAATGGATTCTTTTCACTCTGTTGAGCTTCCTCAGGTGGCTATGTTGTAGTTCCAAAGTCCATCCATATTTAAATTCATGTACTGGGCCTCGCATTTTAGTCATGTGGGTGCGTTCTAGCTAATCCTGTTAATTTCCATCGCTTTCACCCACTGTCTCTTGTGTGTCCAATCTTCCTTAATTCAGGGGATAGCGTCGCTTTTCCATGAATCATTTGGGTGCACCACCCCCTGAACATGCCTCCATCTGTGTCCTTTTGTCTTTGTGGCTTGGACTGAGACTGGACGTCACATTTGATTCCCAGCCTGACCTTACCTTACATCATGTCCATCCAACTCTTGGGAGCCTGTTAATCTCAGACCAAGCTGCAAAAGATGATAGAACACAGATGGAGGCATGTACAGGGGGTGGTGCAACTAAATGATTCATGGGAAAGGGGTGGTATGCCCTGAATTAGGGAATATTGGACACACAAAAAATAGTGGGTGGTAGACCTGAAATTATCATTACTTAAGTATGGATGTACTCTGGAACTACAACATAGTCAACTGAGGAAGTTGTTTTGGCATCTATCTAAGGACTTCTTTTCATGTAAACTGCAATATATGTTTTTATTCTTTGCTAAATAGCTGTTTATTATTTTGAACATCTATTTTGGCAAATAAATTACAACTTATCTAGCACTGTTTGTGGTCCAGCTTGATCTTCAGTTTCAGAGGTCATCTATTGGGTCTTTGCCAGCCCCTTAATTGGCATTAAGCCTTTGAACCTTAGTGCCAGGATTATTGGTGCGTAATATATTCATCACTGTTAAGTATAATAGTTTTATGCATACTACACCGTTGGAGCTCTATTTCATTTTCTACTTTTAATGAGCTTGGAATCATACCTGATGTGAGGTGTTATGCTACCTTGAAAGCATAAAAGTGCTGTTTATGGAGCCAGTAACTTCAGGCTCTAGCCCATGTGAGTAGATCCAATCACTATTAGTTATTTACATTTCTTTACAAGTACCATCTACACTATATATATGTTTTTTTTCTTGCTTTTATTTAAATGATGTATATCCCTGCTATATCCCTAATGTAAGGGTAAAGAAATTGCATGTTTTTTAGTTCTCCACGTTTCCACTTGTTTCACAATTTTATTCGTTTTAAATTGCAGTGTAGGTGAGGGAGTATTCCTACACAGTGTTAGAGGTACTATTTAATATATATTTTTAAGCACTTTATTGTCAACACATTTTGATACGAATAAGTATAGTATTTTAAGGCGAGAATATAATTTAACTGTTTTTATTCTTCCCAGCTATTAAATATTTAGTGCAATCCATTTCAGAGTTGATAATTGATGTCATTAGAGGGATATAATTTAATTTTACAATAGTGTTCTTACATTTCTAATAATAATTGTGATAAAATGAAGATACTGATTTCCACTGAAAATTAATTTGAGACTTCATAAGACTTAGGTATAATCTGTCTCTGCAAACCCCAATAGCATTAGAATTTGCTATATTTAATTCTAAATAAATAGTTGGAGCGGTTTCAAGAAATATATTATGAAAGTCAATATTAAAATCAAATCTTAGTATAAATATTGCTCCCAGATTAAAAATGTCTAACTATATAAGTGCTGGCTTGTCCTATAGTATTTGACAATCTGAACCTGAAACTCTTGTGGACTACAATACAAAGTAAAAATAGCTTTACATGAAAAAACACTAAGTTTGATAATGTTCATAATATGGAATTCATATTTGATACAATTTTCAGGCAATCTAGTGACAGGGAAAGCAAGGAGATCTTCATGGAAACTTTTTTTTTTTCAGTTATTTTTTTCTCATTTGTTCTTTAAAAAATCCCATCTGAGTGAACTAGTCTTTTTTTGTAGCAAGATTAAGGATATTAGTTTACAACTGATAACAATGAAAGGCATTTATCGGGACTTTATCTGGCTTAAGGTTTGTAAATAATCAACAAGTGTTAAAGCAGTTGTAGGAGTTGTTGTCATCAACTTTTAAAGGGATACTATAGGATACAAAGCTATATTCCTAACATTATAGTTCCCTCTACCTCCTCCCTCCCTCATGGTCCCTCCCTTAAAAACCCCTTATTTAGTTATCCAATCCCAGCGCTGTTATCCCTCAGCACTGGGTTGGTGCTCCGCCTCCAACATCATCTAACAGGATGGGCTAACACACATGCGAGCACTGCAAGCACATTAGGCCATTCTCATCGGAAAGCATTGGTGCTTTATATCGGTGCATAATTCATCGCTGCACAATAAAATATTGTCATTTAATGTACTTTGTGTAGTGCATATATGAATTGGCCACTTGTTTGCAAGGTTAGATGACAGAAGGGATAATGTAAATGGTATAGAAATGTGAAGAGGGGCAGATAGTTTGCAACATGTATTGATTCTTTGATTAATCAAAGGCTCTGCAGGGTGTGAGATTCTATACTTGATATGCCTGGATGTCTTGTTCCAATGTAAACTAGCTTACTTCAGCCATATGGCCTGTACCTCCTCATTGATACATTTATTTTATTTGATATGTTAATAATCATTAGCTTTTAAGGAAAAAAAAAAGAAAAACAAGCCTTGTGTTCCAGTATCATATCCAAAAGAAACATTAATACTTACCCACAGAATAATAATTGAGCCTCATTTTTATTCAATTTGGAATGAGACTGGCACAGTCTTCTAATCAAACTTAAACATGATTTGCGTAACTTACCCATATGGGAACGGATGGTGATGTCTGCTATATTGGGTCACAAGAAAGGAGTGTGGAATATCTATGGAATGGAAAAAATGTACACATTCATAGGTGCAATTATTATTTCTGTGGCAAGTGCATAAGAGGAGATAGAACCAAATATTTCCATTTGGATTGATGTTGGTCTGGAACACAAGGGGGTGGTCACTTATTGTTTCTACAGGTACGCCTTAACTCAACTCCTGGGCAAGACTTGGTAATCCACAGGGTATATATCTAATGATTCTGAAATATGTTAGGACTTGATTGGGGGCCAAAATCTGATTTTGAGTAAGTCGCCATCTTCCTTGCCAGAGACCCCTGGGCAGAAAGTTTACTTTGAAAACCTGAGTAAGTGATTAGGACTTCTGTTATTTTATCCTTTTTGTTTTTATCCGTTGGTGTAAATGATTTGTTTATCTATTTTTTTGTATGCACTGTGACTAATTTTGCTCATAAATAAGTTCTGCCTTTGTCTGGTTAAGAATCACGTTACCTGAAGAGACTAATTAGTGTTTTGCAATTGCATAGTTATTGTGCGAAGTTGTTTTTGGTGGGTTTTATTAAGTTACCTGGGGGACCAAGGCACCCCTTTTATAAACTGTCTTGGTGGTGGCAGTGTTAAAATAGTAATATTTATAGTATTATGGTTAAGCGTGGGCATCGGCATGCGCACGGGGTGTGCCCGGTGTGCCTGGGCACACCCTAATCCCCGCAGCCCGCCTATGGATTGAGACCAGCAGGGCTCATGCAGAGCGGGCGCTATCTGTCGGCTCATGCAGAGCGGGCGCTATCTGAGCGGCCGCTCTGATCTAAGCCTCCATGGGTAAGTGGGGAGATCAAAGATCTCCCTCACCAGGCCACAGCAGCATGGAGGGAGGCAGGAGAGGACCCGGGGAGCTCTAGCCAGCAGGCTAGAGTTCACTCTTCACTGGACCACCAGGGATGGTACATGGCAGCAATGATCCCCCCTCTGTACATAAGGGAGGGGGGATATTTACTAATCTGGCCCACCTCCACAATCCCTCCAAACATACAGCACACACACACATACAGCACCCACAAACATACAGCACACAAACAGCACCTACACACATACAGCACCCTCATACATATAGCACCCTCACACACACAGCACACTAACAGCACCCTCATAAACACAAGACACCCACACACAGCACACAAACAGCCCCCCACACACAAAGCACCCTCACACACAGCACACTACCAGCACCCTCACAAACACACAAACACCCTCACCCACATAGCACACTACCAGCACCCTCACACACACACACACACACACACAGAGCACCCTTACACAGCAGTGTGTGTGTGTGTGTGTGTGTGTGTGTATATATATATATATATATATATATATATATACATACATATACACGCGGCATGTATTTGTGCTTTAGGGTGCACACCCTAATGCAATAGGCTGCGCACGCCTGTGAGTGTGGGTGGTGTTAAGGGGGATTTTTATCATTATTATTATTATTATTTCCAGTCTAGTGCAGACAAATAGTGAACTTTAACCCTTTCACCACCACAACTACGTCATGCACAATCTTGAAGTTGGATGCATTTGTGACACTCTACTTCTGAATCAGCAGTTCAGCACACGTTTCTCAATGGACCGTCTTTTAGATGGATGCTCACATATGTTAGGTCTGACCACCTTTCTGATTCTACACTTGTGAATGACATCTAATATTAATGTTAATGCATTTTACCAAGCTACTCCCACCATATCTGGACTATGTCTTCCAAAATTCCTACCTCTTGCTTCTCATTCTCAGACTTGCAAAATGATTCTAAAAATTCACACATAGATTATTCTTTGATTAATATATAAACGGCATCATCTTGAAAAAAAAAACCCAGTGAAGCTCACTTGAACTCAGAGCATGGAGAGCATACGATGACACTATATGAAAGAATTAATATACCCCAATCAGGACATACATAGGTAAGTGAACAACAACTTGATGTAGAGAATTTATAATTTTATACACACGTTCTGGTTTCTTTCTTGCATCACTGGATGTACATTGTACTGGGATGTGATAAAGAAACCAGATATGAATTATTAAATCATAATGTGTTTGTTGCGTTTTTCTTATATAAGGTTCTGCATTTGCTCTTTGTTTTCTCCAGTGTAGTTTACTTGGTAATGAACCATATTTTTTATGTTAATGGTAACAGACATTATCTGTTTGTCCATCTGTCTGTCTTTCAGGAGCACTGATTATAGTTATGTGGATAATACATTTTGATCCTGTTAACATTTGTATATAGAACTTTAAAATACGTTTAAGCTAAGTGTTCTTTTTTACTGTAAAAGTGCAAAGAAGCAAAAATGGGAAGCACTGCAATTTTGTCTGAAATGAGATGTCAGAGGTGTCAATTAGAAAAGACAGGTGAAAACCTGAGCTCAACACACTTATTTGACACATTTCCCTGCTGAATCTATTCACTTTTATTGACATATGGCCAATGGCTATTTCAAGATTGCCACTCTATTTCATAACAATAGATGGGATTTTACAAAGAACTTAGTGTGCAGTTTTTTCTTGATAGAAGAGTTGTTAGATAAAAGTTGTACAGCTAGACCTTAATTTTGAGTAGTCAGGAACAACAGAGTTAAGCAGTTGACTATTTTTGAGTTATAATGATCGCATTTAGATAATTATTTTTCTTTTCACATTTTTAATTGATGCCTGGTTATTAATGAACACTATTATGTAATAAAAATAATTTGTAATGCAAAATTAATAATGATAAATTAAATTTGCTATCATCTAAACATTTGAAATTTATTAATATGCTACCAATTCAGTGGCAGACAATTTTGTGTCTCTTCACTCATAAAAAAAAATGTTTATTCATAAAATGTGTGTCAGTGTTAATAGGGCACAAACAAAACAGCTTGAATGTAGTTGTGACAGGACACCCAATCGGCGTCTTGTTAACAGCCTTCCCTAGCCGCCGAGGTATAGTGGGCATAAATATTAATTCCTTAAAAGTCCTAAATAATCTGGGATGCAGCTAAATGCTATTAGAAGTTATAGAATTAGCTAAATTAGTGAAATGGTTAGTGTTATATGATCTTAAAGTAACTAAACTTTCTCTGGAAACACCTTTTAATTTGCTAAAACACATTCCTACTTAAATTGCATCATAAAAAACAAGAATCCATAAGGTAAAATCTAGGAAGCACCAACCCAAGATTGCTCTGATATTTATCATCTTAGACTCTGCCTACAGAATTTATTTAATCAAATTTGTAGGACTGGACTATGAAGCATTTGAAAAAGATACAAAGAACAAATCAATTGTAAAATGACTCATGTGCAGATTACAGAGGGCAATACAAAATGTGACTTTGCAGAAAGCTATGCAATTAATAAATAAAAAAAAAAACATAACATATCCTATTTTAGAAATAGTCATATTATTATTATTATTGTGTTATTTATATAGCGCTATCAAATTCCGCAGCGCTTTACAATGGGTGTGCGAACAGACATGTAGTTGTAACCAGATAAGTTGGACACACAGGAACAGAAGGGTTAAGGGCCCTGCTCAATGAGCTTACATGTTAGAGGGGGTGGGGTAAAATTACACAAAAAGGTAAGGATAGTATTAGACTAGTGACAGTTGCAGAAGAGGAATCAGTCAGGAGCTATTAACAGTTTAAGAAGAAGTGGGTTTTTAACGATTTTTTGAAGAAGTGGAGACTGGGTGAGCATCTAACGGAGGAGGGAAGTGAGTTCCACAGGAACGGTGCAGCCCTCGAGAAATCTTGAAGGCAAACATCAGAGGTGGGAGTACGGACAGAAGATAGATGTAAGTCTTCAGCAGATTGTAAGGGCCTAGACGGGACATACTTGTGTATAAGGGAGGATAGATAGGTGGGAGCAGCATTATGTAGTGATTTGAAAGTAAGAACCAGAATTTTAAATTGAGCCCTATATTTTATAGGAAGCCAATGTAGGGACTGACAGATGGGTGAGGCATGGGAGGTGCGGGCGAACAGGAAGATGAGCCTCAATGCCGCATTCATAATGGACTGTAACGGCGCAAGTTGGGAGCACGTAAGACCACTAAGGAAGCAGATTACAGTAGTAAAGGCAAGAAAGGACAGTGGAATGGACCAACACCTTAGTCGCATCTGGCGTTAAGTAGGGGCGGATGCGCGCAATGTTTTTGAGATGGAAATGACAGGATTTGTTGATAGATTGAACATGAGGCTTGAAGGAGAGGTTGGAGTCAAAGAGAACACCTAGGCAGCGAGCCTGCATGGTGGAGCTGATGGTAGCACCGTTGACTTGGAGGGAGACAAATACAGGAGTAACAACACTTGAGGGAGGAAAGACCAGAATTTCAGTTTTGGTCAAGTTTAGTTTAAGGAAGTGGGCAGCCATCCAGTTAGAAATAGCAGAGAGGCAGTCAGAGACACTAGTCAAGAAGGACGGCGAGAGATCAGGAGAGGACAGGTAGATTTGCGTGTCATCTGCATAGAAATTATATTGGAAGCCAAAGGAGCTAATGAGTTTACCAAGGGAGGTATTATAGATGGAGAACAGTAGGGGACCAAGGACTGAACCTTGGGGGACACCAACAGAGAGGAGTTGGGGAGAAGAAGCAGAGCCAGAGAAAGAAACACTGAAAGAGCGCTGGGAGAGGTAGGAGGAGCACCAGGAGAGAGCAATATCTTGTAGACCGATATTGCGGAGGATGAGAAGAAGCTGTTGATGATCAACAGTGTCAAAAGCTGCAGACAGGTCAAGGAGAGTTAGGATAGAGTAGTGACCACAAGATTTGCAGCGAGTAGATCATTGGATACTTTGGTCAGTGCTGTTTCCACAGAGTGCTTAGCACGGAAACCAGACTGAAGCGGGTCTAGCAGAGAGTTGGACTTGAGGAAGTCTGTCAATCTCACATACACAATTCTTTCAAGGATCTTGGATGCAAAAGGCAGTAGCGAGATAGGACGATAGTTGGATGGGGAGTTAGGGTCAAGATTTTAGTGAGAGGTGGAGAAAGAGAAGAAGACAGAGTGCGGGTGAGATGCGAGGGAATTGGATCTAGGGAGCAGGTGGTGGGCCAGAAGGACTGGAGCAAAGCAGAAACCTCTTCCAATGTAGCGGGTGCGAATGAACATAGAACAGCAGAGGGAGTGAAGTATATGGCATCCATAATACCCCAAAAAATGTTAAGAAAGTATAGTATTGTTGCATAGAGTGTCTGATTTATTGCTTCACAACACTTGTTTGTAGGCAGTTCCTTGTGACTGCTCTTATTAGATCAATCTACTATTTGACATTGAGGTTAACACATTTTCCTTCCCTGCCACTGGGGCCTCAATACAGGACTTTGTTTAATAATTTAGGGTTATTCACTAAAATTGGAATTACCAGGAATTCAAATTCAAGTCAATGTGAATTTCAAAATTTACACCCAATAAGCAGACATAGAAAATTGCCGTACCTGTCTTGTGACTTTGTGACCCATTTTATCATCATTGTAGTTTCAGGATTGTATACCGTAATACACAAACTGGAGACAGAGAAGGAAACAGGATAGAGCATATCACCGGTCCTTGGGATGGCTGGGATTAATGCAAAAGTGTAAAGATTGGTAAGTAAAGTCTGCAGTGCCTGCCACACAAAGTATTCCAGTGGCAAGCTTTAGAGATTACATGTGAATATTATAGAATGAATATTATAGAATAAGGAGGCTAGTTTGAAGTTATCCTATTGGACCGTCCTTTACAAATTTGTACCTTGAGCTTGTAGCTTTTTGTCTAATTTATTGCCTATAGATCTTTGAGGCCTGATGGAACTATTTATTTGTATTAATAGGACACAAGGCCATGTCTTTAGACTGAAAGAAAGGAGATTTAGTCCAAGGCAAAGTAAGGTTTGTTTTTTTATCGTAAGAACAATAAGAATGTGGATATATCTGCATGAAGAAGTGGTTTTATCAGAATCTGTACAGATTTTTAAACAACAACTAGATGCATATTTGCAAAAACATAATGTTAAATGATATGATTTTTAAATTGTAGGGTAATAGCTTCTTCGTCCAAGGATAAATCGGACTGCCTCCTGGTTCAAAAAGGATTTTTTTCCTAATTTGTTGCAAAATTGGAAGTGCTTCAAGCTGTTTTTATTTTTTGAAGTGTTCCCTGGTGTACCTCACTGACACCTAATATAGTAAATAACAAGACAAAAGTGGAAAAAACACCCAATTAACATACAAATATAATATAGTACAACCTGGAAAAGTGAATCCAGGGTAAATGAATCCTACTGAGGATCTATTATGAATCTAGAATGATAATAAAAACATATCATAGCGTAACACAGTATAAAAATAATTTAGAAAATGTGATGTGGTAGAAAACTCACAAACATATGTGGAAAAATGGCTTCTCTCCCCACTTGGGGTTAAGTACTGTCTGGAATTGATAGTAGATCCTGATAACATAGAATCTTCAATGGAATAAAGGAAGAAAACCGTACATGGTGAAGTATGTAAAAAATAGAAAAACGGTTTATTATCTGCCGCAGGAAATAAAAACAATGAATACACAGAGAGAAAACAGGATAAAATAAATCAAAAGTCTGACCAATCTGACGCGTTTCTTCCAGAGGTAAGAAGGACTTCTTCAGGGATCTGAATAATTCTTCATATGAGGTGCTTCTTATAGTGATCCTAATTCTTCTTAATTGGATTCTTCGGTGGATGCGTTCCACCGTTGGAGAGCAATGATGTACTTCCTGTGCGTCCTAGGAAGTAACTGGGGGCGTTCGTTCATAGTATAGATAGCGTAGCACAGTATAAAAATAATTTAGAAAATGTAAATTCTTTTGGATCAACAGCAAAAAACAGATGTGAGCAAATGTTTCTTTTCAGCCTCTGTAACGGTGTAGCTATTTAATACTCTTAAGCCATAATTACATTTTGTAGTCCAATATTGCACAGTTTGACTTATCTCTATTTGAATGCTGAAATGATTCCTCCAAAAAGTATTGTTCAACATTATATTGTGGGTTTTCAACTTTTTATTGTTTGTGCTTTCTGTGACATACTTGAAAATGAGAAAAAAAATCTATGTATTTTTTCTCAAACTATACTTTCTCTATAAATAAATAAAATATTTTGGCAATGAAGACAGAAAAAGACGGGGAAAGACAGGTGTTGTCAAAATGAGCAATGCATGGAGTGAGCAGGGGGAGGCTGAAAGCTGACTGAAACCATATCAGCATGATATAGTTGTCACCTGTAAGGCATAAACATGCTACTCTATAAAAATATATATATCCATCATAGGTTAATTAGGCTAGATGCTCAAAAAAATATATCAAAACACAAACAATAGATCTTAAAGAATTAAATGTACATATGAAAAGAATAAATTAATGTGCTTATATAACACCTTGTGTGCATCTATAGCAGACATATGTACAATACGTATTCCAACATACATGTTAAATCATGCCAAACCTTAGTATCTTGAAAGCTTGTATTTACTACCTTCTGCTTTAATCAATAAAGACATCTCTTTTCAGTTAAATTTATATTTTTTTGAGTAACTGCATTTTTCACATCCGATTGGAGTTGCTTATCATTATTTCACCTTCTATGAATAAAATATATTGTAAAACAAAAGCTTACAGAGCAAACTGTATAATGGGGTCCACAAAAAAAAACCCTAAAAAATGTTGGTTCAATTTGGCAGTTCAGTTCTAGAGAAATGCTTGAACTAAGATGACATTAATGTTATTCACTATGCCAGGCTTGCATAGCCTACGGCCCCACAGATATTTGAACTACAACTCCCTTGAGCCCCTGGCTATTAGCAACTAAATAGGAAATAGTTAATAACAAAGAAGAAAAGAGAGAAAATACAAAAAGATGATTATAAATACACCTTCATCACCCAGTTCAACACACAACACCATGAAATAAGGAAAATCCTAAATAAACATTGGGACATTCTACTAAGGGACCAAATCTTAGGGAGAGTATTTCCAAAAAAGGCGCCTATGATTTTTAAAAAGGCAAGTAACTTGAAAATTATGTTGGCCCCGAGCTATGCTCTGCAAAACACACGTAAAAATACTTTAAGAAATTGAAGTAGGGGTTTCAGCTCCTGCAATAAATGTAAAGCTTGTATGACACAAAGATTATTAAGAACACAAAAATTTTACACCTCAGTCACGGGGAGGGAATTTACCATAAAATCAAGTATAAATTGCGAAACGAAAAATGTGGTATATGTTTTACAATGCCCTGTGGGAAGCAGTACATGGGCCAAAAATTAAAAGAATGTATTTTAGAACATAAAAATAATATAAAAAATAATTTTAAAAAACATATAGTCCCCATCCATTTTAATACATGTGCTAAAGTTATTTGGAAAGATTTGTATTTTATAGGTTTGGAAAAAATAGAGATGTATTGGAGGGGTGAGAATATAATGAAAAAGTTAGCACAGCGTGAGACGTATTGGATAAACACACTAAAAAGCCTCCAACCAAGGAGGCTTAAATGCAGATATAGATCTCTGGTGCTTTCTGGAGTAAGCCTTTTTCTACTTTCTCCTTTCTCCTTTTTTTCTTTACTTCTTTTGTTTTTGATACAGAAATAATTGTTATAAATATTTTATTAGAATACCATGTGTTTAGGAATTCATTCTACATGGTATAAAAAAAAATGTGGGGCTCTTTCCATAATGTTATATATTACATATGATACAGTTCTGTATGGGAGAAGAAAGTCCTTTGGAATTGAAAAAATAAAAATACTCTTTTGGATTCATCATGAACATATTGTTTCATAAATAATGTATATTTTATTTCATTTATATTTTATATTTCATTTTAATCATAATAACATCAAACATTATACATAAAATTCCAATATGGATTGTACAGTTCCATCTTACTTCCATCAGAGCTGTTCCAAATATTTTACAAAGAAATGTATAACTTTTGATGAATGTTTTTTCATGTGGGGTCTATTAGGCTCTTTTATATACAGACTATAGTCGTTAACCTTCCTTCCCCCCTCCCATATATTCCGTTCGCCCATTTGTTACCAGCATTGTTGCCAAAATATAGTGGACTTCCTTGAAGTGGAACGCATGGTGGAACGCATGCCCCACTATAGAAATCCGGCGGACATCTACATGAGATTTAAACACATTCGTGGAAAACATGACATCACCGCGCTGGAAACACAATCACGGGAAGGTCTCGATCAGCCGGAGAAGAACAGAAGGAACCTATAGGAGGGATATTTGAACTGATTGTGGGGGGTATATATGTGGGAGGGAAGGGAGGGAAGTTTTGAAACATTTTGGCACTTATCCCCAACGAGAAACAGTGCCTGAGGGGGTTAAAATGCGTAGGATTCTAACTTGATTGCTTGTTGCCAGTTGTTCTTTACTTCTGTGTCAGTAGATACATTTTGTATTGCACTTTTATTATCCAGTCACCTTATTTGGTTGCATTTTATCTTCCACATGATTGAGACCCACAAGATCATAATCCAAGAATTGAGAAGACATACATCTAAAGATTTCTGAAGGCTCATTATCTGATTTCAAAGTGTGAGTGACCCATTGGCACTACAATACTTACCCTATTGGGTTCCACGGTGTTGCGCTATGTTCTATTATTTTTGTCTCCCCTTGCTGGCTTCACCCTACATATTGTATTAGCCATGATTCCCTGGCTATCTGTTTCATTCAAAAAAACAAGGGTGTTGGCTATCTGTTTCATTAAATGAATCACAGGTGTTGGCTATCTGTTTTATTCAAAGAATCATGGGCGTTGTAGTTCAAAAACATCTGGAGGGCCACAGGTTGTGCAGGCCTGCACAATGCCAAAGAAATATCAGGGCAATTTGAATTTGAAATATGGAATCTTTAGCCAATTGTAACTATGTAATTCTGTATACATTTTCAATCTACTGGCTCATTTTTGTATTGCTTCTAGAAAACATTATTTGTCAAAGAAAACTGTTAAGTGCATACAGGGTTTTTCACTAAAGTGTGAACTGTGGAGATCCACATGACCATCCCTAACTAGTCTTTACTATTAACTATATGCCTAGTCCAGTGTGATCAGATATATTGTTTAATTAACAGACTTAATAGACAAATTGCAATTTGTCTGAATTTAGGACGATCAGTAATTTCTCTGAATTTTGCAACTCCAAATCACCATAAGGCTGATTTATGATACAAACAGAATGTGCAATGGACCATACATTTAATTTGTTTTGTGTTTCTGGGGGAATGGGGAAGAAGTTTTTTTGTTTTTTTTTGCATGGGTGAAATTAATTTAAACCAAAATGCCACATGGCCAAAATTCAGTATGACCTGCCTATATTGTATCATAAGGTGGGGTGACATTGTACTTGTCCTCACAGGTTAACAAGGGATCTAGAGTTCCATTGCACTAATTAACAGTCCAATCTCTGTGGTAAGGAGTTTGGAGTGGGTAAACCATAAAAATAGAAGTAAATTGTTGTATGGAACATAGTGCAAGTTTCCTTTAACCCCGTAAGAACCAAACTTCTGGAATAAAAGGGAATTATGACATGTCACACATGTCATGTGTCCTTAAGGGGTTAAAGGAACACGGTAGACACCACAACCACTTCAATAAATGGAAGTAATTATGATGCCTGGTGGGTATGAGTGCTGGGTCCCACATCTCTGCTATATGGTTTACTCAGTGTTTTGCAGAGATTATTGGTTCCTGGCAACCTGAAGCATGATCTCCAATGATGATATGGCAAATGCTGAGCTATGCTTTTGTCTGACGCCATACCGATTCACAATTACAGTAAATTACAACACTTCTAGTCAGCCCCCTGTCTGGCGAAATGCATTGTGTTATTGTAATATAGTGTTTTTAGCATTAAAGTACATTTGACTTTCACCTGCTAAGTGTATTAGACCATTTATTACACTGTTCATGTTTTTATATTTTATTAATTTTCAACCATTTTATGTTTCTGACATATCTCTAAGGACTTACTCTACTACACACCTAATCCCTGGCAAGTAATACCCTCTGGAGAACTGTATTTACATTTTATCCTTGGTGGGGATCATACCATCCAAGCACAATCATCTAAGTAGTGTTACTGCTCTATCAAATGTGAGTAAACTACCATCTGTTTTTATCTGTATTTGATTATGTTACAGTGAGCACTATTGTCTTACTTTTCAGAATCATCTGGAGGCTGAAAGACCATGTATGCGGTTTTATTTAAAACTTGTCTATAGCTCTATTAAATGTGAGTATTAGTCCATTTATCTCTGGTGTGTATCCTACACATAGCATTTGACTATCTGCACAATTATTGTTTTTTTCTGTTTTATTTGCATATTCCTACTATTATCTGAAGCCTGGACAGTTACCAACTGTCAGGATTATATTGATCCAGCATGCAGAATAGTATTACACCCTAGAACTAAGGGTAATGTCTTACCAGGCCTTAGAATGGCTGGACTTAATGTACCCGAGTATAGTCAGAAAACTAGCCAAGGTCAGGGACACAGAAGGAGACACAGTGATAAGAAAAGCCAAAAGTCAAGGGTACCAGAAATCAGGGTAGTCAAAATGAAGCCAAAGTCAAAAAACAGAAAAACATGATCAGGAATACACTCTTGGACAACCATCTAAGGGAAACCACTACAGGGCAATGAGCTAAGCAATAAGTGAGTTTAAATAACCCTCTTGCAGATCCCATTGGCTATACCAAGCTCTTGACCCCAAAACGTGCATGTGCGTCTTTTGCGTGACGTCACCCGCACATCAACATTGTCTTTACTGTGGACGGAAATGGGGCTATATAATTGTGAGGGTCCACAGCGGCCGGTGTGCACCGACATGCCACAGAAGCCAAGCACCATGGCAGAAAACTGCCGAGCGGCACTCCCCTCAATCCTCGGAATGTAATTATCTCTGTTTTTGCCCATGGATACAAAGGATACGTGACACCAGCAAGGAATTCCACAAGAGTTGTTTGGACTGTTAGGAACTTCTGGAGTTTATATATGTCGCAATCTGGTTTTGTATTTTGCATTGTTTTGTTAAGAAGTCATGGAGAACCCACCCAGTGTGCATTGACATTGACGCCAAGCACCATAACCATTTTATTCTATTGAACTGGTTATAAATTCTACAGCATTCTTTTATAAGCTGATCCTGTGTCCCTCCCTTTTCTTTATTTATTTTCACGCCAATATTTTTTGGAGCTTTGGGCATTTGGTACATGGGAATAAACGGACACCACCCATATTTTTAAACTGTAAATACATCCCCCACTCATGTGTATTATGATAGAGTCAACTAATTATATGAATGAACAAGAAAGACCCTGTAGGAGATTCATGGGCATTTTTGAGAGTTTAAGTGGACATATGAGACTTTTCTTTACATTTAAATTGGAGACTGTTACAATAACAGAACAGAAGACTGGAATTATTGAAATAGTTTTTCTTAAAAGTGATTTTTAATAATTTGATTAAAAGTTAAGCATTGTTAAAAGCCATTTTTTCTTAGTATAATTTTAACATTGAAACCTTAAAATGTGATTGCAGATAACAGCCATTCAGCCCATCTAGTCTGCCCTATTTTCTAAATACTTTAATTAGTCTCTGGTATCTTTAGTATCTTATCTCTAGGATAGCCTTATGCCTATCCCACGCATGCTTAAATTCCCTTACTGTGTTAATTTCAATCACTTCAGCGGGAAGGTTATTTCATGCATCCACTACCCCTTCAGTAAAATAATACTTCTTGACATTAAGTACCCTGACTTCTTTCTTTTGTTATTTAAATTTGCATCCCTTTAATTATTTATCTATTGCCACAGGCTTTTTCATTATATTTCTATTCAGGCTGGGATATCTGGGGCACCCAACCTGAAATCCCCAACTTGAATAACTAACCTGTCTCACTTTCAGGAGATGAATACAAGTCAGATATGTGTGAGCAATTTAACTTGTCACCATTTTTTTTTATAATCTTTATTTTCATTGTAACAGAAATGTCACCATTTTTTAACTGCACCCTATTTGTTCAGTGGAAATCAGTCATTTTTCTTTGAAACTGTCTTGTCTTTAATACATAGCTGACAAAAATATTTTTTCTACATGTTAACTTTTTTATTTGACTTTAAACAACTCTGTGTCATGTTGTCTTCAAGTTAAAGAGTTGTTTGTAAGCCCTAGTTTGGACCCGAAATATTTTTCTCTTCTATACTGTCATGCCAAAAGCATGAGTTGGTGTTTGATGTGTGTTTATATATGTTAAGAGTTGTTTTTTGTAAACCTTGGGATGACATTTATTGTGGTCTTTGATCCTGCACCAGGCCTAGACCATAAAACATCTAGATAGCCATCACCAGAGCTGGACACAAGGAATTTCATAGAGTGGGCAATAGACTGCCAGACCAGCCCCCTCTGATCCCCCCCCAGGGGTCTGCCCACTGAGAAACAACTAGTTTAGATATATGAGGGTGTTGGACTATCCAGGGAAGTCAGTTATTCATTTTTCTTTTGTCAGTAACTTCTAGGAGATCTATACCATCTAAGACTCCCACAAGAATTCTATATGGGGTAAATATATGTAAGGAATTTATTGTGTTTTCTCCTATTTTATTTTATGTACTGTTTTGCAATTTGTTATCTGTATGTCATTTATTTCTGTATTTTGTACTCAGCACTGTGAATCCTTTTTGTCAGATTAAATGTTTACTTAATCAGCTTGTGTCTCTGTTCTCTATGAGCTTCACTCTCCAGAGGAAAGCTCAGGTAAACACGTTACCAAAAAGGGTTAACTATATATGTTTTATCAGTAAAAGTAGAACCGTGATACTATAATTCTCCTGTGTGTGGGGTAACCTAAGACGCCCGGGTTTAAAATAGTCTTGGTGGTGGCAGTAGAGTATAAAGTGTATTAAGGGGGTTAGTGTAGAAGGGATTGCAGGGGTTAATTGAGTGGTTGCTGGGACTAGCAACAGGTAACCAGGGGTCTGGTGTCATTAACCCTGTCACTTCCACACTCTCCCCACTGTCTCGGCTGGGCCTATAGCCCACGCACGTGACAAACTGGCGGCAGCTAGTGGGATATATTTAGAGATTTTTAGTGCTTGCTAGATTTTACCTGTAAAGGGGGTCTTAGCACTAAAAGAAATTGCATACTTGTTTTTGTGTAATTTCCAGAGACCAAGCTCAGTGCTGATTTAAAATACATACAAAGTGCAAAACAGTTCTCCCCTCCCATCTTTTGTTTTTCTTTCTCTATCCTATTTGTGAATATGGAGGCCTATCGCAAACAATCAAAAGAGGCCTTGGAATTGTTGTGCCAAGAAAAGAATTTACCAACTTTTGGCAAAAATAAGGCACAACTTATTGCTGACCTTGTGGAGGCTGACAGACATATTTTGCAGCCAGAGACGGACACTGAAAGGGTTACCGAGCTCCCTACTACTGCAGGAGTGTTGCTTACTGAAATGCCTGGTGGTTGTACCCCTCAAAACATTAAGGACATTTGCTCAACTGATTTATTTCGGCAACTGATGGCTGCAAATCCTCAGGAGGCCCTGCAGGTGATGATCCAACAGCAGGCTGCAGAAAGGGAATCTGCAGAGAGGCTAGCCGAAAGGGAGGCACAAAGGAGACATGAGCTGGAACTTGCTAAACTGCAATTTACCCTTCAGTCCTCACTGAACAGCAATGCATCAGAGTCCAGCACACGTAGGCTCCGTAAGGATGATTTTCCTTCCCTCGAAGAAGGGACAGATTTGGATGTATTTTTAAAAAGTTTTGAGAAAGTATGCAGGCAGCATCAACTACCCTCAGACCAGTGGGGCAGATATTTAACTCCACAATTGAAAGGGAAAGCCTTGGATGTGTTTGTGTCCCTTCCCCCAGAGACTGATAACAACTATGAGGCAATCAAATCTGCATTGCAAAAAACTTTTAACCTTACTCCTGAGTCTTACAGGAAAAAGTTTAGGAGTATGCAGCAATGCCCATCATCCAGCTGCATTCTATATGTTGCACAATTAGAAACCACGTTCCGGCAATGGGTAACAGGAGTACAAGCTACTACCTATGAAGCCCTTAATGACTTAATGGTCCTGGAGCAGTTCTTGCAGACCCGGAGCCCTAATGTACGAGAGTGGATTTTGGAAAGAAAGCCAAAAAATGCTAGGGCTGCTGCAGAACTGGCAGATGACTATGCCGACATCCATGCACCCACATCCAGGCGTGGACTTGTGTCAGCTGCTACTTCGACCTGGAGAGAAGCTACAGTTCAAACACCACCTGTAAGATCTGCAGTGAGAACTTCACCGCCGACTGCCAGCGTAGCCGGGGCTATGTCAAGTGAGTCAGATGCCCGCCATTGTTTTCGATGCAACCAGATTGGTCATCTGAGCAGGACTTGCCCCACTAGGAATATGCCCTCACCAGTCCGTGGAGGGGCACCATCAGTATTGCTTGTGGGTGGGTCCGTGGGGAAACGAGGATAACCTGCAGAGTGTAATTGTGGGTGACCGAGTGACCATGGGACTGAGAGATTCTGGAGCTTCCTTCACCCTGGTGCGACCTGAAGTGGTGAATACGGAGGACATAATCCCTGAAAGAACCATGTCCATCAAAGGAATTGGGGGTGTATGCCCCGCTGTGCCCTTGGCACGTGTGTACCTTGATTGGGGTGCGGGCAAAGGTTTGCGGGAAGTGGGGATTTCAGAGGATATCCCTGTTAATGTTCTGTTGGGGAATGATTTGGGCAGGATGCTCTGTCACTATGCTCCAGCGGACACTGTTTGTGAGCCAGAAGGGCTGACTGCTCCACCTAAGGTATTGTGTGAAACTTTGGGAGACATTGTGGAGTGTGATTGCTGGGAGGGAGAGCAGGGTGTGGATAAATATCTACCTGTAACTGAACCAGTGATGTCTACCAAATGTGAGATAGGGGTGAGTAGTGATGTGCCTGTATCAAAATACTGTGAGGCTGGGATGTCAGAGAGTAAGGGGGAGGAGGAAGGTGAGAGCCAGGGATGTGTACCACTAGTCGCAGTGGTAACAAGTCAACAGTGGGTCAGGGCTGCAGCAGGACAGTCTGAGGTGCTATGTGAGATTGTGAGAGGAGGGCCTGCCCTGGAGAAGAAATTATGTGAGTGTGTGCAAAATTCTGTATCTGATCAAGGGGGGTCAAATGTGTCCTGTGAAAATGTATGGGAAAAGCATTCCAGCGAGAGGGGGCTGAATGAATATATGTGCCAATATGTGCCTGAAGCAGATGTATGTGATACACTGGGTGAAAATGTGAAGGGACAGCGAGGCTATGAGGGAGGGCAGAGGGTGTGTGAGCTTTACTCTGCGCCAGACTTAGCCAGTTTCCAAAGTTCTGTATGTCTGATGACCTGGAGTGAAAGTGAGGGGCACGGACAGACTCAGCCTGTGGGTCCAGGAAGGATGGCTGCAGGGAAACATACTGTTGGAGGAACCAGGAACCTTGTCAGTTTATCACAACTCACGCATACACCTAAGCAACTTTCTGATTGTGAACCAAAGGTTCAGAGTCTGATAGTGCAACAAGCCCAGCAGACAGACCGCAAAATAAAAGAGATGATGGGTGTTGATACAGCACATCTATCCTGGGAGTGTTCTCTGTCTGCTTTTTTGTGTGCTTACCGGGGAGTGCTACAGAAATCCATTGGTTTCTTCCCCTTACAGCTACTACATGAGCGCAGTGGGTGTGGTTTAAGGGATGTTACCAGAGATCGATGGGGAATTGAAACAGGCAAATCAGGCATGTTTGTTGAGGGTGTAGCTGTGGTATGGACTGATCACAACCTGCTGCAGGTGACAGGTAACCATGGTAAACTGCTCCATTGGAGCCCTAACCTCCAACAGTATAATTTCACTGTCCAACACAAAAAGGGCAGCTTGCATGGGAATGCAGATGGCCTGTCTCGGCAACTAGAGGGTTAATGGTAGACAGATAAATCAGCCTGTGGCTACATTTTTCTGTCCACCATCTTAAGGGGGAGGTGTCATGCCAAAAGCATGAGTTGGTGTTTGATGTGTGTTTATATATGTTAAGAGTTGTTTTTTGTAAACCTTGGGATGACATTTATTGTGGTCTTTGATCTTGCACCAGGCCTAGACCATAAAACATCTAGATAGCCATCACCAGAGCTGGACACAAGGAATTTCATAGAGTGGGCAATAGACTGCCAGACCAACCCCCTCTGATCCCCCCCCAGGGGTCTGCCCACTGAGAAACAACTAGTTTAGATATATGAGGGTGTTGGACTATCCAGGGAAGTCAGTTATTCATTTTTCTTTTTGTCAGTAACTTCTAGGAGATCTATACCATCTAAGACTCCCACAAGAATTCTATATGGGGTAAATATATGTAAGGAATTTCTTGTGTTTTCTCCTATTTTATTTTATGTACTGTTTTGCAATTTGTTATCTGTATGTCATTTATTTCTGTATTTTGTACTCAGCACTGTGAATCCTTTTTGTCAGATTAAATGTTTACTTAATCAGCTTGTGTCTCTGTTCTCTATGAGCTTCACTCTCCAGAGGAAAGCTCAGGTAAACACGTTACCAAAAAGGGTTAACTATATATGTTTTATCAGTAAAAGTAGAACCGTGATACTATAATTCTCCTGTGTGTGGGGTAACGTAAGACGCCCGGGTTTAAAATAGTCTTGGTGGTGGCAGTAGAGTATAAAGTGTATTAAGGGGGTTAGTGTAGAAGGGATTGCAGGGGTTAATTGAGTGGTTGCTGGGACTAGCAACAGGTAACCAGGGGTCTGGTGTCATTAACCCTGTCACTTCCACACTCTCCCCACTGTCTCGGCTGGGCGTATAGCCCACGCACGTGACATATACCTTATTCGATTTTAAGCAGCCATCATGGGTCCCACGATATCAAAAATTTTGAAATCTTATTCTAGTATTTGAAACATTATTTGGACAAGAAAAAAAATATTTCTGTTCTGTAGAAGTGATAGACGTAATCCTAAATATTAATTTGTCTGAACTAATAAAAGAGAACTTTATAAAAAAAAAGAAAATTAAAAAAAAGGGCTCAAATTACAAGTAAATGTAAATGTAGGACTACAACCCAAAATGCAGTGTTTCTTTGCACATCTATGACTTTAGGGTAAAAATATTATAATTCAGCGGTTTAGGGCATATTTAAGCACTAGATCTAAAATACTCACTTCACAAATAAAAGTGGTTCTAACAAAATCGATTAATTTTTTTAATAGAATCATTTGAAATTACTCTCTAATAAGTGGATTTTAAATAAAGTGATATGTAATTTCTAAAGTGTCTCAATTTATAGTAAAAACCTAAATAAAACAAGTAGGACATATAGAAAAGCATAATACAAGCTTATCAATCTTTGTAACAAAACAAGTCTATATTTCAGAATTAAATAATTGCCATTTCAAAAGGATTTTGAAAATAGTAGATACAGGAAATAGGGATACAGGTTTTATTCTGAATAATTCTGCATTTCAAAATATAATGTGAATGTTAAATGCATATGCATTAACATTTACCAAATCTTATAGAATTTTAGAGCATTACATAAGGGATATATAGGGAATTATGAAGAATTTTAAATTGGCTTAATAACAATTTTTGTCTGGTGTAAAAATTATAACCAGTCAAATATTTAGTAATTTCCAACTGCAACATTTTGGGATAACAATACAATGGTTGTAAGTTCAAAAGGTACAGGTGGTTTAGTGTACAATTTAAAATATATTACAAAATTCTGTACTGCTCCAACCTGGACAAAAAATGGAATAATGTGATTTAATTTAAAATGAAATATTCTTAGGTGTTCAGTTTCAGAAATATTGCATTTAATTTTGTGATACCAGGGACCAATAAAAGCATGAGTGTATATACCTTGTCCAAACAAAACGTAACAAGAAGAAGCAGCCTAGATAAAATACTTTGATCATTTTACAGGAAGTTTAAAAATGTTATGTTGAGGGCAGAATTACTGTATTTGTAAAAGGGATAGTGAAACATGTTCTATAAAATAGGCCAACTCTTCATTCATTTCTTATGAAATGTACATATAAAAGACTATTGTATGAAGACTATTGGCATTTAACAATTAGGATTACGTATTTATCATAACTAAACAGATTTGTATCTTGTATTTTAATCAGAAGATGAATCAGAGTTAGATTTGCTATATGTCGAATTTCTAATCCATAACAGCTACCACACTGATTTAAATGTAAATTCAACTTTTATTAGTACCATCAACTCCAATGCAATAAAATGGAGAGGTCCAATTGGAAGGATATATAGCAGTTTATTTCCAAGATTTCCATTTGCTTAGGTCTCCAAGTAAAGTCATATAAATGTTTTTTCAGTGGTACACTGATATTGTGGAGTTAAAAGTTATCTTAAAAACTTGTGGTGGATGTCGCCCCAAATTTGACCTATATCAGGTTTTCTTCAAAACTAAACTGATTAGAATCTATGGCTATATTTATAGTCCAACATTCTTGTATAGCTAATCAAAACTAAAAATAAGATTCTCTCTAAAATTCAATTGCCTCCTACTGGATGAAGAATTCATGTCTCTACTCACACTTCCCTGAAGTTAGGTACTCTTTGTTATGTTAACAATTAGGATAGAGATGTGGGGTAAACACTAGTGGGGTTCAGTTGGGAGAATATATGGAAGGCCCTCTCCATTTGTTTTGAGTGGTACACTTCTCTGTTTTATTAGTGATGTTATGGGCTGAAAAAGGTACTCTTAGAAATCTTATGATAGACATCGTAAAATTTTTCATGTCTCCTCTGACTTTAATTATAACCAAAGATATGTCATTGACAAATAAATACAGTTTACACCATTATATTATATAATCCAGTTTTGAAGCAAAACCTGGGAACCACGGTATTCTTATGTGCATATTCATCTTACTTAGGCATTCTGAAGGCATTGAAGTTGTTGTTTTTTTTTTGTTTTTTAATCTTTTTATTTGTTTACGTGTTTCCTATGTTTTTTGTAAAATGGTAGAATGCTACTTTTGTAATACTCAGTGACTTATTTGTTTCTCAAAAACAAAAATTGCAGTCTAAGCAGTCATTCATTGATTGAAAATCCTGAAGCTCGTATAGAAAAGAATATTGGAGAAACCCTAATTTATCTTATCATTTTTATATATCAAAGGGACCTAAAGGCTGCAGTGGACATAAAAGTAGATATTTACATATGAAATGCAGCATATATACTATTCCCATATATCAAATGTGTTTTTGTTTGAATTGTTTGTGTCGTTTTGCCTATTGTACAATACATCAGAATATCTTGGCGCTATATAAATAATTGTAATGGTAGTAGAAGTATGGAGAATAGTAGACAGAGGTATCAAAAGGATCGAGGTTAATGAAAAAAATGACGATTAATGACTGTCCACTGTGCTGAACATTTGGAACTTACTGATACAATGCTATTAGCCTTAGTGCAACAATAATTATTTAAAAAATCTAAACTGGCCTACGATTACAAGCAACACCTTTCTGCATCACAGTAACTCACTTTCATGCATTAGCCAGTGCATAAACAATGAATACAATAAACCTACTGGACTTCCTATGATTGAATGCCTTAAGCTTCTTAAAAATGAATATTACAAGTCTTTTTTACAGTCATCGTAATTTTATTTCAACTTGAGAAAAGATAATTTTAGTGTTCAACATACTAGTGATTAAATACATGTGAATAATTTTCCTGAAGTGCTAAATAAATTAATGTTTCATAGATCTCATTTCTGAAAATGTACTGATTCTTGGAGAATCATTTGAAGATTAAGGTATCAACCCAGACAGATAGAATGCACAGTTTAATAACATTAAATCAATTACTTTGCAAGGAGGCTGATCCCATTTCTGAGGTAAAAACACTTCAATTTTTACAGCATTTACTTTCTTGAATTACATCAGTTTTCACTGTTAAAGAAAAATGGTCACTTCCCAGGATTCTTAATATCATGTTAACTTATCCCTGTAATTAATTAATATAAATTTTTGAGGAGTGAAAAATAAAATTAAATGCAGAAATTTACATCTTTATTCTGCAACTTTAATCCTCCATCTTATCTCAATGATAAGATGATAATCAGTGATAAGATGGAGGATCCCAGTTGCATCAATGTTATAAGCTCTGCTTTTGCATATGGCAATGCACATTTGCAATGTTTACCTTAGCTTTGCCTCTTCTGAACTGGATTATGATGTAGTTAAATCTTTTATATAAATCTTAAAAGAAAACAGAGCCTCTCATGAAAAAAGGTTAACAAAGTTATTGGATATTCTCAATGTTTTATTCAAAGAAATGAAAGTTACCTTTTAATAGTCATTAGAATAACAATTGACATTTATTGAATGGCTCATCATTCATCATAAAGAAAAACATTTTGTATAATAGAAATCAAAGGCCAGAAAAATGCAATTTTTCTATTCTCCCTAATTCTTTTTTGTAGCCTTTTATTTAAACATTATGCTAATAAATATTAAAGGTTATGGGTGTGAGTAAATACATATTTATTGCCAAAACACATATGCTGCCACGGATATCAAGCAATGACCTTTCCATTTTTATGGTTATATTGCTAACTTAATTGTGACTGTACATCACTGGGAAAAATGAAACACAATGGCGTAGCAATACTTTTCCTACCCTTGTTTGTTAAATACTTAACTAATAAACATCTAGAATACTCATAAACTGCAGAATAAAGCGTAAACCCATTTGGGGCTTAGAAAGGAATTAGCTCACCATTCTTCTTGTAAAACATGATTTCCCCCTTGAATTCACTCTTTTCCTCTAGTGACATTTCAATTTCAAGTGTTGTCTGTTCATTTGTTTCGGCACCAAATAAAAATTTACAGCTGCAACTCTTCTGCATGACTTCTGTTCGAGCAAATCCAGCAAGTTCGCAGAAGCCATCTGAACAGTAAACTATGGGGAATCCCTTAGCCACCTGAGCATTTGCAAGAATGAAGTTACTGTCTGTAGAAAAAAAAAGAAAGAAAATACAGTAAAGACAATGAAATGCAAACTACTATATGGAACAATGTGTGATTGTAAAAATAATTCCCATTGCTAAATTTGTTCACATATGTTTCTTAAACAGTCATAAATATGCTGCATGACATGCATGTATGATAATCTAATGACTGGTTTTTCAGAACATATGACCCCCTGAGTCTCAGGTAAAACACAGTTTGCTCCTCTGAGAAAACAATCTTTACAATTCTGTTTAGCACTGCCAAGGTAAACTAAAGGGATTTCAAACAGAATTTTGGAGTAATATTAAATTTGATATGTTATCACTAAATACAAGAGCTGGAGCCGAGAGCCTGGAAATCTTTTCGTCTTTCGATATATGGGTATGGGTCTTGGAGGTTCCCCTTAGCTTTCTAGATATTTTCAGTATTACAGAAATAAAGATACAAGGCCTTCTGACAATATCATTAACAAAAATGGTGGACTGTTTTGACTGACAATGTAAATTGTACTAACTTAAATGTCTTAGTCATCAATATTTGTTTTGGTAAAAAAGCAATTTGCTTGTGTTTTAGTGAATATTGCACAAAACTATTTATTTCCAGTACATCTAGGCACTGAAATACAATAATTCACCCAAACATAACATTTTAGTTTAGGTTTTTTTTGAATTAGGGATGATCAAAGCTCAAATTTGTGTAGCAAACATTTTAACCATTTGGGTTATTTTTGGTAAAAATGTTATGCAGGAACTTTAATTAATTAGTAGATACGTACAGGGTAATTTATGTCACGTCAAAGTGAAAGTCAATGTGAATTTCAAATTCAAGATAAAATTAGCTGAATTAAATTTTTTTTTTAAAGGCCGTTATGCTTCTAGTTTGGCTATTTTGGTCCAGAAATTTAAATTCACTTTGTATTCCATTTGAATTCCTGGCAATTCTCACTTTAGTGAATAACTCTGTTTGTCTACTTACTTAGTAAATTTACTAGTAGATGAATAAATCTAATTTCCCACTGATTTTTATAGAGACTAATTTATAAAAAGATAGCATTCATGGCTTAAAGACAGAACTATACATGAACTAGACCACAAGTCAGCAACCTATGGTATTCAAGGTGCCTTTGTGCGGCACTCAGGGTGCCAGAGCCAAACAGCCTCTGGCCTATCAGGAGTCCCAGTGGAACTTCAGATATTTGCTAGTGCAACCTGAGCAGTAATTGCAAATGGTAAGGGACAATCCTCAATTTACGCATTGCAGCACTTAGAGGAAGTGATCTCAGATCACTTCCTCCCCACACTTGAGAATGGGAATATGCATTGGAGTAGAGCAGCCCACAACAGCTATTGCAGCTCCTGCCCTTGACCTGTACCAGGCCATCCTAGTCCCCACTGGTTCCTAGGGAAGCTACCCACACTGCTAGATATACAGAAAGCTGCAGAAGAAGCTCCCCCTCACACAAATAATACAAATAGTATCATAAACATATACAATATAACAGCTCACATAAACACAAATACTATTCTACAAAGCAACTGCAGTACCCATAAATAACACAAGCAGAATATGCCAACATACACACCATCATTTTTTTAAAAAAATTTTTTTAAAAGGGCCCACATGCTAAGGGACTTAAGATTTTGTTTTTGCATAGTACTTCAAAAACGTTGCCTACCACTGCTATACAAAAATTTTTCATGGGCATTAAAATCTGAAAGTTAACTTTAGCACGTTTCAATTATTGTATAAATTGTTATACTTTAGAGCAAAAGAAACTGAGCTGTAATTATTTTTTGTAAAAGAAATGTATCATATCCATGTAATATGTTTTAAAATTAGAAAAATAAACACATATAGGATACATGACAGATCAAGAACACATAAAATGAAGCGTGTGGAATCATAATAATAAACAATAAAATTAAAAGTGTCTGGTTTATGTACCCCAACATGATATTATTCCCCTAATACAAGCTTAACTGGTATTTTTTTTTATAGCTGAGGTTAACATGTTAGGATTAGTATTGTGGCTAGTGCAGGAGTAGGCAACCTTCAGCATTCGGATGTTGTGGACTACATCTTCCATGATACTTTGCCATAATTATAGCTGGGAGAGCATTATGGGAGATGTAGTCCACAACAGTTGGAGTGCTGGATATTGCTAACTCCCAGGCTGTCATTACTTTTTGGGTAAGAGCAAGAGTTCCTTTAATCTTAGGGAAGCACCGGATCTTACAGATCTCAGTCTGTCTGTAATTAGTGGAAGCTACATTCCCAGCAAACAACTGTATATAAATACTGTATATAATGATTGAGTAAATGTAAAGAAAAGAAAAAATATGATGTTGAAGCATCTGCAGGCATATTAATATGAGGGTGGGTAAAACAATGTTGGCATTGTTTTTTCCAGTAAATTAAGCTAATATCATCATTGATAATTCAGTTGCATCTTCCAATGTAATATTTGAATCAAGTGAATACATTTTGGCAGATTTAAGCCTTAGGCTACGCTCTGCCCCCTTCAAAATTGCTTGCTATGTCTATGTCTTAGAGGCAGTAGAGTAGAATGAGGAAGTGGTATTAGTGATATTGCTTTTGATAGCATTTAGCATTTTTTTTAATAATTCTTTTTTTTTGTTGCGCAGGTGGATACAAAAACATTGACAAACGCCACAACAGCGTACATGTGTATATAAACAGGCTAAACAGTGGCATAGAAAGTAGCACATTTTTTTTTGTGTGAGTACAGGCTTAACAACATTATGCTAGCTACAGAAAAAATGGTCATGGTACAGCTAGAGGTCAATGAACATAAAATCTGGTTGATGTGTAGGCATCAGATACTAGGATTAAGATAAGTGGTACCGGATTCTTGGCTTATGTTGAATGGGCCCCCTTTAGTGATGTCCCGAACTGTTTGCCGAACGGTTCGCGAACGGTTCGCCATGGTTCGCCACGAACGGTTCGCCGCGGACTCATCATTGAGTAAACTTTGACCCTGTACCTCACAGTCAGCAGACACATTCCAGCCAATCAGCAGCAGACCCTCCCTCCCAGACCCTCCTGGACAGCTCACTAAGAATGCAGCTTCACAATTAGTGAGCTGTCCAGGAGGTGGGAGGGTCTGGGAGGGAGGGTCTGCTGCTGATTGGCTAGAATGTGTCTGCTGACTGTGAGGTACAGGGTCAAAGTTTACTCAATGATGAGTCCGTGGCGAACCGTTCGTGGCGAACCGTTCGGCGAACAGTTCGGGACATCACTAGCCCCCTTAACCAAAATTTTCATTGCTTCAGTGAAGTATTACAAGTGATAAGATTATTGAGCAGGGTACCCCTGCTTGTCTAGCGTACACGCGTATATAAACAGGCTAAACAGTGGCATAGATAATTGCGCTTTTTTTTTTTTGAGTACAGGCTTAACACTATTATGCCAGCTACAGCAAAAATGTAACATGGTACAGCTAGAGGTCGCTTATCATAAAATCTGGTTGAGAAGTAGGCATCATATACTGAAATTAAAATACAAGTGAAACCAGTATTCTTGTTTTGTGTTTAGCGGGCTCCCTGAGCCAAGGCTTTCATTGCCTCAGTAAAGTAAACGTATGGTGATATTAAGAAACAGGCTAACCATGCTTCTAGTTTAAAGTCGCTTAAATAATGCTAGAAACATAATACACTTTAATGATACAGACGTCACTTAATAGGTAGTAGTGTAGCAGCGATGTGTGTTATCGATTGTAATATGCCCTGACTTGTAATATAGAGTAGCTGGTAGTCTAACAAAAACATGTTTAACTAAATTGACAGGGTTAATGCCAGGGGATGAACATTTTCTACAGATGAATGGGACCACAGCCATCGATCTGAGGCTGTGAGGGACATGTGAAACAAGCGGCCAGAAAGAGCCATTGCTTTTGCATATCCCCCCTCCCTTGACCTGGCTGCTATTCACCCAATGCCCTTGCAGGCTATCAGAGTCATGTCTGCATGGAATGTCCCGTGAGTCCAGAGCTGTTCGCCCAACCGGCCCCGATCCGGTTCAAGAGCCCAGGTGCAGGTACCTCCACTCCGGTCTGTCTTACCAGCGTCTCGAGAGAGTGTGGTTGCCACTTGGGGTCGAGGTTTTGCCTTTCAGGTGTGTGCGTTGAGCATCAGGGTTTTCCCCGTCTGAGCCCTCCACCCAGGAAGACTGTGGTGAGCTCCGGACATCGTGGGACTTGGGTGGGTCCTCCGTCTCTTTGGCTGCTCCGATGTGTGGGCAGTGGATGTTTTCCGCCACTTGCCTGCCAGGAGAGAAGAAGGGTCCGGAGTCTTGTTCTTGGCTTGCTCCCCTCTATCTTGCAGCTTCCGCCAGAGTGCACTGAATAAGGCATCTAGCCGCTCCTCGAGCGTCCCCTGTGAGCCTCGTGCTGAGTTGTCTGGTGTGGCAGCCGCCATTTTGGCATGAGCACAGGCCTCAGGTGTGGGTGAGTTGGTTGGTATTTCTTATATCTTTGGGGGCATAGCCTGTCTGTTTGTGCCGGGATAACCCCCACCTACTGGGAGGGGGGATTCGGGGTTCCCAGCCACCGCAGCGAGCCCGATATCTAGCAGGGAGATCGACCGCTTCTCTCATGCTCACCACCGTTGGTAGGCTGCAGGTCGTCTTTGCGTTACGGTTGCTTGGCTGCGTGTTCACCAACCCTCTCCGGCATTCAAATTCTCTGTGGTGAGTTATTAAAAGTCGATTTGTGCGAGTTTTATTAGATTCTCACACAGAGCTCTCTCTTGGTGTGGCCAGTTAGCTCGGCAGCCGGGCCCCGCCCCGCGCATTTAGCATTTTTCAAAGAATCAAAGCAGGAAATGTTGATTAAATTGCATTAGTTCTGTAAACCTACCAATGCTCAATACCACCCTCCTTCATCAAAACCAGAAAAATAAATAAAAAATAAAAACATAATAAATATAAATAAAGGCATGTGGCAAGGGAAATATTCACATTAAAATAAAAGAGGCATAAGGAAAGTAAAACTGAAATAACAAACGTGCCAATGGTGCATTAAGTTTAGATGATGACTTCATGATTATTAACTGCAGAATTAAGTTTACTAGAATCATCATTTTATTTATAGCTGGTAAAGTGTCTGGGAAAATGTGGTAAACCCATCTTAATCTTCTGGTAAACCTGTAATTATTTAGATTTTTTTAGTGCATAGTAGATTTTTTACATTTTATTTAAATTAGCCTCTTCTGGTACTTCCTGGGAGCACAAAAATGCTTATTTCAGCAAAATGTCTCTACTTAGCCCCCGCCCCAAAAAAATGACCAGATGTAAACTTGTCAGGTTACCTCTGGTGTCTACCTCGGAGGAGGTTAGACACCTAGACGTCCATCCTCCTAGGGGGGCTGACTCACCCGATCCTCGCAGTCCTCCCGGCCGTTTACACGCTGGCCGCGATAGCTCCGCCTCCTTTTATGACGCGGCGCTCAGTAGCCGACGTCATGACGGCAATCACGTTCCGACCCGTCAATCACGGCAACCAAGTGCCGAACAACGAATCAGGACTCGTTGGGGGCGGGGTCAACAGTTAAAGAGCCAAGGTATAAAAGAGGGTTTTGTGGAATGATTCATTGCCCTGTCGTGGTTCTAGCTAGTCTGGTCACTCAGTGCTCTTAGAGTGAAATGAAGTGAAATGAACAGGCTTATATGGACGTATTTATAAACGGGTTATCTGATGAGATTCTAGATGAGGTTGCCACAAGAGAACTTCCTGAAAATTTGGAGGATTTGATTTCATTTATTTCCCGAATAGATGAACGTATGAGACAGAGGCAGAATACTCGGGATAGAACCCGCAGATCCCCCATAAGACTAGCTCCCTCATTTCAGAGTTCTGATTCTACTACTTTAGCTGTCCCAGAACCTATGCAAATAGGTAACACTCGACTCTCAGAAGAGGAAAGACAGTACAGGAGAAGGGAGGGGCTTTGTATGTATTGCGGAATAAGAGTTCACCTACGCCTAAATTGCCCTAACTGGCCGGGAAACGCTCGCACCTAAGTTTCTCAAGAGGACAGGCCTTGGGTGTTTCTATCTTGTCCTCTATATATGATTATAAGGATCATAGGCTTCTGATACCTGTTTCTTTAGCTTGGGAAAAGGGAGTACTTAATGCTATGGCTTTGATAGATTCCGGAGCAGCTGAAAGCTTTATTGACCAAGCCTTTGTCACTAACCATTCTATCCCATCTCAGCTAAGGGATACACCCTTGGCCGTTGAGGCCATAGATGGTAGACCATTATCTGAACCTGTTATTTTTCGTGAAACCATACCAATTAAGTTAACCATTGGTATCCTACACGAGGAAAGAATATCCCTCATGCTGATCTCATCTCCTTCAGTTCCAATAGTCTTGGGGTATCCTTGGCTTAAGAAGCATAACCCTACTATTGACTGGGAACTGGGTGAGATAGTCTCCTGGGGTTAGGGTTGCCAGAGAGGATGTTTACAGAAAGTCTCACCGGTTTGCATAGTTGACGCCCCGGTTAACTCTTCCCAATCTACAGATTTACAGATACCGTCTCAGTACCTGTATTTAAAGGCAGTCTTTGACAAAAAGAAGGCTGATACTTTACCTCCACATAGGTCCTTCGACTGTAAAATTAGACTCCTGCCTGGTACTATGCCTCCGAGGGGTACGGTATATCCCTTATCCACTAAGGAGAACTTAGTCCTAGAGGAATACATACGTGAAAACCTAGACAAAGGATTTATTAGGAGATCTTCTTCTCCGGCCGGGGCCGGTTTCTTTTTTGTGGATAAAAAAGACGGCACTCTACGGCCTTGCATTGATTATCGGGGCTTGAATAAGATAACTATTAGAAATGCTTATCCTATTCCTTTGATTACTGAGCTCTTTGATCGACTGAAAGGCTCCAAGATTTTTACCAAGTTAGATCTGAGGGGAGCTTATAACTTGGTGAGAATTCAGCAGGGAGACGAATGGAAAACGGCTTTCAATACCCATTATGGCCACTATGAGTACACGGTAATGCCCTTCGGGCTTTGCAATGCACTTGCAGTATTCCAGGACCTAATTAATGAGGTTCTTAGGGAATTTCAGCATGAATGCGTTATAGTATATTTGGATGATATACTAATACACTCTAGAGAGATTGAGACTCACCACAGACAAGTCAGAAGGGTATTGCGCAAACTGTTACAACATGGATTGTACTGCAAATTGGAAAAGTGTAGCTTCGACCAATCTCAGATAAACTTTCTTGGCTACGTTATTTCTGGAGACGGATTTAGGAAGGACCCCATTAAACTCCAATCGATTTTAGATTGGCCATTGCCCAGGGGACTCAAGGCCATTCAGAGGTTTATCGGATTCTCCAATTATTATAGGCTTTATTAAAGGTTACTCTTCTATTATTGCTCCTATTACCAATATGACTAGACAGGGTGCTGATACCAAGACTTGGTCTACAGAGGCTCTCTCTGCTTTCAAAACACTCAAAGAACATTTTGCCTCAGCACCGATATTAGTTCATCCTGACACCTCTGTGCCTTTTCTACTCAAGGTAGACGCCTCGGAGACAGGTATAGGCGCTATCTTGTCCCAAAGGCTAGGTTTGGATAAACCGTTACATCCATGTGGTTTTTTTTCCAAGAAATTATCTGGGCCTGAAAGTAGATATGACATTGGTGACAGGGAACTGTTAGCGGTCATTATGGCTTTAAAGGAATGGAGACATTTATTGGAAGGGACTTTATACCCGGTTACTATTTTGACGGATCACAAGAATTTGTCCTATATAGGGGAGGCCAAGCGCTTGTCCGCCAGGCAAGCTCGTTGGTCCTTGTTCCTTACACATTTCAATTACGTGCTCACTTATAGACCTGGTTCTAAGAACTCTAAGGCAGATGCATTGTCCCGCCAACATGAACCTTCTACGGTGTCTGAAGCAGCTTTGTCTTCTATCGTTCCCAAGTGTAATATTATTGCCAACACGTGTGTCAGGATACACTCGCCGTTGCTTGCTGAGATCAAGAAAGTACAACATCTAGCTCCCAAACCTGTTCCTGGGGCTCGGTACTTCGTTCCTCCTGAGCTCCAAGTGGAACTGCTGCATTGCTTTCATGACAGTAAAGTTGCTGGGCACCCCGGCATACGCAAAACGTGCTCCCTGATTTCCCGAGAGACCATGGTCCTGTTTGGCTATGGACTTAATTGTCGATTTGCCTGTTTCTAAAAAACATACTGTTATTCTCACGGTGATTGACAGGTTTACTAAAATGGCTCA
The DNA here is from genome assembly GCA_933207985.1 of Pelobates cultripes. Taxonomy (NCBI): domain Eukaryota; kingdom Metazoa; phylum Chordata; class Amphibia; order Anura; family Pelobatidae; genus Pelobates; species Pelobates cultripes. The sequence continues at coordinate 66,364,819 of OW240915.1, read as the reverse complement.
TTTCGTGCCCTTGCCTAAACTGCCCTCGTCTCCCGAATTAACTGAGATATTCGCGAGGGAGATTTTTCGTTTACATGGTATTCCCTCTGAAATTGTTTCTGATAGAGGTTCCCAATTTGTTTCCCGCTTTTGGAAGTCTTTCTGTTCTCACTTAGGCATCAAGTTGAATTTCTCATCTGCCTATCATCCCCAGTCCAACGGAGCTGCCGAACGCACCAACCAAAAGATTGAACAATATTTGCGTTGTTTTGTTTCTGAACACCAGGACGATTGGGTTGGTCTGATTCCTTGGGCAGAGTTTGCACACAACAATCTCGTTTGTGATTCTACTCGTTCTAGCCCCTTTTTCTTGAATTATGGCTTTCATCCTTCCATTCTTCCGTCGGTTTCCCCTTCCCAAGGGGTACCGTCGGTTGATGTTCATGTCGCCAATCTGAGAAAGTTGTGGGATCAGACTCGACGAATTCTTCTTCAGAATTCCACGGTGTTCAAACGACACGCTGACAAACGGAGACGGGTGGCTCCGGTTTTTGCCCCGGGTGATAAGGTGTGGTTGAGTACCAGAAACATCCGCTTGAAGGTTCCTTCCATGAAATTTGCCCCTCGTTACATAGGCCCTTACAAGGTTCTGTGTCGGATTAACCCGGTTGCGTATCGTCTTGCCCTTCCGCCTGCCCTGCGCATCCCTAACTCTTTTCATGTTTCTTTGTTGAAGCCTTTGGTTTGTAACAGATTTTCCTCCGCTGTGTCCTCCCCTCTCTCTGTCCAGGTTGAGGGTCAGGAGGAATATGAAATCAAATCCATTCTCGATTCTCGTATTTCTCGGGGGAAGTTGCAATATCTTGTTGACTGGAAGGGGTATGGGCCTGAAGAAAGGTCTTGGGTGGGCCGTGAAAATGTGCATGCCCCTCGTCTCCTCCGGGCATTTCATGCTCGTTTTCCGTCTCGCCCCGGTTCCTTCCGCCCGGTGGGCGTTTCTGAGAGGGGGGGTACTGTCAGGTTACCTCTGGTGTCTACCTCGGAGGAGGTTAGACACCTAGACGTCCATCCTCCTAGGGGGGCTGACTCACCCGATCCTCGCAGTCCTCCCGGCCGTTTACACGCCGGCCGCGATAGCTCCGCCTCCTTTTATGACGCGGCGCTCAGTAGCCGACGTCATGACGGCAATCACGTTCCGACCCGTCAATCACGGCAACCAAGTGCCGAACAACGAATCAGGACTCGTTGGGGGCGGGGTCAACAGTTAAAGAGACAAGGTATAAAAGAGGGTTTTGTGGAATGATTCATTGCCCTGTCGTGGTTCTAGCTAGTCTGGTCACTCAGTGCTCTTACCTCTATTGTCTTTTGGTTCCTGACTCGGCTTGTATTTTTTGACCCTGCTTTCCTCTCTTGTCCTTTTGACTCGGCTTGTCTCTCGCTTACCTACTCTCTCGTTCCCTCGACCTCGGCTTGTCTCTGACCATTCTTTGCTTTCTCCTTACGTTAGTCCGGCCATTCTAAGGTCCGGTATACGTACCTATCTCCTGTTTGTATTCTGCGTGTTGGATCCCTGTCACGATCCTGACAAAACTATAAATGATAATCTTACATGGCTATTCACTCAATTCTGCAAGTAAGCAGTTATTTTGATATTAAATTTAAAATTCACTTGGAATTCACTTTAAATTCTTACTTTAGTAAATTACTCTTCACAGGAAAACTGTCAGAATAAAACCCAATATATATGTGTGTGTTATTATTCCATGTGCTAATTATACTTAATATTTTTTTAAATAATGTATATTTAAAAATTAGAATAGATTCCTTAACATCATGCCTTCCACAGAAAAGCAAAACTTAAACACTAAAAAAAAACGCCAAAACAAGCACTCATTGGAAGAAGTTGATTCCACACAAAAGACATCACAGAGGAAAGAGTTAGGAAAAAATAATCCTTATGCGTTTCGAACCTTAGAGTCCTTAGACACAGGGACATTCCTATGTATCAGGACTCTAAGGTCCGAAATATGTAAGGATTATTTTCTCAGTTTATAGAGTTTTCCAATTATTGATCATTGACAGCATTTTTATCTCCGCAAGAAAGCAACACCATAACTCAAAAATGAATCATAAAAGAACAAATGGCTAAAATGTTTTTAATTCATCCGCATGTTACAACCTGTATAAACAATAAAATGTTCACTAATCTGCCAGCATCAGAAAGAAACCTATTGGGCCTATTAGTGGGTCCATTAGTCAGGCTATTCGTTAAACTCAGTTTTTTTTAAAATTGATATATAAAAGGAAGTTGGATGAAACATTTTTTTTTCTAGATTGTAGCTTAATTATCCCATAGTTGAATATGGGAGATAATAAGGTGTCTTAAGATGTTTGGAACAAAAAAAGTAATTGTAAGTCATTTTGAACTGATTCTAGGTGCCCTTTGAATAATGATAAGCTGTGAACTAATATACCTTGACAGCTATCTAGCTAAACAAGATAAAAGTCAGCTGTCAAGGAATAGCTAATTAGCACCAAGAGTTCTGAAAAACTAAATTGAAAAAAGGACATCTGGCAGTTCAATGGCACACTGTTAGACATAGAGAAATACATAAAAAATTATTGGTGTTTTCAGACCATCCGCTAACCTCGGAGGCAACAACAAGACTTACTTCCAAACCTCACACTATGTGTAACAAAGGGAAAGAAGGGGGAATGAGGGCAATTATCAAATTACCAGGCTCCACAAGCAATTCCACCAACAAATATGTATGATGTGGAGAATAAAGAGGCAGTCAACTAGAATCCATGCAGCTTGTGCCCAGAGGGACCTTGCTATTTTTCTACTTTCATTTATTTAAATTATATTTATATTTTTATATCACTGGATTGTTCCTTTTGCATGGAACTGTTATCTGGTGTCTTAAACAACTGACCAATCTTGAATTCAGTCAGTTGGTGCATGTCATTGTAAATAGTTGATTTGCCTTTTAATTGTCTAGCCACATCTGAATGCAATTGAGATAGGTAGTGCGACTTAATTGTAAAAGTAAGAAATAATCTTGGAGATTTTTTTCCATTATGGCTGTTTTGCTGTACATTGAGCAGGTCACCTGCAAAGTCAGGGCAACTTGAATTGAATTGAATAGAACCGTTATTGAATAGACCCCATTGACTCTAATGCATATTCATTATATTACTGGTAAACACATCAACCAAAAACAAAATAATTACTTCAATTTGTAAATTGATTTATGTGTTCAGCTTATAAATTAATAGCTAACATCTGAAATCATATATGCCATAATTGCACTTATATTTTTTATCCATGTTTTATAAAGCACATGTTTTGTACAATTAATGACTCATGATAATGTGATTTTAATAAATAATCAGCAGACATATTTAAAGTGCAGACACACAGAAATTAAATTATTATACAATATAATAGATTCAGAATTTGTTGTTTAATTAATCTGAGTTTGTAAAATATTATTTAAGTGGGTCATGCTTTTTTAAACATTACAGTCAGTCATTTAGCACAAATAAATAATTAAAAGGTGCTGTGTGTGCCAGAAAAAAATATTATGGAAAATAACAGATTTCTATTAAAATTCAGAAAGCATATTCAGTGATTAAATTAGTTTACTCCTGGGTACCCTGTTGTTTACATTAACAATTAACTGAGCTAAATCCATTAATCTTTCCTATCTAATCTGTCTTGAGTTCTTCCAAGAAGAGATGAATGTCAAACGGAAAACAAAAATATTTTTTTATACAATATTCCAAAATAATTATGTTATAGAGTTGATTCGCTGAACAGTGAGCAGTGGTAAGCAATAGCATAAACTGGAATGAATGATTTAAACAAAAACCAAGTCCGAATATAAAACCTCTATAACTCTGTCTAGATGGAAATTTTCAAACACAGCTATTTTGGTCTGAAATTTTGCAAGCCGATTGTCAAATCACATTTAAGTCAATGAAAATATGTTCATGACATATTATTCTATATACGTGTGAATAGTTATTTAAACATTTTTAGCTTGTTAATGAAAATAGTAGTTTTGAATGTACAGTAGCATTTAAACTGTACAATTCATCTATTCGTATAAAAGTGTGCATTCTATAAAAAGCAACAAAACAGAAAAACCAAACATTAACTATGTAAATAGCCAGTAAAACTTGCTGATGCCAACATGTTCATGAATCAATATATTTGTTTTTAATTACATGTATTTGAACCATTCATAGTTCACTCTTCAGATGGCACTCTTCAGATGTTACCTTTGGAACAATGTTGTTTCATAATTTTTCTGCTTAAGATGTCTTGTTGAAATGCATATCTTGTTATTGTCAGGTGGAATCGTCTAAGTATAACACCATTTTAAATGTGAAATGGTAGGCTACACAAGCTCAGGCCACCAAAAATGTAGCCCAAATATTATGAATACTAAGTTGCATTATTTACTAATGAGGTCCTGACTACCACTGTGAGCAACATCTGTATAGAAATGTGTGTTGTGTGCTTAAAGGAGCACTCTACACATGTGAAGCTCTTTAGCATTTTGAAGTGTTTTATGTATGAAGAGTATGTTCCATTTTCCTTATTTTACAGAAAGTGCAGATTGTTACATCCCTCTGGTGGTTAATCAGACAACTAGTCCTTTAACTTCCTGGTTGTCAGTAGACCTAAACTCAAAGGACAGACGATTGCCCAGAGCCCCCGCCTTGCAAAGACATGTCATTGAGCTGTATTGGTAAGTCTGTAATCGGATAACCACAATTTTTTTACAATAACAAAATCAAGATGAGCTAAATTGTCATATGGCCAAAATTTGACCATCCCAAAATAAACAATAATTTTCAGACAAAATGGTTCTGCTTAAACAATTTTTTTGCTCTGCACAAGTCTAGTATCTAATAGCATCACTACTTTGAAAGCATTATGCCAGGAAATATTATTTTTAATCTAGGATCACAGAATGATCATGCCCTCAAATTTATGAATAATATGAGGTTTATTCAATGCTTAGAAAAGGCATTGCTTCAGCTCCAGAGAGCTAACATCAAATCAAAGCCTCTGTAGAATTAAAATGTTGCTTTTTTTTTGTGTAAGATCCTGGGATGATGGAGCCGTTTGTCACCAGGTGAGCTATATTTTGTACTGTTCATAACATCATGATAAATAAAAAAAGTATGTAATCCAGATTCATATATAATATTGCTATCGGGTATAACAAGTTAGGAGAATTAAGTCTAGGAATATGCTTTTATACCATCAAAATTTTTTAATAGTAATAATTTTAGAACAGATAATACATTCATAGGAAAATGTGTGGATTTACATGCAAATAATACAAATGGTAAGATAAATGGACATCTTGCCCTGGGCATGCCTATTGTTTAATTGTTAAAATATTTTCACAACTTACATAACTGTTACCAGTAATATATAGTTCACAATATCCTCATGGTATTCCTCAAAATTTTAAAAGCATAACAGTCTTCGCTCATAGACTTAAGGACTCTGAGCAATAGAAAACTTGACTACACTACCTCTTAATCTTCGAAAGATAAATTAAGATTGTATCATTAAACTCATTACTTGAAATCTCTTGTAGGCATAATGTGAAGTTTGTTTTGAGTTGAACTGCAATTTTGACAAAATGAGGCTGATCAGATGACTGGCAGACATTTCAATTTCAAAGCCTTCATGTGGCAGAATCTCTGGGTAAAAGGCTCATATGGGCCTGAATATATATTCGGGTTGGTCCTTGATTCAAAGTGCCATTTCAGCATAAAAAAAAAAAAAAAAAAAAGAGTTGGAAAAGAGAAAAGAGTGTTTTTTTGTTGTTGTTTTTTTAAAGAAATGTTGGGGGAAAGAGGGGGAGTTTGCAGCGTGGTTTCATACAGAAGGTAAAGCTCAATCATGAGGGCTTGATCTCCTGTCCAATGAAGAGGTTACAAAAAAGATGATTGGTGGTTAGGGGATAACCACTAAATGTTAATTTTATTCACACATCAAGTGAGGAGAACAATATAGGGAAAAGAGGAACTGCAATAAACAACTATACTTTGTCAGTATATTTTTATCGGCAGACATTTTGTGTTAAGATAGAAATTAAAAGTGTACTGCCAATCACTCTCATAACAGAGTACTCAATTTTGTCTAAGACAAACACAAGATTTCTCTCTGTAACTCTATTCATCCAAGTCTGAGCTAAGGAATGCGTCATGTAAACAAGATAAGTGATAAGGCATGATGTCTAAAAGCAGAAGGGGGATGGAATACTAACCCAGAGACAAATGTATACATAATTATATATACATATACACACTATCCACTTATAACTTACTATTTTATATTAATCATATATAATTAATATTATGTTAATAATATAGACTATTCATGGATAAATATCAATGAAGAAATATCATGTTATTGAATAATGTTAGTGGAATATGATTAATCTTAAATACAGTTTCACACAAGAAAACCAGACACGAATGACAGATAACACTAAGTAATTAATTTTACTTTCTAAAAACGGAATCTTACAAAGTTCCATTGTAAGAAAAAGGGTAAAATTAAGGTTAGAATGTGTCAATTCTAAAATTATGATTGAAATTACAGACACCCAGACTGGGATAAAGCCTTTGAAATTGGCAAGAATTTAGATTTATAGTAGCCATAAAGACAGCTGAAAATGCCGTAAAACGCATCATCAATTTGAGTTAACCCATTATGCAAAAAGGCAAATGGACCATATGACAAAAAATGTTGGTGATGTAATTGCGCCATCTACTGACCAAAATCTAGATGATAGTCTGTAGGGTAGACACACCTACAGTTCCCTATTGGTCCTTTCAATTAGTGACGTGTAGAGAGTTTGGCCCTTTAAAAAGTAAGGACAAAGGGAAGATGGGATTCAGACATTCAAACATTCAAAGAGTCAAAGATTCAAGCATTCAACTCTTTGGGACACTCATACTCTCTGAACCACACTCAATCTCTTTGAAACACTTGGACTGCACTCAAGAAACAACACTCCTGGACACCTAATTTTTACTATCATTTTTACAAATAACACCACTTGTATCTATTCCATACAATTCTCTATTCATACTTGCATTCAAATTCCTGGGACAGATCTACACATCTGATAAGAAAATCTACAACCTAGCTGGTAATTATGCTGGTTTTATTTAATTGCATTAAATTAATTAATTTTACTAATAGCAGGAATATATATCTGGATACATTTTGGTCAGATTTCAATCATTAGAAATCTTAGTTAGCTAAGGAATATATGGTTATAAAAATTCCATTCCTGCTGGTGGAATAATGATAACAATATATTAATGGTAAAATTTGCTGCGTGTTAGCATTCCGATATTTTTATCCAGATGGATTGACTTGTTCTGATATAAGATAGTGAATCTTATTTATGGAAGTAAAAATTCGGCAAATGTAAAATCTGGTAGAATTATTCTTATTGGATAGTTCTAGGAATGGTAAATGATCTGGTATGATCAGTACTTTAATTGTAAAGTTACAACATAATAGGATATATTGCCTATGAGGATTGTAGCCAGAAGTGAGAGAGTTAATCAGTGTAATCTGACTGTTAGCCAAAGTTTTATTGCTTTAGGCTGTGCTGAGTGTTCTGTGGAGTTTTGTCTTTTTTTGTGTTCAGGCCAGTATTTGCTGTGCAAGTGTGTGAGTACTGTGCAGTGTTTCTTAATATCACAATGACACAGACAGCTATTATCGCTGAATAAAGTTGTGTTACTTTACACAATACCCAATCATTCATATACCTTACATAATTTATTGTAGTAAAAAAAATAAACCCACTGTCAAGACAAAATTGAGACATTGCTGAGGAAAGGGTCCTGGTTCCCACTCCCCATTCAGCAGTAGTGTCATGGCTTCTGAGAGTTGGAACAAGGTGCTGTCACCTTTAACACTGCTGTCTCCACTACTATTACCACCTCCACTACCACTATTACTAGAAAAACGCCATTCTTTTCAGTTAAATGACTCCTACTGCTACTAGTTCAGTGTTTTGTTTTTTTTAAACTGAAGGATGATCACAAACATTACAGACTTATATGTGTAGGAAAGCTGAAGAGTTGGGTAGGTGGTCGATTTTTGGACACAAAATTACTCCTGGTTCCCATTTTTATTATTACAATATAGCAAGAAAAATATATGATCAATTGTTATAGAACTAAGCTCTCTCACTTCCTATTTTTTCTTAATACAGATAATTAAATTTTGGCAACTCACACTTTGCATCGCAAAAATGGCTGATATTGTGCAGCCATTAGGCCAGGCAATATTGTTATAATTTTCTACAACAGCACAGTCATTGTCCTCTATTTTTCTGATGTCTTTTTCGATACTGAAATTCTGCACAGATAAACAACAGTGTTAACTTAGGAGAAACAAATCGGATCGGTGTTAACTAAGAAATAAAGAAACTCTTAGTGAATAAAAAGTACAAGTAACATCACAAAAACCACAGAAGACAATCTATGTCTTGTATTGTAGTTACACCATTCAGACATTCAGCTTCATGTAGAGAGGAACTGCATGTCTGTGGGTAAACCAGAACAAATATTATTGTTTACCATGGTTTTACCAGCTATGGCGTCGCCACCCCCATGTGCACCCACCCACACAGTCACACTCAGCCCACAAACATGTTTGACTACCTTGACACACAAATACATACACATTGATACACACACTTAGATACACACTAACACTAACACAAACACGCACTGGCACACAGATACACATGCACTGGCACACAGATACACACACTGACAAATACACACAGATACACACACTGGCACATACACTAAGATACACACACTGGCACATACACTAAGATACACACACTGCCACATATGCACAGATACACACTGACACTCCGATACACGCACAGATATACACACTGACACATACTGACAATGAGGGGTGCGGTTATAGTGGTTATGGTGCTTAGAGTGTTCTTTTATGGCAGGGGAATTTCAAATAGTAGGTAGAAATAGTTAAAATAAAAGATGGATAGTTTTAATTTCAACATCTCTTTAAAAAAAGTAGTATATACATTTTTATGAATGAGCAACTAAAATTAATTAGGAAACCATTAATTACACACAAAAGACTGCATATGCAATACAAAATTAACATATGTCTATGTTGGAGCTACACAGAGTAAATGTACAGACAAAAAAATTTAAAATTGCACTACAGCAAAAAATCCAAGAAACATTGAAATAAGTGTAGACATTATTTAACATTATATAAAATGTACAAAGGGTTAATGATGCTAGAAAGAACTTTAGATGTTATATTCATGATTCATCTGAATTTGAATGCTTTAATGCTAGATTTCTCAGTGATCTTATGTATATATTTAAATAAAAAAAGATATTTCAGTGCCTTATGTAGATTTAAAATTTTATACAGTTAGAAATGGACTGAATTAGTGCCACCATTCCGACATGCTTTGTTATTGACAGAAGCTAAGTTTGTTTTTAGAAATTTGGGTTTACAGTTAGCAGTTGGTGATAGGGTGCCAATTTAATGTTTAGAAGTTAAGGATGTGGATTAATGATCTAGTTACAGCTGGTAAGAGAATCCAGCCAATATTATTGGTTACAGAATGTTGCAGAGTCTAAAAACCGTTATCTGGCTTGTATTTCCTTAACTGGATATATTCCATATAATATCTTAATAGCACATTTCACATTTCTTTAACAGCAATGAATAATACAAAATTAGTGCTCTAGTGAAATTAGTATAACATAAGAAAGAGGTGAGAAAAAAATACATAATATTTAAATAGTTTATGTATACCACCCTAAAGATAAAAGTGAGGGATGTGTATATGAATATTATATGATATTAACCCATTTCCTTCCAAACCAATATAAACAAAAAGCAAAGTGACCCAAAAACAAATCTAGATCCCTCCAACACTTACCATGTTCTAATTTCTCGTTTCTAGTGCTCCTCTCTCACTGCATATATAATCAAGAGGCCCAAATGCAAAGAGTGTAATTTTTGCAACCTGGGATGGGATAGGAGGGAGTTAGGGGTTTTTAACGTGCTGAGAATAAAAGAAGTTTGTAGTTTAGCCAGGCAGCCACACATTCTATATACACTGAACAAAATTATAAATGTAACACTTTTGTTTTTGCCCCCATTTTTCATGAGCTGAACTCAAAGATCTAAGACTTTTTCTATGTACACAAAAGGCCTATTTCTCAAATATTGTTCACCAATCTGTCTAAATCTGTGTTAGTGAGCACTTCTCCTTTGCCGAGATAATCCATTTACCTCACAGGTGTGTCATATCAAGATGCTGATTAGACAGCATGATTATTACAAAGGTGTGGCTTAGGCTGGCCACAATAAAAGGCCATTCTAAAATGTGCAGTTTTATCACACAGCACAATGCCACAGATTTCGCAAATTTTGAGGGAGTGTGTCATTGGCATGCTGACTGCAGGAATCTCCACCTGAACTGTTGCCCATGAATTGAATGTTCATTTCTCTACCATAAGCTGTCTCCAAAGGCATTTCAGAGAATTTGGTAGTACATCCAACCGGCCTCACAAACGCAGACCACGTGTAACCACACCAGCCAAGGACCTCCACATCCAGCATCTTTAACTCCAAGATAGTCTGAGACCAGCCACCAGGACAGCTGCTGCAACAATCGGTTTGCATAACCAAAGAATTTCTGCACAAACTGTCAGAAACCGTCTCAGGTAAGCTCACCTGAATGCTGGTCGTCCTCATCGGGGTCTCGACCTGACTGCAGTTCGTCGTTGTAACCGACTTGAGTGGGCAAATGCTCACATTCGATGGCGTCTGGCACTTTGGAGAGGTGTTTTCTTCACGGATGAACTCTGGTTTTCACTGTACAGGGCAGATGGCAGACAGCGTGTATGGCGTTGTGTGTGTGAGCGGTTTGCTGATGTCAATGTTGTGGATCGAGTAGCCCATGTTGGCAGTGGGGTTATTGTATGGGCAGGCGTATGTTATGGACAACGAACACAGGTGCATTTTATTGATGGCATTTTGAATGCACAGAGATACTGTGACGAGATCCTGAAGCCCATTGTTGTGCCATTCATCCACGACAATCACCTTATGGTGATGCAAAGGATCTGTATACAATTCCTGGAAGCTGACAACATCCTAGTTCTTGCATGGCCAGCATACTCACCGGACATGTCACCCATTGAGCATGTTTGGGATGCTCTGGATCGGCGTATACAACAGCGTGTTCCAGGTCCTGCTAATATTCAGCAACTTCGCACAGCCATTGAAGGAGTGGACCAACATTCCACAGGCCACAATCAACAACCTGATCAACTCTATGCAAATGAGATGTGTTGCACTGCATGAGGCAAATGGTGGTCACACCAGATACTGACTAGCTTTTGGACCCCCCACATCCCCCCCCGGACCTCTCCGTTCCCCTCCGTAACCGTCCAATACAGTAAAACTGCACATTTTAGAGTGGCCTTTTATTGTGTCTAACCTAAGGCACACATGTGCAATAATCATGCTGTCTAATCAGCATCTTGATATGCCACACCTGTGAGGTAGATGGATTATCTCGGCAAAGCAGAAGTGCTCACTAACACAGCTTTGGACAGATTTGTGAAATAGGCTTTTTGTGCGCATAGAAAAAGTCTTAGATCTATGAGTTCAGCTCATGAAAAATGGGGGCAAAAACAAAAGTGTTGCGTTTATAATTTTGTTCAGTGTATAAACATTTGGCATTTGTGGGAAGTTGAAATGTATTCATTGCAGTTACCCAGAAGTAGATATTTGACTATTCTATGTATGTATTTTTGCCATGCTTATTTATGCCTTGTATGTTTCAAAATATTGTATTCCCATCATATTTCAGGAGGAAATTAAAGAGACACTCCAAACACCAAAACAACTTCATCTAAACTAAGTTGTTATGGTACCAGGAGGGCAAAATGGACCTCGTCACTAGTTTTTGGATGGGACTGATTGCCAGCCTTGTGCCTTGGGACTATGGCCCCTTGGAGATTGGGCACTTTACAAACAGTCTTGGGGCTTATGGACTTCTATTGGACTGTGCATGGCCCTTGCTAAACTTTAACCCCATGGCGATTTTATTCTGATCGTGGGTTCTGAGTGCTGTGCGGATATATTGAGCGCTCAGATACAAGCTATCTGGGGATATGTTGAATGTATATGTTTTATGTAGTAATTGTAACACTGTGTAATTTTATGTCTTTTTACTAACATGTGACTAATGGAGTTTTGCCTCTGTCCTTGGAGATAATTGGATTACTTCCCAATTATCTCCAGGATAGACAGGAGGGATTGTAATGTGCATGTGGGAGTGGTTAAGGTTAAACTGTCCTGATTGGTTACTGTCCACCAGGTCCCCTGTGGGAGTGTCCACCTGGTGGGAAACCTGCATAAATACCGGGCAGGTAGCCCAGATTAAACAGATCACTGCTTGACCCTCAAAACGAAGTGTCGTCTCGTTCTTGGGGGGATTTGATTGTATGCTGTTACAGTTCGACTGCCAGGAGTGTAAACTGTTCGTATGGTTTTTCCTGTTCAGCTGTTTACAGCATTCGTATGGTTCCGGTTCATGAGTTGGAGAATTCGTGTGTTTCCAGTTTGGGAGTTGGAGAATTCGTGTGTTTCCTGTTCGGGAGACTGGTGCTTGCAGTAGCTGCCTGTGTATCTGGAAGGGAATATCCTCTAAATGGCTGTTTAACCCCTTGTGTGCCTGGGGGTGCTGTTACAGAGGGCCCTAAAGACACTCTTGAACGCTTTAACTCGTAAGTTGCCTCCAAGCACCAGTCTCAGATCCCCTGTTGCAAAATTGCAGGAGTGCCACTGGGCAGGGGCTCAGCTGATAGACTGAGAGTGGTCAATTCACCCCTATTCATTAAACTGGCATGAGAAAGGTATGTCTCTTTGTAAGCCAGTTTAGTGACTGGGGAGTCACTGATTAGCTGAGAACATAAGCTGATCGCTTTCAACCAATCAGCGACACCCCTCCATGCAGTCCACACTTCCTCTTCCTGTAAGTGAAATTTTTAAAGTTAGATGCTGCCAAGAAGGGAGCTGAGACTGGAGCTGGAGACAAGTTATGGGTTAAATAAATGGTATAATTTCTTGAGGTAAGAGTGCACCCAGGGTCCTTGTTGCACCATATCAACTTAAGTCAGATGCGTGGAGTGTCCCTTTAATATGTAAAATGTTATAAAATATACATTTTGCAATCAGTGTTTTTAAAGGTTCACTCTAGGCACTGTAAGATTGTTGGTTCATTTGAAATTTAATAATGCAGAAAGTACACAGCACCCTGTCATTCTTCTCAGCCTGACCCACCACTCAGGTATCAAAGGGAGAACTTTGCTTTCTCACTTGCTGTTGAAAACCCAAGCTGCTACAACATGCATATTTGACCGGCGGCTCAGGGGGCACTCCACACTTATTGTATGAGAAGAGTAAAACTACAGTTGTGAGATAAACTACTTATTCCATAAATTCCTACTGGATTGAACTGTATGGTATAAGAACAAGTCCAGCTGGATGAGCCACTCTGAGATATCTGCAAAGTTTATCTACTGCTTCATCTTACACTGTGCTAGCATAAGCAGTAGCTAGTTTGATGGAGAGGCTTTTTTACACTTTTTTTTTAATGCATTATCTATGTAACTCATTAAAAGGGGGGAAGGCAGTTCCACACAGAAACATCTCTTAAGTGTGACTTTGCAACAGAATTATTTAAAGATATTTCAAGATTGTTCAGGAGATATTTCTTCAACCTGGCCAATACTCAAAGTATTCATTAACAGTTGAGTAAAGGAAAAAATCCCTCCAACCTACCATACATAACACATGCAGAATTGGAACGGTCAGCCATAACAATATCATGAATCATGTAAAAGTGTGAGCTTATATTTAAAAGAAGAAAAACTACCACAACAAGAGAACATAGTCTTAAATTAGAGGGGCAAAGGTTTCAAAATAATTTCAGGAAATTATTACTTTACTGAGAGGGTAGTGGATGCATGGAATAGACTTCCAGCTGAAGTGGTAGATGTTAACATAGTGAGAGAGTTTAAGCATGCATTGGATAGGCATAAGGGCATTCTAGCTATAAGATAAGGCCAGGGACTAATGAAAGTATTTAGAAAATTAGGCAGACTGGAAGGGCTGAATGGTTCTTATCTGTCATCACATTCTATATTTCTATTCTATGTTTCTATGTTTCTATATACATATATCTTTCCAAGGACCTAGGCTAAGGCCTGTGCCATAACTGTGCCTATCTTAGCAACAAAATGGGCAAGATATCACATTTAAACCTAATTTAAAAGAGGGCTATGTACCCGACTGCAAATACATTATCTCTATCTTTCAAAAGTCTTTGTTTGAAAGTAGACACTTTCATCTTTTAAACACTGGCTCTTATGTGTAAGTGTGTGTAACTGCACAAAGATCAGTTTTTTGTCAACTTTTAACAATTATTTTTATTATTTATATAATGCCAAACAATTTATTATTATTATCTACATAGGGCTCATTTACATTCTCTGTTCTTAAAAATCAGGTTAAGCATACCAACCACAGATAGATGTTTATGGCTGACTATCATTAGCTTTCCATAGTCCACTGTTTAATATTTGTACACTACTCTCTTTCGCTTCCACCACTACTGACCACTATTTATGTTTACCAGTTTGTGTATTGAATGCGCATCCAGAAAAAGGAACATTTTCAAATTTAATGCCTTACAAACTTCACCACGACACAAAGGTTCACCCAGCGCATGCACAATTCATCTGTGAGTGTCCTAGAATGTTGCCCTAAGTATGTATTGAAACATAAATATACCATGTCGATGAAAATGTATGTGTGTGTGTGTGTGTATGTTGTATTTCTGAAAGTTTGGCTACCATACCCAACTTGAACTGTCTGGACATTGGGGTCAGTAGGTGACTTTGCAACCAAGTGACTATTAGTGAGATTGAACTATGTTCAAGTTAAACAAGTTAGTACCCAATTTCCTAAGATGAATCGATAAACACCTAAGTGAAGTTTAGAAATTGTTTACATTTTGTGATGTATAAAGTAATTGAATGAATGTCATAAATTATTTTCAATGTCACTTCCATAGATCATTCATCACCAGACGTGCATATGGAATATATTAACGGTTCAGACATTATCCATCTACCATACAAATTAAATTAGAGCATAATATTTTATTAGTGAAATTTATGTCAATATAGCAGTGTACAGTGTGTTGCGTGCTTTGGATGTTAATGAGATATTCTTTATGCACTATTGGACAGCAACTGTATTAACAATGCATTATGCTCCTGGAAACAGGGTGAACTAAAGACCTATTTACCACACTTTGATGCATCAGCAGTTGCAATTTAACTTGATGTGTGTGAGTGCACAGAGACAGATATATATATAAATAGATAGATGGATAGATAGATAGATAGATAGATAGATAGATATAATATGTATGTGTGTGTATGTCAAGTTTGTGAGTTGTTCATAGAATTATATATATACATCTTATACACTGGGATTTATAGGCATCTGGAAAGTCCACTGATATATGTATAATTGCTCAGAATAAGTCAGACACACCTGCGTGTATTTACTAAACAGCGAATGGGAAACAGCTGATTGTATATTTATTTTCATATTTAGATTTGAAAACCCCTAAAGTATAAGTACATGCTTGACCTTTGCAAGTGCAATATAGACCTCTATGCCTATAAACCTGAATCGGTTCATCAAAAAAAAAAAAAAATTTTTAGGGTGGTCTGAAATACATCCCTGTGGAATTCTGGTTCAGATGAATTTGTGAATTTGTGAATGTTTCAGGAAAAATTATTCAGACAAACCAAAAACGTGTCAACATAGGCCAATCGGTGCACTGCAAAATATATACATAATATCAAGCATATATTTTGCAGTACACTGATAGGAGCATTTTCCCTCCATTTGTTTCACAAGTCAAGTGGAAAGAAGTAACAACAGAGTGAAAAAGCAGGAGCAGTAAAAAAAAAAAATCTATATTTCTTATCTCCTGTATTGTTAATTAATCAAACACAGGAGGCAATAGCAGGCTCTACCAGGCTATTAACGAAGCAAGAGATAAGACATTTTAAATTAGCACACCGTGCAATAAGGGAAGCTAAAAAATGTAGGCTCTTTCACTAAGTGTGGTAGGGAAGCTGTGTGAGTCTCAGTCAGGGTAGGTGTGGCTATGGCATCATATAATCAGAACACCCTTACACTCCCTTAACCCCTTACACTCAGTCCTCATTCTCCTTACTTCTGCCCATTCTGCTTTTCGCAAAGTACTTACTTATGTGAGCAATGTTCTATCTTATCCTCTTTTCCTTTTCTCTCCTCTCCTTCAGCATCAAAATATCTCCTTACACCCACTTCCCTCAACAACACAATTACATTTACACCTCTAATCTCTCCAATGTTCCATTTCCTTTATCTGACCACCATTTGCTGACCTTTGACATCAGCATACCCCGTATGCAAATTTCACCACCCTCAAATGTAGCAGAAACCTCCACTGCCTTGATCTCCAGCATCTCTCCACCAAACTCCAAACTCTCCTTTTACCCATCTCAAATCTCACTTGCCCAAACTCTGCCACCACACTCTACAACTCCACTCTATTCTCTCAACTTGACATCATGGCCCCTTCTACATTGAAATGCAGCAAGCATTCTTAAATACAACCCTGGCACACCAAGCTGACCCGATATCTCAAAAAATGTTCCAGAACTGCTGAACGCTGTTGGAGAAAGTCTCACTCTGCACCTGTCTTCCTCCACTAAAAAATTTATGGTGCGCTCCTACACTCTGGCTCTTTCCTCTGCAAAAGTAAATTATTTAAACACTCTCATAAGCACACTAGCCCGCCAAATTAAATGCATATTTCACACTTTTAATGCTCTCCTTTGCCCTGTTGCTCCCCCTACCCAAATGTCTGCCTCAAACTTTGCAACTCACTTCACTGAGAAGATTTCTACAATCATGGAAGAGATCTCTAACCTCTCTCCCTCCCCTTCTAATAAATCTTCCAACCCCACTCACTCCACTGTGCTATGCTCATTTGCACCTACTATAAAGGAAGAAGTTTCTGCTCTGCTCCGGTCCTTCCGCCCCACCACCTGTTCCGTTGATCCTATTCCCTCATATCTCATCCGCAATCTGTCTCCCTTTCTTGCTCTTCCTCTCACTAAAATGTTCAATTTCTCCCTTTCCTCCAGCACATTTCCTTCACCCTTCAAGAATGCAACCATAACACTGATTCTGAAAAAGCCCAACCTTGACCCCAACTCCTCATCCAACTACCTATATCGGTACTGCCATTTGCCTCCAAGATCCTTGAGAGAGTTGTGTATGCAAGATTGACAGACTTCCTCTAATCCAACTCTCTGCTTGACCCACCTCAGTCTGGATTCCGCGCTCGTCACTCTGTTTAAACAGCTGTGACCAAAGTATACAATGATTTAATCGCTGCTAAATCTCACGGCCATTACTCTATCCTAATTCTCCTTTATCTTTCTGTTGCTTCTTCTCATTCTCCATAATCTCGGTCTACAAGATACTGCTCTCTCCTGGTGCTCCTCTTACCTCTCCCAGTGCTTTTTCAGTGTTTCTTTCTGTGGCTCTGTCTCTTCTCCCCAATCCCTCTCTGTTGGCATTCCCCAAGGTTCTGTCCTTGGTCCCCTATTGTTCTCAGTCTACACTGCCTCCCTTGATAAACTCACCAGCTCCATGGGTTTCCATTATCACTGATATGCAGATGACATACAAATCTACCTGTCCTCTCCTGATCTCTCTCCACCCATCTTGACTCGTGTCTCTGACTGCCTCTCTGCCATTTCAAACTGGATGGCTGCTCACTTCCTTAAACTCAACCTGTGCAAAATAAAACTTCTGGTCTTTCCTCCCTCAAGTGTTGCTACTCCCGTGTCTGTCTCTCTCCAAGTCAACGGCACCACCATCACCTATATGCCTAGGTGTTCTCTTTGACTCCAACCTCTCCTTCACCCCTCATGTTCAGTCGATCGCCAAATCCTGCCGCTTCCATCTCAAAAACATAGCTCGCATCCGCTCCTATTTAACACCAGATGCAGCTAATGTGCTCGTCCATGCCATTGTTCTTTCTTGCCTTGACTACTGCAATCCCCTTCTCAGTGGTCTTCCATGTTTCCAGATTGCACTGCTGCAATCTATAATGAATGTGGCGGCAAGGCTCCTTTCCTGTCCGCCCACACCTCCCACTCCTCTCCCCTCTGTCAGTCCCTCCATTGGCTTCCAGTTAGACATAGGGCTCAATTTAAGATTCTGGTGCTTGCTTACAAGTCCCTACATAATGCTGCTCCAACCTACCTATCCTCACTAATACACAAGTATGTCCCGTCGAGGCCCCTGCGTTCTGCCGAAGACCTACATCTATCCTCTGTCCTTTCTCCCACATCTGATGCTCACCTCCAAGACTTCTCAGGGCTGCACCTTTTCTGTGGAACTCCCTTCCCTTCTCCGTTAGACTTTAACCAGTCTCCACTTGTTGAAAAAATCTTTGAAAAAACATTTCTTCAGGAAAGCATATAATTTAAACGGTTAGTGGGTTTTCCTCTCCACTTCCCCCTCCATGACTGCTTTCTTGCAACTGTCAAAAATAACAGTTCTCAGTGAATACTTTTCTAGCAACCTATTTCATTACCCCTACTTATACCCTTTGAGTCACTATACCCCACTCCCTTTAGCATGTAAGCTCATTGAGCAGGGCCCTCAACCCCACTGTTCCTGTGTGTCCATGTGTCTGGTTACAATTATGTTCCTGTTAGTCCACCCATTTTACAGCGCTACGGAATTTGCTGGCGCTGTATAAATAATAAAATAATAATATAATAATAATAATTAAACTCTGAGAACTGAGTTGTGAAACTGCATGGGCCTATCTATGCTCCAAAACCACTTAATTAAGACAAATTATTTTGGGTGCTTAAAGTGTCCATTTAAGACAGTTTGGTCCATCTTAGTGTCCCTTAAGGTACTATTCTGACAGCTACCTAATCTGCCTATCCCTAGACATGAGCCTGGTTAGAGCAAATGGTGATTTTCAGTTTAAGGAAGTTATAGATAAATTAAAGTTAGAATGAAGGGATTGAATTAATATGGCTTAGAGGTTAGTTTGCAATAGATCTGATGCGACTTCTTACACCATGTTTGAGGTGATATAAATAAAGACACTGCCAGATATTAGTGTATAGCAGCCATGTTTCAGGAGATACAGGAAGGAAGCACACACCCCAGCAGGAAACACATTCTGGACTTTACATAGGACACAAGGCCATGCGTTTAGACTGAGAGAAAGAAGATTTCGTCTAAGGCAAAGGAAAGGTTTTTTTACTGTAAGAACAATCAGAATGTGGAATGCTCTGCCTGAAGAAGTGGTTTTATCAGAGTCCATACAGATGTTCAAACAACTACTAGATGCATACTTGCAAAAACAGAATATTCAAGGATATAATCTTTCAATGTAGGGTGATAACTGCTTGATCCAAGGATAAATCTGACTGCCATTCTGGGGTCAAGAAGGAATTTTTTCCTAGCTTGTTACAAAATTGTGCTTCAAACTGGTTTTTTTTGCCTTCTTTTGGATCAACAGCAAAAAAACAAATGTGAGGAAGGCTGAACTTGATGGACGCAAGTCTCTTTTCAGCTATGTAACTATGTAACATGCAATAGACAATAAACCATAGAGTTAGTTGCATGTAAACCAAACATAACATCCATAACACGATCCATGCTCCTTTTGTTAGTGTATTGATGCAGGAGCTGTGACAGAGTGTGTATAAGCTGTTACTGCTCTTTCTTGTGAGGTATCTGCTGCTTGAGAAAGACTGATGTGGTGCCAAATCTTTGTCATTTTCTGTACACCCTTTTCTCACAGAGAGAGAATGAGAGAGTGAGAGAATACTTTATCGAATGGAGCGATTACATTACTGTAATATACCTACTAACGATAGAAGGGTGATTGCATGAGTCATGGGCTTGTGGCCTATACAAATCTCCCCACCAGTCTGATTTTTTTTGCCATGTTGGAATTATGTTTTAATTGTAGAGAAATCCCCCCTATATCTCATCTATCTGTATGTAGATATCTATTTTGCTTAGTGCTTAATCTTGCCCTGGGAAGCTTAGCAGGGATGATTCTACAATTTATCTCTGTTTAGTAAAGGGTCTGTGGGACACCACTTGGCTTCTTGCTTCCATACAATCACTGGTATCTGATAACACTGTATGTCCTCCAGCATCCTCAAAATAATTTCAAATGTTTTCTTTGATTGCCTTAAAATAGAGCCAGTTGTGTGTCTGATTACTGATTACTATAATTACAGTGAGTCTTATTATAAATTACTTCTGTTCACAACCATAATTTAAAGTAATGTTTTCCTTTAATGAAATGTGAACAGCTGATTACTAGACAGAAATTAGTGTTGGCTGTCCAGTGTTGTTGGTAGCACCCATTATTAACCTGACACAGCTCAAGGTCTGGGTACCCCAGACACCGCTCACAGAACATATCCTGAGTCCGCCCACAAGGATGCAGTGTGTATAGTGGATGTAGAATGTGTGTAGTGGACACAATGTGTGTGTGTGTAACGAATACAGTTTATATAGCAGATACAGATTGTATGTTTGTGTAATATACTACCATTAGAAAAACAGGCAAATCTAAAGCAAATTTTCAATTGTATTGTGTACCTGTATTGTTACAGCAGGGTAAACATGATTTGTGGTCTCATGAGTATGAACAAAGTGCATTACATGCTATTAAGATTTTGTCTATGCTCGGCGTAAGTGTGTGTTCTTTATCTTGTGTGTTTTAGATTATTTCTGTATACTGTAACAGAGCTTCATGCAAATAAAATCATCCAAAAATATGTTTTATTTAAATTTTTTATTTTAAGGATACCTTCACCCCTGATCTTTTATATCACACATACAAATAAAAGAGAAAAAAAATGATAGCAAGAAATACAGATATCTTTCGCCAAAATTGTTTGGTGGAAATGTGTAATTAAGAACCCATAATAAGCATCTCATTCCATGATGAGAGAGCAATGTTACCTCATTAGACCTGGGGTGATTTTGGATTCTGATGGATGGCATGGTTGGTTGGTAGCTATGTAGTTGTACTGATATTATTAAGACTGAAAACTGAGATATAAAAAGATGCAGGAGAATGAAAGGCTGTAAAGTAAGAAAGAATTATTTTCTAGTGAATGCAGAATTTAATAGGGAGCAAGGACACTGATTTAATCAAAAAGGAAGCAGGCACTGATTGAGGAGGATAATGTTTTTATCCTTTCAGCAGCCTTTTCACTAAGTTACTGTAGTCAGAGAAAATGAAAGCACACATTAGCATTTTAGAAAACGGGAGATATGGAAATATTATCAAGTTGCCGAGCAAGATGAAGAAGCAACACAGTGAGAAAATATATGGGAGAAATAAAATGTGCTATTTTATGAAAACAAAATAATGGACAGACAGAAACGAGTGGTTGGTAGTGTTCATAACTTTAAAAATAATAATGTTTAGATTGGGAATATATTAGAATTTAACAAGATTATACTTTGACATCATTATTTTGGAGCATATGCCCCATCAGAAGACAAATAACAGCTACAGGTTTTACTGCACAGTGAGGTTCATGTATACACTGTTCCTGTTTTCTTTTTATGAGAATTTCCCTGTTCCAAACTGTACGTTTGCATACTCACTAGATTACATCATGGGTGGCAGGGTGCACAGTCCCCTCATACCCCTGTACTATTGCCTGAAGCAGCCACTTACTTGTTATACTTCCTTTGCCCTTCTTATACGTGAACCATATTTTAAAGGGACAATACAAAGCTGTATTCCTAATACTATAGATCCCTCTGGTACCATCCCTCCCTCGTACTCCCTCCCAGCATATAACGAGTTTTTAAAAATATTTTATTTACTCACCTGCCTCCAGTGCCGATCTACCTCGGTGCTGAGTCGGTGCTTCTCCTCCTCTGACGTCATCCAACAGTCGGATGCCACAAGTTCATTAGATCCTCCCTACAGGAAAGCATTAACTTAATGCTTTCCTATGGGGATTTCACTGACGTTGGATGTCCTCATGCAAGGTGTGAGGACACCCAGGATCATTTAAGGGACCTAGAGTCCAGTAAACTCCCGGAACAACCTATAATGGCTGTCTGGTAGACAGCCCTTAGAGGCTATCTAAGTACTGCAATGTAAACTTTGCAGTTTCTTAAAACCTGCATTATTTTTCATTGCAGGACTAAGGGGGGCAGCACCCAGCAATATAAACATATCATAGAACAACAATATTGTGTATAAATTGCTTTGCACACAAACTTAAAAAAATTAAATATGTACATTTACACAATTTGTATTTTTTACTTGTTTGTTTATCCTTTATCAAAAGTTTGTTTTTCATTTAAATATTAATTTGTTTATTTACATGCTACCAAGTTAACAGCAACTTAGTTTTAGTTTATTAGCTAAAAGTTTACAAGGTCACTTGATGGTTTTCAACTTTACATAAGCTTAGGTACCCTGATGTTAGCCATTATAGCTACTTTGAAGTATGCACATGCAAGCACCAACTTTTACAAGATGTAAGTTAAATTATTCTATTGGAAGTGTTGTAAAGGGTGAGATGAATATGTTTCCCCTCTACATTTAAAGTGTGTACCCTGATTTTGACTTTTGTTTGGACTGGATTATGATGCAGTTTGCTAACTCTTTCATATAAATTTAAAAGAAAACAAAGCACTTCTTGAAAGAAAGGTTAACACTAGTTAAAAATATGTACAATGTGTAATCAATGGTGTGACGGTGATAGCTCCCCTATAACCTAGTTCACTTCACAATTTTCCTAGTTATTAACACTTTGCATTATCGGTGTTAGGAGGTTTTAACACTGCTGCATAATGCCATCTCTCAAGGCTGTCACTCCAACAGCCAGAGATATTAAAGTCTAGAGGGACCTCTTGGATACGGTCCTGCAAAGATTGCAGGACCAACGTTAAGCATCTCTATGCTCTGCATGGATTTGCTTAATGCTCCCCATAGAGATGCATTGACTCAACGTATCTCTATAAAGATATGATGATTAGCGCAGCACAATTTGCCATGCATGAGTACTTGCCTATGAACACTTTCCTTGTGGGGAAGCCTTGGATTGACTGAGATCATCAGGATTGATGATCTTAGCCAGTCTCGGTAGAATGGCCACACCAAGGCCAGCACAATGGGGTAAATACGTAAAGTAAAGCTCTTTTGTTCATTAATTGTGGTAGGCATGGACATCTAAATAGTTTATAAAACACTATAGCTTTTTTTTTTTTGCTTTGGTTTGCAAGGGGAGGGAGGGACTGGGGAGTGCTTGAGAATTCTGTGCATACAGGTGCTTGTGATGTAAATCTGGCCCTGAAATGACCCTGACAGCTTGGAAAATGTGTGTTTAACTATTGGCAGTGGAAAAGGTGCCATGAGAGAAAGAGGGAATGTACACTAAGTAAGAGTGAGTAAAAGGTGTGCTGTAATGGGGGAAAGGTTACTAAGACCAAGGTGTAACGGACCGTTTTGCACAAAAGGGGTAAAAACCGTTTAGGCGATCGGCCCCCTTTCCAGAGATCCAGGCACAGCTACTGCAGAACACCAAAACTCACGAACTGGATACAAAATGGCACTCCAACTCCCGAACTGGAACCTCCCAAATAGCTGCTAGCAGACGAACAGGAAAAGCAGACGAACAGCTTACACTCCTGGCAATCAGTCTCTAACAGCATACAGTGAATCCCCCCAAGAACGAGACAAGGCTCCGTGTTGAGGGTCAAGCAGTGGTCTGAGGTGCTGGCACACCCAGCCTGGTTTTTATTACAGTGTTTCAAATACAGGACCACCCACAGGGAGGGATAAAACAACCAATCATATCACAGTTACATCCCACATATTCCCTCCCCTTATCCTGAGAGGAAACTCAATTATACAAACAGTTAAAACATACTTTCTACCCAACTTTCATAACTCCAAAACCATACATCACATTCACATAAAATTACATATTCTCAATCAATCCATTCAGGGGAACAACATATTCAAAAATGGCACAAATCAGACAAGGGGTTCAAAAGTTAGTAAAAAGTCCTTTGTGACTAAATGAAGCATGGCTTTCTGGCCCAAACCAGTTTCAGAGTCTTCTATCCTGGAGATAAGTAATTCAATTATCTCCCAGGACAGTCACAAGACTCCATTAAGCACATGGTTGCAAAGAGACACAAAACACTTTAAAATACATAAAGTCACATTTATACATAAAACACAGACATGTAACATATCCCCAGATAGCTCAGGTCCGAGCGCACATTATTAAGCGAATGGCGCTCAGACCACACGAATACAGTTTAATCGCCATGGAGCCAAAATCTTTACAGTCAGTTTCATACGAATGGGCTCCATGGGATTCCTATCTGGGGTATAACACATTCAAACAAATCTACCGAACCCCAGGCAGAAAAGCACGAATACAGCTTTTCTGCAGGCAAAAATAAAGTCTTTTAAAAGGGGGCCATAGTCCAAAGGCAGCAGGCGAGCAACCAGGCTTCTCCAATGCAATGTGGCGAGATTGGTCTCGTCACATCTCTCCCCTTTTCCAAACAGACTAACAGGGTATCTGACCTCCTGCCGGTCAGTGCCCTTGTTAGTCCAGCAGCCCACCCACAACAAATAATCAACAGCACAGCCCACCCACAATAAATGGTTACTACACCTGGGTAGAGAAGAAGCTTGTCCATGTCCAGGTGCCTCACCACGGCTGTGCTGGGTACGGGTACGCTGACTTGGTGGGTTGCTGCGTGGGCAGAGACCAGCGGCACTCTGCCCTGTTGCCAGCGCTACTGGGAGGGTAGCCTGGTGGAAGCCTGGTTGTTGGAGGGGGAGACCGACTGTCTCCCCTTTAAATACACCGCTCTGCTGCTGCTGCTGGAGACTGACTGTCTCCCCTTTAGCTGCACAGTCCTGCTGCTGGAGACCGACCGTCTCCCCTTTGGTTACCCATCTCTGCTGCTGGAGGGGGAGACCGACTGTCTCCCCTTTGGCTAAACAGCCCTGTCGCTGGGGGGCAGGACCGACCGTCCCTACCCCCTGTGCTGGCAGTGTAGAGACTACGGTCCCATCTGCACCGTTGTGGGGCTTACTGTCTCCCCTTTGTACATTAAGCTGCCGCTGGGGAGAGGGGGTAACAAGCTCCTCTCCCATACATATTTCCAGCTGCGGGGGAGGGAGACCGACTGTCTCTGCTCCCCATACAGAGTCCTGCTGCTGGGGAAAGGAGACTGGGCTCTCTATTCCCGGTAGGACACTCTGCCGCTGGGGAATGGAGACTGGGCTCCCAATTCCCAAAGCATCATACTGCCGCTGGGGAATGGAGACTGGGCTCCCAATTCCCAAAGCATCATTCTGCCGCTGGGGAATGGAGACTGGGCTCCCAATTCCCAAAGCATCATACTGCCGCTGGGGAATGGAGACTGGGCTCCCAATTCCCAAAACATCACGCTGCCGCTGGGGAGGGAGGACACTGCTCTCCTCTCCCTGGACTTCACACTGCCTTCCCGGCATATCACTTGGCTGCTGGGGGGCAGGAACAACTACCTCTGCCCCCTGTAACTCAGCCTGCGCTGGGGAGGGAGGACACTGCTCTCCTCTCCCTGCACTTTACACTGCCTTCCCGGCATATCACTTGCTGCTGGGGGGCAGGAACAACTACCTCTGCCCCCTGTAACTCAGCCTGCCGCTGGGGAGGGAGGACGCTGCTCTCCTCTCCCTGCACTTTACACTGCCGCTGGGGAATGGAGACTGGGCTCCCAATTCCCTGCAGGACCGGTGGAGAGACCTCGGTCCCATCTCCACCGGCCACCTGGGGTTCTTCCCAGTAAAACTGTACCATCTCGTCCCCTCTGAATGGGTCTGGCTCTGTCATGCTGCTCTCCTGCTGAGCCTTCTCACTGTATTGGAACAGCTGCTGGTAGCCCTGTTCTAGCTCCATCTCCCGGGTCACCAGGTGGACCAGGTCTTGCTCAATTTTGTGAGCGTCGTCCCAGTCATACCTGCTCTCCCTCCACTCCCAGAGATCACTGAACCGGGCTTGTGTAGGGCTCCCAAATTCGAGCTCTGAAAGCGACTCCCATAACAAGCCAGGACCATCAAACTCCTCTCCCTCTGGCTTGTCATGCTCGGCTGTCCAGGGTAGGTACTGTGCCCCATACCACCAGAGCGCCTGGTAGGCATCTTCTAGCCACAACTCCTGCCATACTAGGTGTTCCAATTTCCTCACCCATTCCTCCAGGGGCTGCTCTCCCAGGAAGGGCATCCGCAGGGCTACTCGCTTCTGCAACCGCTGGTCTTCCTTGGGGAGTCTCTTGCCCCGCTGGTACTCCACAATACCCAGTGCCTGGTACCAGATGCCTTTACGGACTGCATCTCGGTCATCCATGGCACCCTCGTCATACTCCACTGCTGGTTCCATGCTGGTGCTGTCAGGGTCGCTGTACTGGGACATGCGTTGCCCTCAAATTGTAAAATCCCAAGAAATGGTGTCTCCTGTAGCTGTCCTTCTGGTTGTAGGAACGATCCCGCCGCTTGCCACCAATTGTAACGGACCGTTTTGCACACAAGGGGTAAAAACCGTTTAGGCGATCGGCCCCCTTTCCAGAGATCCAGGCACAGCTACTGCAGAACACCAAAACTCACGAACTGGATACAAAATAGCACTCCAACTCCCGAACTGGAACCTCCCAAATAGCTGCTAGCAGACGAACAGGAAAAGCAGACGAACAGCTTACACTCCTGGCAATCAGTCTCTAACAGCATACAGTGAATCCCCCCAAGAACGAGACAAGGCTCCGTGTTGAGGGTCAAGCAGTGGTCTGAGGTGCTGGCACACCCAGCCTGGTTTTTATTACAGTGTTTCAAATACAGGACCACCCACAGGGAGGGATAAAACAACCAATCATATCACAGTTACATCCCACATATTCCCTCCCCTTATCCTGAGAGGAAACTCAATTATACAAACAGTTAAAACATACTTTCTACCCAACTTTCATAACTCCAAAACCATACATCACATTCACATAAAATTACATATTCTCAATCAATCCATTCAGGGGAACAACATATTCAAAAATGGCACAAATCAGACAAGGGGTTCAAAAGTTAGTAAAAGTCCTTTGTGACTAAATGAAGCATGGCTTTCTGGCCCAAACCAGTTTCAGAGTCTTCTATCCTGGAGATAAGTAATTCAATTATCTCCCAGGACAGTCACAAGACTCCATTAAGCACATGGTTGCAAAGAGACACAAAACACTTTAAAATACATAAAGTCACATTTATACATAAAACACAGACATGTAACATATCCCCAGATAGCTCAGGTCCGAGCGCACATTATTAAGCGAATGGCGCTCAGACCACACGAATACAGTTTAATCGCCATGGAGCCAAAATCTTTACAGTCAGTTTCATACGAATGGGCTCCATGGGATTCCTATCTGGGGTATAACACATTCAAACAAATCTACCGAACCCCAGGCAGAAAAGCACGAATGAAGCTTTTCTGCAGGCAAAAATAAAGTCTTTTAAAAGGGGGCCATAGTCCAAAGGCAGCAGGCGAGCAACCAGGCTTCTCCAATGCAATGTGGCGAGATTGGTCTCGTCACACAAGGAAGTACTAACTGTGCCAATATTGAGGATGGTGAATGTAAGCTTAGTGTAAGGAAGGGGACAAGGGATTGAAAAGGTGGGGGAATAAAGACAGAAATTGAGAGAACAAGAGATAGACTTAAACAGAATGGCTTGGTAGACTAACTAGGAGACCTAAAGCATAGGGCACTGTTTGTAAGAATTACAATTACAAAGATGATTGCCAAGAGCCATATTAACAATAAAGATGGAATTTTTCTGCAAATGCACAATTTAATTGTTTTTGTTTTTATTTATTAGTTATGTTTTTGCCAAATGGTACCATTTCCTTAATGTGTCTAATATGTAAGTCTTAGACTAAAGGTAAAGCAACACACTAAAGTTATAAATACATATATTAATTGTATACATTAGAGTTTTCATGTATCATTGATGTGAATCACATAACCAGAACTGTCCAAAAAGGAGGTGTCTGCATGAAAAATTAGATGGTCAGCCTAGCGTGACTGCACGCCATTCATGCAAGATGGCCAACCAAGGGCAGACAGCACTCTGAGCTTGGCATAAATGTGTCTAATGATGTGCTAGATCTATGCTTTCTAAGGTGTGTACCCTAGCACTCACTGGTCCACTCCTCTCCTTCCTCCAAATAAATATCAGTTTCAGCTTGGTTTGTGCACACAGCAACTATTTGCGCAGCCTCTTTTTGTTCTGTCTCTCCTAACCTTCTTTATAGCAGGCAGAAGCTCCTGTTATACAGTCTGGGACAGAGAAAAAGTGTATGTAGAGAGTGTAGAAGAAAGGGAACATGATACAGTGTTAGAGAGACTGAAGCAACAGGAGCATTTGCATAGTGCACAAAGTCAGCGTTACCTTAACTAATTTAATTGTCAGTCAGTCCACACCAGTTTTGTTCCCCTACATCCCCCTACATACCTCTTAAGGGTTTTACTTAAACAAGAGCATGTGAAGAGTAGTAAAGCATGTGTCCGCAACAAAACTGTTTTACTTAAACAAGAGCATGTGAAGAGTAGTAAAGCATGTGTCTGCAACAAAACTAACCACTACTTTAACTATTAAGATGTAGTGCTTTTTTCTGCTTGGAGTGTTTTTTAAAATAATTCACCAATTTCTTATATTAGGTATCAGTAATGTTGAACACACAAACATTAACAAACGTTAATTAGCTCAAATATTAGATGGTGTTTCCAGAGTCTTTTTTAAGATGTTATAAATACATATACATAAAATCAGCATGGTTTTATGAAGCACAGGTCATGTCAAACTAACTTGATTGCGTTCTACGAAGAAGTAAGTAGAAGTATAGATCAGGGTGTTGCCGTGGATGTGATCTATTTGGATTTTGCCAAGGCATTTGATACAGTTCCACACAATAGATTAGTGTTCAAACTCAAGGAAATCGGTCTAGATGAAAATGCTTGTTCTTGGGTAGAACATTGGCTTAAAAACAGAGTACAAAGAGTTGTCATTAATGGTAAATTTTCAAGCTGGACAGAGGTGGCAAGTGGTGTCCCTCAGGGGTCTGTTCTGGGACCCCTTCTATTTAACATGTTTATAAATGATCTTGAAGACAGCATTGAAAGTCATGTTTCAGTGTTTGCAGATGACACAAAACTTTGTAAAATAATACAATATGAGCAAGATATTACTTTGCTGCAGAGGGATTTAGATAGACTGGGGGACTGGGCACTCAAATGGCAGATGAAATTTAATGTTGAAAAATGCAAAGTTATGCACTTCGGCGTAAAGAATACACAAGCAACGTATACCCTTAATGGAAGCGAATTAGGGATAACAACACATGAAAAGGACTTGGGAATTGTTATAGACAACAAACTATGCAACAATGTGCAATGTCAATCAGCAGTGGCCAAGGCTAGTAAGGTATTGTCATGCATGAAAAAGGGCATTCATTCTCGGGACAAGAATATCATTTTGCCTCTTTATAAATCACTGGTAAGACCCCATATTGAATATGCTGTGCAATTTTTGGGCACCTGTTCTAAAGAAGGATATTATGGCACTAGAAAAAGTGCAGAGGCGGGCTACAAAATTAATAAAAAGGAATGGAACATATCGGCTATGAAGAAAGGTTAACAAATTTAAACCTATTTAGTTTAGAAAAACGTCGCCTGAGAGGGGATATGATAACATTATACAAATATATTCGTGGCCAATACAAACCATTGTGTGAAAATCTATTCACAAACCGGACTTTACATAGGACACGAGGCCATGAGTTTAGACTGGAAGAAAGAAGATTTCGTCTAAGGCAAAGGAAAGGTTTTTTACTGTAAGAACAATCAGGATGTGGAATTCTCTGCCTGAGGAAGTGGTTTTATCAGAGTCCATACAGATGTTCAAACGGCTACTAGATGCATACTTGCAAGAACAGAATATTCAAGGATATAATCTTTCAATGTAGGGTAATAACTGCTTGATCCAAGGATAAATCTGACTGCCATTCTGGGGTCAAGAAGGAATTTTTTCCCTAGTTTGTTGCAAAATTGTGCTTCAAACTGGGTTTTTTTGCCTTCTTTTGGATCAACAGCAAAAAACAAATGTGAGGTAGGCTGAACTTGATGGACGCAAGTCTCTTTTCAGCTATGTAACTATGTAACTATGTAACTATGTAACTATATAGAGCAATTAAAAACTTGAATCTTGTCACTCAATGTTTTAAATCAGGAAATTAATCTGACACCTTTCAGCTTTTGTAGGACTGCATCTCCATTAATTCTCACCAGCCATAAACTTGCTTGGAGTATAAGCAAGCAGAGTATAGTAAGAGTAGCAATTCAAACGTTTTTGGGCTTGAAGACTCATTCTGTATACATCACTTATTTTGCAATATTTTAGAATACAATTCCAAGTCTATAACAGGTATTTGTGCATAAACATTTAGATCCAGCAATAAATGCCTTTCTTTTTTATTAACTAATGTGCCTGATCTTCATTTAGCAGATCAAATAAATGAATGTGATTTCTTGACATTATGCTTACTGTGCAAGATTCCATGCATTTTAGACCAAAGCTATTTTACAAATTTGCTATGTGTTTATATCTCCATAATTTAACATTTTCTTTACCAGGACACTCAAGTCCCCTAAAGCACTT
This sequence comes from Pelobates cultripes, assembly GCA_933207985.1. Lineage (NCBI taxonomy): Eukaryota > Metazoa > Chordata > Amphibia > Anura > Pelobatidae > Pelobates > Pelobates cultripes. The sequence goes on along the minus strand of OW240915.1, from coordinate 66,333,836 downwards.
CCGCTCGTCTGAAGAGTGTGTCTTTGTTTATTTTATTATTCTACAAAAATTTCAGATTTCAACAGTAATTGCCAACTTTTGTAAATTAACCCCTGGCTGTCAATCAGATTTTTACTATTTCTTCCTGATTGTCTAGCTCAATGGTGCTAAACTCAAGAGGCAGGCAGGCAATTGCGCAAAGCACCTACCTTGTAAATAATGTACATTGATTGGCATTGGGAAGATCTCTAGTCTGCTGCTTTTGCAAGCCCTCCCCTTCTAAACCAGTCCAGGCTTAAGATGGCTGTCCAAATGCAGACATTACAATGAGGCTCAATTAGAGTCTATGGAAGGCAGGTACTCTGAGCAATTGCCTGCTTCTTGAGTTTAGCTCCCTGTTAATATCTTGCATATCATGAAATATAATGTTTTGTGACAAGACACGTTCAGCACTTTTCATTGTATTAATAATCTAATATAGATAAGTAACTGAATATACCTCCTGGAAAAGATTATATATATATATATATATATAAATCACAGGAAGAGCAAAAGTACTAGCTAGATAGTCTGATGTTGAAACATGGAGCCTTCCCAGATCTAGTCCAAGTTGAAGCCTACAGTGCCCTATTGAGAAGGTATACCATAATCCTCAAGTGGCCCAGTACATAAATACATCCTCTTTATTTATGCCAATGGTATATTAAATCACCTGAAGTAATGTTGGTGTAGCGCCTCAAAGTTACCTAAATAAATTAATAAATTTCACTTCACTTACCATTAATGTTAATTCAATGATGGGTTACTCTGTTCATGCTATCTAGAATTCTAGGATAAATCTAGCCCCTAAGAAATTTAGGGTTTAAAGGTTCAGACAATTACATTTAAAGGGAAACTATAGTGCTAGGAAGACAAAGTTGTTTTCCTAGCACTCTAGGGACCTATAGTGCACGTTTCTTTGCGCTCCTCCACTCCCCCATCTTCCCCCTCTCAACCCCCCTATGGAGCTGAATGGGTTGAAAATACCTTTGTCACACCCAAATCCCATGCCAATGTTCCTGGTTCAGGCTCTGCCTCCGCTTCTCCTCCTCCAACATCAACTGGCAATCGCATTAGGATTACCATATATGAAATCAAAGCGTGAGAATGTCCAGCATCAGCTGGTGACCAAAAGTCACTTAACCACCCGGAAGTGGTAGACAGCCACTAGAGGTGAAGTTAACCCTGGCAATTAATTATGCTAAATGAGCTGAAGTGGTCTGGATGTTTAAAGTGTCCCTTTAAGATTTAAACCCTCTGAGATGATAAGTAGGCATTTCTCATATATATAATTATTAGCTGAGTCATTGGAAGAGGGTTAAAAAATCTTGTGTATTAAATAGTACTACAAAGTTCTAATCGTTGAGCACTCACCACTGAAACCTAGTAGAAACCAATAGGATCAACACATACATTCAATTACTCCACTTTTTAAGCTTTTCTTTTAGAAAAAACAAGACACTTTGATAAATCCCTTCCACTATTAAGAGTGAAAATATGAAAAAGTGCTTATATTTTAGTGCGGTATCATGATTATATTCATGATATAATATAAGATATACAAAGGGTTAATAGTGATTAAATAGGCCAATTAGTGAAAGAGATGTACTCCTGTGTGTATACGTTCCTGTTACATTATTCATATAGCTTTATTTTACTACACTATAAATCATGTTGCTTCTAATAGAATTCACAGGTTATGATCAATGAAGCTTTATACTGGGAATTACATGGGTTCTACAAATAGAAAATGATCTTGCATTCTACAGTGAATATTATAAAATCAGCTCAAGATTATTTGGATAGCATTAAAATTAATTTTATGGCATTTTTAACTTGACAGTTTCTCTGTTATTACATTTTTTAAATGTGATTTAATTAGATCTGATTTATTATATCACTATAAATACTGTTTTAATAGTACTTTCCGGTTATGGTCAGTAATGTCTTGCTAGAAAAGTAAAATTAGCACATTTATTTGTAATTCTTTATTTAGTAGTTTTCTTTTGTTTTGTTTTGCAATTGAATATATCCTTGTATATATATATATTGCGTGCAATGAATTGATACAGAGAATACAGGTGTTGACAAACAGTGTTTACAGCTTCAGGGTTAACCCTAGATGGACCTGGCACCCAGACCACTTAATTGAGCTGAAGTGGTCTGGGTGCCTATAGTGGTCCTTTAATAAGTACATTTTTAATAATAAACAGTGCATTGTTGTGAACTACAAATTTTAATGCAAAATGTGTAGAGAATTCTACTGGTAATGTATGTTAAACCTGTTATGGTTTGGTTAAAGAAAATTAATATGAATTTATTTTTACAATTGTTTTAAACGGATTTATGAAAATATATTTTTCAGGTGACATTTGGAATTCTAAAATTAATACATTCCCTCTGTAATATTGTATGTGCAATGATGTCTTTATGGTAATGCACGAGAACGGCTCTAGGCTACTAGAGATTTTCACAGCTCTAGTATCATACAAGTCAACTGAAGAGGGCACTTTCAAAATCAGGAGTCAGGCATGAACTGTTTCTCTCATGTTGTAGAGGTCCTTTGCACAGCTCCATTTCAATCCATTGGTGGAAAATGCAATGGTATGACATTATATCTTGCTGCTGTTCATTATCTCATGGCACGAAACTGAACGTGCTTCCTTTTTCCCTACTAGTATTAGAGATATATGAATCTTCCACAATTTTGGTAAAACAGGGCTCCAAATTCCATTACTAGTTAAACCTAAACGTTGTTTGCTACTGTAACACTGGAGGGTCCATGGCACACTTAGCAGGGGTAAATTTTTACACACCAGGTCTGAATTTTCACTTATCAATGGCTGGTGGAAATTTTGATCCCAGTGGTAATACATTTTTGTTTTTCACTGATGACATTCAGTATGGTCCCAGATATAAAAAAACAAAAAAATATTTTCGATGGAGTTTTATCAATTCTCTTTAGGAAGTGGAGAGAATAAAAATACATGGTAGAAAAGGACCAGAAAACTGTAGTAAAGCTTGAAATGAAAGGAAATGTAACTAAACAAAAAAGTTAAGTAACCTGTTTATTTACCCTTAGCAATTTTCCTATCCTTGTTGCCTGGCATTTTGCTCCATCCCTGTCATTTTCCTATCTGACTTAAATACTCTGTCAACACCAATCATATTTCCCCTCTCTTGAAGCGTTATTCTACAGCTTTACCTTCTTTTTCCCCATCTCACCAACCTTTACACCTTCATTACAGAATATTATGTTCCTGTTTATCCATCAGTAATTAATTTCTCCTTTTAGTGAGCTCTACTTCATAATTCTCATGCTTTCTTTTTTTTTATTTTACCCCCAGCCTTTTCCTCCCCTACTCCCAAATTCTTTTAGTGCCTTGTGTGAGGCTGTACTATTTTTACTCTATCTATCTATTTCCATCAAGTCAGTGACTAATTTCTTACAGACAAAAACAAACAGTAACCATTGGGAAACCAGAACTTGTTGTGGGATGGTGCAGTCAACAATCTATATTAACTTCTGCTTATAAGTTGATCTCTTAAAGGAACACTATAGCGTTAGGAATACAAACTGTGTCCCTAACACTATACTGTCCCTTTCCCTATAGTGTTCCTTTCCCACAACACCACCATGTATAAAGGGTTAAAAAAAAAACATGTTTACACTTACTTCTTTCCAGCATTGATTTAATGCCCATTTCTTATTTAAACCAGCAAAATATGAAGCCTTATTACAGAAAAATGAGACACCTCAGAGAAACCTTTAACAGATACCTGGTCTCTGAATGTTTATATCATTTGTCACCTCCAACCTTCTATCTCAAGTCATACTCAACCTCCCTTAAGTTTTTCACAATTCACTAACATCATCCTTTTCCCCTCACTCGCATCAACTCTATACATATCTAAACAACTTTCTTTCACCTGCCTACTTTATCTCAAGATCGTCACATTTTCCAATTACTGCTTCTAAAACAACAGTCATTGTTTTCAAATAATATTTTGAATATTAAAGCATCCTTCCTTATAGTATAGCATGCATCCCTAACCAGGATCCATCTAGACCTTGTTTAACCCTGTCCTCAGCTTCCATCTGATCCATTACATGTATCTCTTCATCATTGTAGAGCAAACTCACCTTATCAATTCCCCTGCTAACCTAATTTCCCATTTTCATGTTTCCTTGCCGTCCACATATTCTGCAATACCTACCAGCAGCTTTAAATCACATGTTCTCTTCTAGCGGCTATCCCAGTTACCTTAACATAACTCATAAGTCTACCTCTCACAAACGCATCCCCTGATAATAGCATACCTACCAGTTTTTAACATATCACCTTCTGCCCAAGGTGATGAGTATGCTGTGTTAAACAAAGGTTGTGTAGAAAAGAACCCTAATGCTATTATATTGAAAGTACATATTTGTTTTGGTAAGGTGCGGACCATGTCCACTTATTGGTTCCACTGTAATCATTTATGTCTATATAGGTTATAGCTAACATAAAAAAGACATAACTTCCATCACATTCATGTTGTCCAGGTAACTATATTTGTTGATTTAGAAGTAGGATGATACGAGAAATCAACAAAAATAAAACACTTAAATTTCCTCTCAAAGGGACAAGCATTCCTTCCTGGCCGAAAGGCAAACTACTTTGATGTGTGTAGTAGAAAATCCATGTAATTGAATGACTACTACAAGAATTACACTAAACAGCAATACAGGAGAGAGAGATGAACAGAGGCAGCTGCTGTGTCAGCGTTCTAAATATATGAAAACAACACTGCAAAATCAGCACCTACGTGCATAGGACTAGCAGTAGTAAACTGAGGTAAGCAACGTAAGGAATAATGTTTCAGGGCATTCCAATGGGTATATTACAAATTAATTTCTTATCATTTTAAATGACTAAAACTTTGTATCATTTTATTCTGAATACAAAGAAGGATATTCTATACTGCCTTAATTAGCCAAGGTAGAACATAAAGCAGCAGTGAGATTTCAATAGGCTAGTCCCAAAAATTATTAGAGATTCATTTGTAAATCAATACACATTTTTTACCACTTTCAGAGTAAGCATTAAACCTTTTTTTCATTATTCTTATTATTTTGTTATTTATTAGATCAAGTCACATAATCCTTTAAAATAAAGATAATGGCATGGTTTAATAAGTCATAAAAGGAAATATATTTGAAAAAACATGTACAAATATTTTCTAAACAAATGCCAGGATTGTCAAACCCCAAATGTATTTCAGGAAAACACATTGTTAATCAGTTAATGTTGAATGATTGCTCATTGAGAAATCAGAAAGCTCTAACAGGATTTCGACAAGGATATGATTTAAAACCCTAAGACATGGAGATCGGATGAAAGTAGAATAAGAATGATTGTATTTATTTCTCTGATGATAAGCACTAAAATTATATCAATATCAATCTGTTATGTCAACTGCAAGAAGGCCGAAGGTCTAATGGATTTTAAAATATCTACTACTTATTGCCAGCAGGTCAGGGCCGGTGCAAGGATTTTTGCCGCCCTAGGCAAAAGAAAAATCCCTCCCCTCCCCCCAATGTGACATCACAATGCCCCACCCATATGATCTGCACACAGTGTGTGTTTACATTAAAAAGCCTGCAAGGATGACTATAGACACCAGAACCACTTCATTAAGCTGCAGTGGTTCTGGGGTCTATAGTGTCCCTTTAACGTGAGGTAAATTAGAAATTAGTGTCACTAATAATATACTTGATTGCCTACTTACAACCAGATGAGGATGGTGATAGGCTCTGGCTGCAGTTTGGCTCCAGTGGTCTAGTGTAGAAAAGGATCTCTGGAGGCTGTTTGTAACTGTGGTCACAAAATTCAATGTTCTCGGAGAACAGGAAGCAGCTCCATTTTTTTGGGGCCCCTTACACAGCTCAAGGTCTGGGCCCCAGTCCACCTACATGTTCCACCTATGAGTTTGCTCACAGGGAATGGAGTGTGTAGGGGATGTTATGTGTTATTGTAGAGGATCTAATGTGTGTGCTTATGGAATGTAGTGTATAGGGATACCAGTTTGTGTAGGTGATGCAGTGTGCTTGTGTGTAGTGGAAAAAGTGTGTTTTTGTGTAAGGGATAGAAAGCTGTGTGTGTTTGTGTATAAGGGATATATTGTGTGTTTCTAGTTGTGTGTAAGGGATGCACTGTGTGTTTCTGTCTATGTGTGCAAAGGATGCATTGTGTGTGTGTGTGTGTGTGCGCAGTGTAAAAGAGCTCCCTGGCCTGCCCCCTGTCGTATTGAGCTCTCCCTTCTGTCCCGTAGACCTCTCCTCCTTAGTGGTCTCTCTTCTCATTCCCTGTCCCTTAGTGGTCTCTATTCCCCTCTCCTCCCCTCTCTTAGTGGTCTCTCCTTTTCTCCCCGATTTTCCATTTGTGGTCTCTCATCTCCCCCTTAGTGGTCTCTGCTCTCCTCTGCCCCCCCTTTCCATTAGTGGTCTCTCCTCCCCCCACCCTCCCCTAGTGGTATCTTCTCACCCCCATTCCCTCCCTTAGTGGTCTCTGCTCTCCCCCCATCCTCCCTTAGTAGTCTCTCCTCACCCACCCTCCCCTAGTGGTCTCTCCTCCACCCCCTCCCTTCCTTAGTGGTCTCTGCTCTCCCCCCACTCTTCCTTAGTGGTCTCTCCTTCCCTCAGTGGACTCTCCCCCCACATTCTCCTCACCTCCCCCTCTCTCAGTGGACTCTCCCCCCACGTTCTCCTCACCTCCCGCCTCCTTGTGTTCTCCTCACCCCCCTGTGTTCTCCTCACCTCCCCCTCCCTGTGTTCTCCTCACCCCCCTTGTGTGTTCTCCTCACCCCTCTTGTTTATTCTCCTCATCTCCCTCTTGTATGTTCTCCTCCCCTGTTTGTTCTTCTCACACCCTGTTTGTTCTCTTCACCCCGTTTGTTCTTATAACCCCCTGTTTGTTCTCATCACCCCCGTTTGTTCTCATCACCCTGTTTGTTCTCATCACCCCATTTGTTCTCACCACCCCGGTTGTTCTCATCACTTCCCCGTTTGTTCTCACCCCCCCGTTTGTTCTCATCACCCCCCCCTGTTGGTTCTCCTCACCTCCCCTTCCCTCTGTAACGTGGCCAAGCTCCTATCCGGTCCGCGGTACAGGAGTTTCAGTTTCCTGTACCTGGCCGGACTGATAGGAAGTGCACACTGTGTGCACTTCCTATCAGTCCAGCCGGGTACAGGAAATGGATGTTCCTGTACCGCGGACCAGAGAGGAGCTCGGCCACGCTACAGAGGGAAGGAGATGTGAGAGGCAGTGCTGCAGCCGCCTGAGGCTCTCTATAGAGCGCTCAGGCAGCTACAGCATTAGGGCCAGCAATGAGGGCGCAGGGCGCCCCCTCCTATATATCGCCCTAGGCGACTGCCTAGTTCGCCTTATAGGAAGCGCCGGCCCTGCAGAAGGTAAATGGTTATAGCATCAACAAGACTTAGGTAAAACTATCATCTACACAGTGATCAGCCACAACATAAAAACCAGCTGCCTAATACCATGTAGGTCACCCACGTGCTGCTAAAACAGCTCTGATGCATCACAGCATAGACTTCACAAGACCTTGGCAAGACCACTCTGAACATGTCCAGTGCTATTTGGAACCAAAACATTAGTAGCAGATCCTTTAACTCCTGCACCCCTCTCTAGCAGGAAAAAATGTATGTATAATATACTTCAATCACTGACAGCAATTCCATTCACTGCACAGGAAGAATATAACTTCTAAATAATCCGATAACAGTCATACGGTGGCTTCTGCAAGTCTATTTATTTCCTATTTTAAAGTTTTGTGAATGAGGCAACATGTTTGCAAGCTTTTATATATAATCACAATCACAAAGATATTCAGTCATGCACCATAAACTGATGAGCCTATTTGCTATATGCAAATCAATTTATAACTTTTTTGACATGTGTTTTTTTGGATTTTTTTTGTTATTCTGTCTCTCACTATTAAAATACACCTACCATTAAAATTATAGACTAATCATTTCTTTGTCAGTGGACACATGTTCAAAATCAGCAGGAAATTAAATACTTTTTTCCCTCACTGTATTTTTCAATCAAAATGTGCTATCTAGTGAAGAGGTTACTACGCGAGGAATGACTATGGAATGAGTATGGAGTCTTCTACTAAGTTGTGAGTTCTGTGGAACAGAACACTGACAATTTCAAACTCAAACAATTTAAAAACTATTTTAGTTATTTTATCATAGTGATGACTAAATTAAGTAATTTCTGAAATTGCCACAATTTGCTGATTATGGAAATGGACAGAGAAATATTCACTCATTTTTGGATCCAAAGTTATTTTCAAGTTTTAGGGAACTGGAAAAAATCCAATCAGCTCTGTTTTAATTTTGACTATTTCATCCTAAAGTTTGAAATTCATATTAAATTCACTTTGAATTCCTGACAATTTACACTTTAAATGTACACTCCACTCCCCCCCCCAAAAAAAAACCCCACTGCTAAGAATATATACATCAAAAGAAAACATTTAATTCTGTATTTTTTAGATTGAGGGTATATATAAAAACAGCTTGCAAAAGTTGCAGATATCTTTTCTAAAGCCTTTGCAAGCCCTCCCCTTTTATCCCCTCCAGCCTTTCTGTGGCTGTACAATCACAGACATTCCAATGCAGCTCTATGAAAAGTCTTTGCAAGGCAGGTGCTCTGGGCGATTGCTGCCTCTTGAATTTAGCTCCATTGAGCTAACCAACCAGGAAGTAAGAGGACCGGTTTTCTGATTGACAGTAACAAGGTTAATTTACCAAAATGGAAACTTCTGTTGAAATCTGCAGTTTTGTAAAATGGAAAAAGGGGATAATACACTCTTGCCACAGGATCCCCAGAGTGTCTGGAATGTCCCTTTAATGAACAACCCTGTAGGTTTTATTCTAGGGGTTCTTAGATCCACACTTTCAATTTTGCATGAGCCATATCTTCAATGCAATATTCAAGTTAATACATATAACGCTTAAAAGCACTACACAATGTTAATACAGCTTTTCTAAGCTGAGATACATTGTTAGTATCAGTGAAGTACATGGTATTATTTCCATAACCCTTGTGCGTATTATTCAATGTACTTTGAAAACGCTAAACTGGCAAATACAGAATACAATCCCACTGTCATAAGTAATATGAATCTTCCATAATGTGAATTGTATTTATTCTGAAGCGAAAATCCTATGCTAACCTTTGGAAAGGTTGCTTGGTCATAAATCAGACATTCATTAAGAGCTTTTGATATTACCATTTACAGCTATGCTCCGCTCTTGTAAAATGAAAACATTCTTCCTTTTAATTAGCCTAAAACTGTCATTTTAAAAATAGGCTTCTGCTTCTTACAGATTGAGCACAGAACTGTATCCGGAGCCCCTCTTCATGTGAAAGAAAAGTTATAACAATGAAATTTTACTGATGTGGCTTTTATGTACCTTAACCCTTTAAAAGCTTGGGTTGTACGGGTTCTAATGCACTTTAGAAACCTTAACAATGTTTTAAATCATACTGTACTATAAAAGATTAAAGAAAAAGATTTTTTTGCCAATACATTACTTGTTATATATAGAAAAAATATACCATCTTAAGAGATTTATTCTCTAAAAATTGAATTTGCATCTGGACATTTTTCTTACTTAGACTTCGATTTTAAAAGTCTTCCAAATGTTCAATACTGTTGCAAAAACTTTCCAATTAATTTATTTACAACCTTTCCCATAGACTTTACTGGTTCCTTCTGTAGATAAATCATTTGGAAGGGCTTAATAAATCAAGGTTTTAATATGTCAATCTTTCACTTTACATTTACATCAATATTTGAAAAATAATCGATTTTTCGCAAAATGACACCCAAAGATCTAAATAGTAAGCACAATTCAACTTTCAGTTTCTTAAAATGCAATTTAATAAAATTAAAAAAGTCAGGACACTTGACATACCTTGTAAAGTTAAAAACCTGAATTACAAAAAAATGTATCCTATTAATTAGTCAAGTGCTAAATTCACTCTTCTCTTTTTCCCAATGCTATTGTGCAAACAGATTTTATTGTGCTATTTCTGCCGTAATTATAACGCAATCCCATTTCTTGTGAAGTAGACTCTGCCTTTTTCTGCATTAAGATTATGCATTCAAAACAGCCATTTCACCCATTTTCATAATTGGACTTTAACACCCTTCCTCTCGCATATGTCCCAGATTGGGAATTAACAACTCAACAGTTGATCAGCATGTGATTGTTATAAATACTGTGTAAAAGTGTATTGTGCATTTAATTATATGTCCAAAAGCATCATTGTTTGAACAAGGATTTAAAACAACTGCTTTTCTGACAATAAACCAGTGTTACGTAAGCCCTTCCAGTCACTATGAAAAGGTTATAGTGATACTCTGCACTGACCTAGGATCAGCTAAGCCACATATAAATTGTAGCGGAGATGCAATCCTAAAATACACGATTTCCACTGGAATCCTATAGAGCTGGAAAGAAACGCTGTTCAGTGGTTATAGCCAATTCCCCCAGTAACTGGACAACACACAGTTCTGGGAGTCAACTGATTTTTATTAGCCAACATGGGTTTGTATGCACAGCTTCATAGTATGGGGTCTCTACAGCAACTTTACAGGGTTTTTTACCAAGAGTCTCTGGGTCTGAGAGATAATTGAGCTGGGTATAATAATAACTCAATTATCTCTCAGTTAGCCAAAATGAGTTCCATGCAATCAACAACCAAGTACAGTTGCCTGTGTTCGGGAGACAAAATGGCCACCCAGGGAAAGAACTCGAGTTAATCCCTTAATTGTGGTTAACAGCCAGGGATGGTCAGTGTTCTGAGTCAATAAAGAGGGGGACCACACAGGTTCTGTTCGGTTCCCAAACAAGGGGATACAGATCTGTTCAGTAGAATGTAATATAAGTTTGGGCAAAATCAGGGACTGATACGAAGTCTGCCACATTATTATTATTATTATTATTTTATTATTTATATAGCACCATCAGATTCCATAGCACTGTACAAATGGTGGACTAACAGACATTTAATTGTAACCAGACAACTCGACGTACAGGAACAGAGAGGTGGAGGGCCCTGCTCAATGAGCTTACATGCTAGAGGGAGTGGGGTATAGTGACACAAAGGGTAAAAGTAGGGGTATGAAGTAAGTTGTTAGAAAAATATACGCTGAGGGCTTAGAAGGTAATATTTGACAGTTGCAGGAGAGGAGTCATGGAGGGTGGAGGATCAAAACCTGCTAACAGTTTAATTGATATGCTTTCTTGAAGAAGTGAGTTTGACACATAAAGCAATGCTAATGTATTGTGCTTCGCTACTAAAAGGAAGATGTGATATAATCAATTTATATATTATGACAGAACAGAGCTGTGTTTCCATATAATATATGACTCTATTCTCAACTCTTACAGTTGGAATCAAAATTATTCAACCCCCACTGGAAATCATTTTTATTGTCAAAATTTTCAGACTTTCAACTGTTTTCAATGAACAAATCAAACAAAACAATTGAAAAAGCTCAACACAATGAATGCTTCAAATTCCCAAATACTTCCCCAAATTCAACTGAAAATGCAACTTATAATTACTTCTTCAGTCTCAAAATTATTCAACCCCGTCATGGCAAGCATCTTTAGTATTTAGTAGAGCAAAACAAGATGCATAGCCAGACATAAGCTTCTGGAAGCGTTCCTGAGAAATCTTAGCACAATGTTAATGAGCGATGGCCACCAATTCAGTAATATTTTTGGGTTTGAGTTCTGCAACCTCCTTCTTCAAATCCCACTAGAAATGTTCAATGAATTCAAGTCAGCTTCACTGTCATGACCACTGTAGAATTATCCAGGACTTCTTCTGCAACCAAACCTTGGTGGATTTTGAGGTATGCTTGGGATCATTGTCTTGTTGGAAGGTCCAATGCAAAGAATAAAGCAAAAAATAATACTAGAAAACGGTCCAAAGATCCAATCTTCAGCTTCCTCAAACACGACATGATATTTTCTCCTAGGATTTCCTGATGCTTTATTGAATCCGTCTTGCCTTCCACACGCTTCAGGTTTTCATTGCCAGAGGATGAAAAATACACCCAGAGCACCACTGAACCACCACCAAGCTTAACTGTAGGCAGAGTGTTCTTTTCAGTATATGCTTCATTCTTCTTCCTCTAGACGTGGCTGATCCATTGGGCTGAAAATTTCCAGTTTTGTTTCATCGCTTCACAGAACAGAATCCCAAAACTTCTGTGGCTTATTTATATGATTTTGAACATATTAGAGCCAACCTTTCTTGTACATTTTGCTCAGTAGTGGTGCACTTTTGGAGTTCTGGCATGGAAACCTTTTGTGTTTAGTACACGCCTTACTGTGCTCACTGAAACCTCAGTGGCTGTTGCCACCAAGTCTTGCTGCAGGTCTTTTGCGGTCACTCAAGGGTTTTTCACAAACCTGCCTTCTCAGAAAACTGGTTGCAGCCATTGGTAGCTTCCTTCATCTGCCTCCGTCCAGGTAGCGTAACCATTGTTCCTTCAACTTTGAACTTGCGAACCAGGCTTCCAATGGTGTCTTTAGGAACATTTAGGAACATTCAGTGCCTTCAATATCTTTTTGTATCCTGTTCCTTGTTTGTGAAGGGAAATAATCTCTTCTCTTAACTTTGTGGATTACTCTTTTTACTTTGCCATATTTCTAACATGCAGTCAAACGTAACACTCAACAAGCCCCAAGACAGTTCAGTTATTTCAAGTGTTCCAGCATATCCACACCTGGTGTAATTAATGAAGCCCTTGATTATTTGCATCAGGTGTGCTTGAGACAACACCTATTTTTCCTATTTCTGCTGTTACGAGGGGTTCTAACCAGGGGGTTAAATAATTGTGAGATTGTAGAAATTATTATAAGTTGCATTTTCAGTTGAATGTGTAGACATCACTTGAAGCATTCATTGTGTTGAGCTATTTCAATAGCTCTTGTTTGATTTGTTCATTGCAAGCAGCTGACACTACATTACAACTGTATATCCATACCCTCCAAAGGAGTATATATAAACTCCTTTATAATAGATCTGGTTTTCTTGGCAAACATAAATTAATAAATGGTTTATTAAACACATTAAAATATCATAAAAGTCATTATGACATATTTTTTAGAATTTCCTTTTAAAAGGTTTCCATTATATCTCTATAAATTCAACTATATCTCCTTTATACTCTTAGTACACTTAGTCCTTTCATCCTCTTTCATTGTATTTTTGTTAAGTTCAAGTGAACATTATATCTCTCTAAAGTGGCAACTTTTTATGTGGTGTACATTTTATAATTAGTTATGTGCTAACAGCTGCAGAGACTTCAACCAACAGAGATGTATTTTTTTCCTGGCCATCCAGTTGACCAGGATGCTTGATGATACTCATTTTGCCTCACTGTGGCTTTAATTTTGTATATTGTTGATTTTTCTGTTAACGATGACTTTGGATTTCCATAAAGGGGGAAATCACATTATGTACCTTATTAATCACACATGAATAAAAATGTGCCTATCTGCATGATAAATATTGTAATATTTTTTTCTTTATAATTCTTTGTAGAAATATTGCCTTAAATATATATGCCGCAGTACAGTATGTTAATTAAAGGAAACTGAAACAAAATGAAAAATATGTTTTATATTAGATTTAAATATTTTTTTTGTTACAAACAGCAAATTGTCAGTGTGGTAAAGCAAGATAAACATTTGTGAGGATTATTAATTGTATGCAAATATATGCAAGGTCACTGTTAAAAAGACAATCTATCTTATCTGGACCATTTGTGATACCACTAATGAGCATATTAAATAAAATATGGCATAGCACGATTCCCTGAAGTGCCCTGAGATATCCCACGACTAACCTTTTATTTATCAAAATGTACTCGATTAGCCACAACACATTGTTAGCCATCCTTCCGCTGGTAATTTTTATAATTGACTTCTTTACATCGTCATAAGTTAGAATTCTGTGAATTCCTCATCTACCCATTCTAGTACAAAAATCTCTATTTCTGAAATTTATATATATATAAATCTAACATTAATATTTTTTAATAAACAATTACAATTATTTAATAGTATAAAAATATTTTTATGTTGTAATATTTGGATATTTTTTATATATTGAGATATATTTTTAGATATGGTATATGTTTTGCTATTTTATTATTTTGAAAACATCATTTGAAAAGAGTATTAAAAAATGTGAAATCATTTTGAATGCTTCTCCAACAATATTAAAGCAATGTTTTAGCATAAAATGATAAAAGAACACAAATAGTTTTATTAGTTCATTATACAAACACTTAGGAGTAGCAGGGGAGGAAGGGGGTGGAGAAAAACACCAATGGTATTTTGAAGGATGAAACTTCACACTAACCTCCCCAAGACAACAAGCATTCACAGTGCTGAAGAAATGAGAAAGAACATCCATGTCCTTTATTTCAATTCGCGTCATCACCTCTATTTAATAAACTTTCCAAATGATTCAATATGGTTAGAAAAACTCTCCAAATGATTTATCTAGAAAAAATCTCATGGACTTTAATGGTGACTTCTGTAAATAAATAATTTTGAATAATTTTCTAACACTTTTAATAATTTGGAAGAATTATTAAATTGAGGCATATGCAAAAACAATATACTTGAAATGTATTCGTATAGTTCCTTTATCTGCCAGACGGAATAAGTAATTTACATCACGGTGCATAGATCCTCCATGCTAATAAAGAAACTTACAAATTACCATTAAATCTTTTTTTTTTTTAAATGCATAACTTATAAAATGCATTAAAATAAGGACCCCCTCCATCTTGGAGTGCCCTTTTAATCAAAATGAGCTTTCCTACCTTTTGAACTTGACTAAGTTGTTAGCTTGGATGTTCCAATGTTTTATTTTAGAACTTCTCTGTGGTTTTATGAATCCACTTACAGAATTCTAACTTTCTATACTGAAAACACTAGGCACCAGTAAATATCAGCTAAAATGAACTGTATATGGACTTAATGGTACTAGATAGAATTAACAGAACACTCCAAGCACCATAACAATGACTATGTTTTAGAACAGTTGGACTTCTTACCTGGAGTCCACTGGGTGCTGCTCTACCACATCTAACAGAGATACTTTGAGTGCATGGCTAGCTCATTGGCTGAGAGTCTCAGCCGATTGGTCTTAGACATTCTAAGCTTCCTGCTCTCCATCAACTGCAGTAAACAAGAGGCCCCATTGGTGAGAAGCCAATTGGTTCTATAAATCTTTGGCAACTTACAATGCGGGACCATCAAGGCACTCCTGGCACCATAGCCACTACAACACACTGCAGTAGTTATGGAGCTTAAAGAGCTTGGAGGGAAATCTGTATATGCAGTGAACGAATGTAACTCAGAATTATATGAAAAAGCTTCATAGAGAATGCTCAGATTTACATATATCCCTATACTACTTATGTCCATAATATCGTCATTTGTTCACATTAGTGTTCAAACACTATGCTTTCCCTTTAAGGCAACAATGACTTAGGCGTATACCTAAATTATCATGCAATGCGTCGCAATGTAGCTGCCTCTTTCTGTCCTCTTATTTGACTAGCAGTGAACTATTTGTACTATGTGTCTGAAATCACATGCTTCTTTTGAGATGATATTGATGATGTCCTAGATTCACTAACCATCACTGAACTTCACAACAAGCTCTTGGAAACATACATTTGATTATAACAGAAAAAAAAAATAGCAGAGGAACAGCGCTACAGTACTGATCACAGGGGAGAATAGAGCTGCACACCTGAGGGGAAGGGTAACCCTCAAACCCTTCAAAGAATGGAGAGAACAAGATACAACAAATGCAGGGTGCGCTAAGTTGGACAATGAGAGATAATAAATAAAAATCAGTAATATAAAGGAGTCGGCTCAGTGTTAATTAGGCCAGTAAATAAATTTAGTTCTGAAAATAAGCTATAGAGCTCTAGCGCAACCACAAATAGCATATGTTTTCAGTGCGATACAAGGCAATACCTCTTGGAGTGTGTACTGAGTTTACTGGTGGTCGCCAGGCAGTATTTCCGTGATAAAGTATAAAATGGTAAGTGCCCCAATGGTGCAATAAGTTGGTACTAACAGTACACCGAGGTCAAGAGTGCCACCATAATTGGGAGAGCTTCAGTCGCAGTGAAGTTTCCTTCGATGTATCTGCGTCTAGCTCATAGTGCTTACTATAGTGTGCGGGTAGTGAAGAAAATGGTAGTGTTCAGAGTGCACTTTCTATGAACTGTTTAGGTGGAATATTTTTGTAGTGCCGATACCGATAACAAAGATAGGAGTAGCCTGCTGTGAACTTTATCGTTAGAGATTTCATTGCATTTGCTCATCTTTTAGAAGCAGAGTCAGGTGTGCTGGATACCTGACTCTGCTTCTAGAAGATGAGCAAACGCAATTAAATCTCTAACGATAAAGTTCACAGCAGGCTACTCCTGTTTTATCCTGGATGATTTTTTATCATTTTAAAGATCCAGTACTACAAAAGAAATCCCTGGTGGGGATTATTCCACCTACGCCTGGTTCATAGAGCAGTGTGGCTGCTCTGAACACTGTAAGTACTTTTCATTTTACCTTTCACTCCTATTTTTTATATGGTAAACACTATGGGCCCTCTCTTTCATAAGACCGGCACTGCAAGCATCGCTAGAGGGATATCCTACATGTGGGGAGTTTAAATACCACTGTATGCTGTTTTACTCAGAGCTGGTTATAGCTCTCCCAATTGTATGTTGGCACTCTTAGGACCTCAGTGTTGTCTGTTGTTGCAGTTAACCTACGTTATTGCACCATTGGGTTTTTCCCCCTTTTATGTATTTTATATGCTGACGCTTATCTGGAATGCTGTAAGAAGTCTTGAGGATACACCTCCAAGTGTCCAGTTATATCCTACATGTGGGGAGTATTAAATACCACTGTATGCTGTTTTACCTAGAGCTGGGCATAGCTCTTTATATTTTTAGTTGGCACTTCTCTACTTCTATGTTGTTCGTGACCCAGCTTTCCTAAAACAGTTTTGCACTATTGGTCTCTGCTTCTGCTTTGGTATTTCATATTTACCACTGAGGATTCAAAGCAATGACTGAATAATATACACTCCAGGTCTTCAGTCTACTTTAAGAGACTCTTTATATTATTGCTGATTTTTGTTTATTATCTCTCATTGTCCTGTATTTGTTGTATCTTGTTCTATACATTTGATTATGTGTGTGTGCTGAGGATCTCAGACAAATAGGACAAGATCAATGAACAGTGGGTTTGGAAACCTTTGCTTTGTTTAATTTATGTTGCACTATGATATTGTATTTTTGGGGGCATGAAGCGGCATCCTTGACTCTATTAATCTGCCTTTCCTGCTACAGGAATGTAAATCGTATTCAAAAGCAATAAACCTGAAGCCTGCTTCACTTATATCCCGGAGCAATGAAATGATGAGGTGAAAAGACTTACAGTTTAGTTGATGAAATCAGTCTGAAAAGCTGACAGCTACTATGAAAAGCGTATACAATTGAGAAAGTGAGGACAGATGGGGAAATAAAATAGTTTGTACAAATGAATGTTATGTTTAACATTTATATATATATGTTATTAAGTAATATGATATGTACATCGGTACACATACATACAAAAGCAATACATCTAATACATCTGCCAATAAACATAATTACTGTAAAAGACACTGCAGATGCTTGACAGACCGGATTTGGAGTAAACAAAGTCACTATAAGGTATCATTCCATTAATTTATTTTTTATTTTTTTATTTTATTTTCTGGATTTTTTTTATTTTTTATGTGTACTATTTATTTAATGAATTAAAATGTGTCATAGAAAGCAGTCATTGATTGCCTGAAATGTCTCTATAATATTATCTGGTATTTTCCACAAGAGTGCTACATAAAAATCTAGAATAATTCAAAACCATTTTTCTTTCTGTAACCATGTAACATGTATCTAAACCATGTACCTAATACACAGAATGCATGGATAGTTATAGATTGATGTACTATGTCAAACTACAAAATTTTAGTTTTAGATAGTATATGATATCCTTTATACTACATATATTTGCATATATGCAGAAATAACAGATAATAAATGTCTTATGAGTATTTTCAAGAAACCTGATGGCATTTTTGGGAAGGAAGAGTCCTATAAACACAACCAGAAAGTAATGTATGTACAGTTGCAAGAAAAAGTATGTGAACCTTTTGGAATGATATGGATTTCTGCACAAATTGGTCATAAAATGTGATCTGATCATCATCTAAGTCACAACAATAGACAATCACAGTCTGCTTAAACTAATAACACACAAAGAATGAAATGTTGCCATGTTTTTATTGAACACACCATGTAAACATTCACAGTGCAGGTGGAAAAAGTATGTGAACCCTTGGATTTAAAACTGGTTGAACTTCCTTTGGCAGAATAACTTCAACCAAACGTTTCCTGTAATTGCAGATCAGACGTGCACTCCACGGTCAGGAGTAATTCTTGACCATTCCTCTTTACAGAACTGTTTCAGTTCAGCATTATTCTTGGGATGTCTAGTGTGAATCGCTTTCTTGAGGTCATGCCACAGCATCTCAATCGGGTTGAGGTCAGGACTCTGACTGGGCCACTTCAGCAGGCGTATTTTCTTCTGTTTAAGCCATTCCATTGTTGATTTACTTCTATGCTTTGGGTCATTGTCCGGTTGCAACACCCATCTTCTGTTGAGCTTCAGCTGGTAGACAGATGGCCTTAAGTTCTCCTGCAAAATGTCTTGATAAACTTGGGAATTCATTTTTCCTTTGATGATAGCAATCCGTCCAGGCCCTGACGCAGCAAAGCAGCCCCAAACCATGATGCCCTCACCACAATACTTCACAGTTAGGATCAGGTTTTGATGTTGGTGTGCTGTGCCTTTTTTTCACCACACATAGTGTTGTGTGTTTCTTCCAAACAACTCAACTTTGGTTTCATCTGTCCACAGAGTATTTTGACAGTACTGCAGTGGAACATCCAGGTGCTCTTGTGCAAACTGTAAACGTGCAGCAATGTTTTGTTTAGACAGCAGTGGCTTCCTCTGTGGTATCCCCCCATGAAATCCATTCTTGTTTAGTGTTTTACGTATTGTAGATTCGCTAACAGGGATGTTAGCATTTGCCAGTGACTTTTGTAAGTCCTTAGCTGACACTCTAGGATTCTTCTTCACCTCATTGAGCAATCTGCGCTGTGCTCTTGCAGTCATCTTTACAGGACGGCCACTCCTAGGGAGAGTAGCAGCGGTGTTGAACTTTCTCCATTTGTAGACAATTTGTCTTACCGTGGACTGATGAACAGCAAGGCTTTTGGAGATACTTTTATAACCCTTTCCAGCTTTATGCAAGTCAACAATTCTTAATCGTAGGTCTTCTGAGAGTTATTTTGTGCGAGCCATCATTCACATCAGGCAATGCTTCTTGTGAAAAGCAAACCTAGAACTGGTGTGTGTGTGTTTTTATAGGGCAGCTGTAACCAACACCTCTAATCTCATCTCATTGATTGGACTCCAGTTGGCTGACATCTCACTCCAATTAGCTCTTGGAGATGTCATTAGTCTAGGGGTTCACATACTTTTTCCACCTGCACTGTGAATGTTTACATGGTGTGTTCAATAAAAACATGGCAACATTTCATTCTTTGTGTGTTATTAGTTTAAGCAGACTGTGATTGTCTATTGTTGTGACTTAGATGATGATCAGATCACATTTTATGACCAATTTGTGCAGAAATCCAAAGGGTTCACATACTTTTTCTTGCAACTGTATATGCATGTAGTAGTTTCATGAAGCATTTGTATTACACATGACTTGCTGCCTTTGATGAATATCTGCCGTGTGTTCTACATTCAGTCTACACAGCATCTGTACTTTTAGAATGTGAAGCTGTATTGCAGTGAGGTCATCATTTATGGTGTGTGACGAGACCAATCTCGCCACATTGCATTGGAGAAGCCTGGTTGCCCGCCTGCTGCCTTTGGACTATGGCCCTGTGTTAAAAGACATCTTTTTTACCTGCAGAAAAGATTTATTCGTTATTTTCTGCCTGGTGTTTGGTAGATTCAATCTACCGAACAACCGCACGAATGACTGGACCACCTGGGAGCTGGAGTGTGCCGGCAATTAGCCTCCCTGAAGCTGCGGTTAACCGCAGCTTAATTGACGAATGCTGGGTGGCCGCCATTCGTATCACGAACACGAGGTCGCGGCCATTTTAAACATGCGAACGCACAGCGGTGTTCGACGCTTTATTCATGGAACTGAAATCGGACACAGTTTTGTGCGAACACTGCTGAAGCCGCCAACCTCCCTTCTTGTTCGCTGAAAGTGCACGAACGGCCCGGTGTTCGGTAGTTTTGCTTGAATGTGTTATACCCCAGATAGGAATCCCATGGAGCCCATTCGCATGACACTGACTGTGTAAAGACTTTAGCTCCATGGCGATTAAACTGTATTCGTGTGGTCTGAGCGCCATTCGCTTAATAATGTGCGCTCAGACCTGAGCTATCTGGGGATATGTTAAATGTATGCTTTTAATGTTATGTGTCTGTATTTTAATAGTAATTCGTGTGTTAGTATCCCCACGTGCATAATGGCGATTTGCCTTTGTCTTTGGAGATAATTGAATTACTTCTCAATTATCTCCAAGGCAGAGGGGAGGAAGCCAGGATGCACTGTGGGAATACAATGTGACTGTGTGTCCTGTTTGGCTGATTGTCTGTCTTTTGTCACAGTCTCCCATTTGGTCCCCTAGGGGAGTGTCCATCAGGTGGGAGACCTGCATAAATACTGGGCCGGTAGCCCTCATTAAATAGACCACTGCTTGACCCCCAACACGGAGCCTTGTCTCGTCTTTGGGGGGATTTACTGAATGCTGATAGAGACTGATTGCTAGGAGTGTAAGCCGCTTGGATGCTTTTCCTATTCGTCTTCTAGCAGCGATTCGTACGGTTCCTGTTCGTGTGTTTGGAGTGCTATATTGGATGCCGTTCGGGAGTTTGAAGCATTCACTTATTGGCGGTTCGTGTGTTTGGTGTTCTACAATAGCTGTGCCTGCATCTCTGGAAAGGGGGACGATCGCCTAAACGTTTTTTACCCCTTGTGTGCAAAACGGTCCGTTTACATGGTGCTTCTGCAGGGATGGATTGCTCTGGAGCAAAGGGTTTCTTTAATGTGGTTTTATTGGCTGCACTTTATTTGCTGAGTTGTTATACAAAGAGGCATTATGTTGAACTTGACTGTTGGAAGACTCAAATCAACTAATTTGGAGTAAGTCCTATTGTAGCTAACACACTGCAAATTGATATTATAATGTTCCAACATGTTATATATATAATTTTAATCTCATTAAATCTTATTTAATCTTAAAATAATTGCAATACAAGCTTATTAATATTGAGTTTTCAATCACATAAGCACAATTTCGAAAACATCAACTTGGCCATTCAGATAATGTATGTAGTGTCATTTCTTACAAGTCTAAGCAATTTTAACTTTGAAAAACAAGGCGTAGACTGATTTTGTTACTTACATTGATAATGTATATATCAAGTATCAAAATATTATGCAATGCTGTAAAATGGGATTTAGCTCACACAAGGCAAATCAAACAGTAGACTCATTTCCAATCTGTTTCTCAATCTGTTTCTTTAATCTGTTTCTCATATTGTGAAGACTCATTCATTATTCCAAAACCAATTAATAGCCATGCAACCAGGTCTAACAATATGATGTTTTTGTGAATCAGTTCTAAATTTGCAATGAATTAATCTGCCGTTAAGAAGTACATGGTTGACTCATAATGGGGTAATCCCTCAAATCCTCTCTCTTATTCTTTTAGAAATGACACACATTATGCACATTTGTTCGATGTAGGGGATGCTTAAATGTATCTGTGCTTATATTCCCCCTACCATGGCAGAGTACTCTAATAATGGTCCTTTCCTGTGCTCTTATCTCCTTTTAGCCAGAATAATGAGCCAACCGAGTATTTAACAACTAGAATTAAAACCTGAGAAAAACAATCAACTAAGTACTGCACATCCCTTTTAACAAAATTGCATGAACGAGAAATGGGATACAGCCAAAACAGACATTGTGCATCATTTTAACCACTTAAAGAAGCATATAAAGGGATTTTGTTTAACCTCTTGCCCTTAGGGGTTACTAAACGTGTGTGTGTGTGTGTGTATGTATGTTTGTGTGTGTGTTCAGATCAAAGAATAGATATAATTTTAAAAAATATATATAAATGTACACCAAGAGAAACTCGTGAAAGTAAGTAATCCACCTGATTCATAATTTGTTGTGCTGTCCCATCTTTGTATTAACGAATCACTATAGGGTCAGGAACACAAACATGTTTTCCTGACCCTATAGTGTTAACACCACCATCTAGCCCCCCTGGACCCCTTATGCCTCCATAAATATAGTAAACATCTTACTGTATTCAAGCCTGAAGCTGTAAATCTGCATGCTGTTAGACTCAGAAAAACAAGCAGTCTGCTGACATGTGGTAGCCTGATCCAATCACAGTGGTTCCCATAGGATTGGCTGAGACTGACAAAGAGGCAGATCAGGGGCAGAGCCAGCATGATTCAAACACAGCCCTGGCCAATCAGCATCTCTTCATATAGATGAATTGAATCAATGAATCTCTATGAGGAAAGTTCAGTGTCTGCATGCAGACGGAGGAGATACTGAATCACAGGATGCTGTGCACAGTGCTGCCCTGTGCTCTGCTGACAGCAGATCTTAGTGGATGGAGGCATAATATGCCTCCATCAACTCCAAAGTCCCTCTGGTTCACTCCAAGTGACTGCAACTGGAGGTGTTCCTAGCTTTCAATGTAAACACTGAGAAAATACAGTGTTTACATGAGAAAGGCTGCAAGGAGCTATAGTTCTCACCTGAACAGCCTGATTAAGTTGAATTTGTTCAGGTGACTATAGTGTCCCTTTAACCCCTTAAGGACACATGACATGTGTGACATGTAATGATTCCCTTTTATTCCAGAAGTTTGGTCCTTAAGGGGTTAAATTGTAAAAAAAATACAATTTTAATAAGTTAATTTTCCTTTTTTTTCTAGCATAAACAAATAAATGAAGAAAACAAGGATGTTGCAATGGAAATTTCCATATGATTCTACATAAAAACCTAAAAGTAAAAAAAAAAGGCTAAAACATTGGGCAAAAATAAAAGAACACAAAACAAAGACATGACACTAGCAACATCAACAGAAGAAGTTTAATTCATTTTAAATTTAAATATTTAATTCTCATATGCTTTGCAGTGTGATTGTCATTTTATCAGTTTATAATTATATAGCATACATTTGTATAAAAAAAAATAGCAAACAACTGACAAAAGTATTTAAATAATTAATAAACTTGTGCATGGTGGAAATATTCAAGTCCAATCACTTTGTCTGAAACAAAAATTTTGTTTGTATAGTATGATAGTCATCCATGTAGTTGATCAGCTTGCCTCAATATCGCCTGTGCAAAAATATTGCAGAAAACAATTCAGATGAACCACAATGGCTCTAAAATGGTCCAATCAGTGTACTGCAAAAATATACATAATGTGAATGTGAATATTATGTATATATTTTGTAATGCACTGGTAGGTGCATTTCTGTGCCATCTAGTTGACAGATCAAGTGAGAAATAGAGGAGTATCAGTAATAAAAAAATCTATTTTTATATTATATATTTCTTAATACACAAACATATATATATATACTTTTTTACTTTTTCTTCTTTTTTCCCCTGTATTGGTCACTTGATCTGGGAATAAAATCAGCATTTAGTGACTTTCCCTTAATTGTGGTGGAGGACAAAGACCGTAATAAAGCAAAGTTGGGTATGTTGTGCGGAAACCAACATTTGGGAAGGCCTGTAATGAAAGAGGGCCCACCAGGGTATTAAACTTTGAAAGGGGGTGTGGTGGTTGGGGTGAGTCGATTGGTGACGGCCCCAATGAGGGGGTTGCCTGGGTATTTATAGTCGAGTAACCCCTCCCACAACTATAGGCAATGAGACTTAATATTTGTGGTTGGGTACAAAGGCCATAAGAAAGCAAAGATGGCTGTGGTGGCCTAAACCAACATTCGAGTAGGCCTGTAAAAAAGGTTTCCAAAATTTACACACTTTATTACATATAATTATTACATTTATTATATATATAAATATAGGTATTTTTTTTTAACTTTTCCTCCTTTTTCCCCCTCTATCAGTCATTTCTCACTTAATCTGTGAATAAAATCAGCATTTAGTGATTTTCCCTTTATTATCAATCAACTTTTTTTCCTGTTTTTTGCACCAAGGACTCTAAAATTGAACAAATTGTTTGTTCAGTTACAGGTCCAAATCATGCTTATGAGCTGAGGAATTTAACCCTCTGATTGGCCTTAGTTCATACAAATTGCACGGGAATTCCAAAGGAATGAGGCAACCCTTGGAAAATATTGCAGATGTCAGTGGACAGTGTGTTAATAAGCAGATATCAGAATAAGGTAATTTACAGAGCAAAGTGAATGAGAAAGAGTATATATTTTTTAGTAAAGATAAAATGTAGTAAGCACTGGAGTTAGTGAGGTCCTTGCAGGTCCTTTTTACCAGTTTTATTAGAATACTGAAGAGTACAGGAAGCCAATGTAATCAAAGTAATGATGGTCAATGAGGTGAGGTGTGGGAGTTCTGGTCAGTTTGGAAGACGAGTCTGGCTGCAGCATTACAGACTAAAGAGGGACAATTCAGGTTTTTGGAAGGCTGATATGTGTAGTACGTTCCAATAGTTACGTCAGGAAATAATGAGTGCATGAATAAGTGCTTTGGTTGTATCTTGAGTTACAAAGGAGCAAATGGAACAATATTTTTTAAATAAAATTTACAGGATTTGGATGAGGAGAAACCTGAGACCTGATTTGAAAGTGGCTCCAATGCATTAAGCTTTTTAGATTGCAGAAGGCTCGGGCAGCATCGGGCTAGATGCTTCAGGAAGGAATATACCTTTTTCAAGCCAGTTTTATGAATGGGGATTCACTGATTGGCTGAGAGTGTCAGCTGACCACAGAAAAATAATCAACGGACAGTAGGTAACACCAACAGGGACTGAGAGTTGATTGAAACAATTGCAACATTGTCTCTTTCTTCCCCATGCACAGTAAGACTAACTCTTACAACACTGCAATCCTTTTTTCTGGTCCTGTTGATACGCTACGTATTGCATGGGAGGAAAGGACTGTCATTTTAGGTTTTAATTAACTTTACACTACCCATATTGGATTAAAGGAGTCAAGAAGGAAAGTGGGGTGGCCAATCCTGATCCCCTAATGTTTACTAGGAGTTCCTCTAGAAGCCATGCATTTTTACCTTATTTATTTTACACAATATCCACTACTGCTCATTTCCTGAGCTATTGCTTCACCATGCATGGTGATTCAGAGACATTTGGTGTGTTTTTTTATGATTTTAAATCAGCTGTTATTGAAACACAGTGAGGACTATTGCCTAATTTCCAAATGTTTCAATCACAATCCTCCTTTTAAAATTCAGGGAAATTAATTGTATTTCATTCTTCTGACATTTTCATTTCTCAGTGACCCTCTACAAACCAACGGAGAACAGATACATCAGACATCTCCTCTCCATTTTCCCTTGGGACACTTACCAAATGAACTAGGAATTCTTCTTTCCTGGGATGATCAAATTTGTCATCACCACATTCGTACATTACAGCAACCAGTGTTGCTAACGCAAACTATATATCTAGCTTCCTGCCCAAATATATGGGATACCCTATCTCAGTGGCACTAAAAATGTCAAAATCTGTTCAAAAATAGTGTCAAATGTTCTCCAGTTGCCTAAATATTTGCATAAAAATCAAAGCATAGTGAATACCCATCTCTAAATTCTTTATTTAGAACTAACGCCTATATACTTCTCTTTTATAATGATACTACAATCAGTTCTACGCAATAACAATAGTTATGTATATTTAAGCATATAATAGAAGTGAACCCTACTAATATAATGCAATATTGTGCAATTATTTTGTTATTAAATTAAGTATTTGTTTTTATATTGGTGACTGGCCTTTATCATCTGTATATCTTTTTTTTGTTTATTATTTTCATTCAATTATTTTACAGATACATAGATACTAGGATAATAACTTTACAGATTTATTTTCATTGTTATCCAGATATTATCTAGAACTGAACCTAATTATATTATATACTTTTCACTGTAATTTTTTTTCTTTCTTTCTGTTGCTTTAGGACATCCATGCCCCATTACAAGAAATACAAGCAATAAAATGTATAATTATAATAAATGTGAAGACTACTTCTAAGAAAAACTCTAAAATGCTTCTCGTCTTAATAAAAAATGCTTACCGAGTGAAGAACTCAGGAGTGGTGCTTTGAGATGTGGTAAAAACACATTGGCTTATAATGAAAAATATTATTTATTCAGTACAGAGAGAACATTTATATACACCCTTTTTATTTTGTGTGAGCAGCGTCTGCATTTGCAAACTGAGCAATTTGTTTCGATAATTTAAAGCACCATGAAAAATAGGTAATCACTTCATTTACACTCAACGGAATAAATGTACTGTCAACTGTAATTAAATGGAACATTAGGAGTTTAAGGATTAACAGGATAAACTGCTATTAGACCACATAGCACTGCAAAAAAAAAAGTTTATTTATAAAGTAATGAAATTGTAAAAAATGACTATGCAATTTGTAAGAAAGAATAGCTTTAATCTGTCTGTAAAATACAATATAGACTATAGGGAATTCAAATTAAATAGTGAAATTTAAATAAAACTTAGATATTATTGGTGTACATCATATGAACTCATGTGATTCTAAAGCTATTATTTTCTTCTATTAGGCTGTGATTAAAAGACTAGCACAGAGTAATGTTTCATGTACTGACCATTCTTGAAAGAATGCATAGTAGTCGTAGTCTTACTGAATTTCTTTCTTAGTTTTGTATGTGTCCTTTGTGTCTACTATTGCAAGTAACCCGATCCTGATGACAGTGCTTGATATGATGCCCTACAAAAGGAGGGCTTTAATGCTAATAGGGTGACATAGCATGTCATAACAATTTGGTCCTCCACAGATACTTACCCTTCGCTCCAATCGCAATGTGGGACCTGTCTGACAGGCAATTTGCCTGCAGCCAATAAAGCTGATCCGAGTCAAGTGATTGCGGTGACACGACTTGGATCAGCTGGATTGACTGCAGGGGGACTGCCTGAGTTGTCAGGCAGGTATCCAATATATAATAATTATACAATACACTGGGAATAACATTTTATATATATTATTCTAAGTGCATTTAAATAATTCATATATATACAAAATAGTAAAAATATATATAATAATACAATTCAGCCCAGCAGAAATACCAGAATTTCACTTGCAAGCCCTATATTTTACCCTGTAAATTTCCAAAACCCCATGAAGCCTGCATACAGGGGGGAATTTTTGTACTCGTTAGACATCACAGCATAATTATTGTCTGTTTTATTACAGTAAAAGCTAACAGTATTATACAATTCACAGTTAAAATGTCATGCCGAACTTGGAAAATAACAAAATTTCTTAATTTCTCACACTTGTTTAGATTTTATTCATGGTAAATTATGTTTTATATGTAAATATTTGATGTGAAATTAAATCCCTATTTCTCCTGGACAAAATGGTATATGTGTGGGTACACGTAATATAAAAGAGATACATTTTGGTTGAACAGACATATAGCTCAAATTCTAGGGTTTTTGTTTTAATTTAGAACTTGGATAGTTGCCGCTGTCCTTAAGGGGTTGCTATACTGTCTGTGAAAATGGAACTTGAAAGAAATAATTTTGAATGCAAATAGAAAAAGCAAGATAATTCAGTCACAGACAGTACTGCGCTGGAATGTTCTTATTTTATATGACAGTCACTATGAAGTATCTTAAATAAGGGATATGTGTTTTCACTAGGGTATTTTTCTGTTCTTGAACACTTTTAAAAATATGATTCAGTTTCCCATTATATAGCAAAATCATATTCAAAAACAGAAAATATTGT
This sequence comes from Pelobates cultripes, assembly GCA_933207985.1. Lineage (NCBI taxonomy): Eukaryota > Metazoa > Chordata > Amphibia > Anura > Pelobatidae > Pelobates > Pelobates cultripes. Next base: position 66,305,576 of record OW240915.1, on the reverse strand, counting down.
ATGCTACTAATTATATTAAGATTGGTTTTATAGTTATAGTTAGATAGTTCTACTTTATTCAGTCTGCTAATGGAACTAAAAGACTTCCAATTTTAATTGAGTAGTTTGCTTGATATATCAACATACGGACAATACCTGGAGTTCTTACCCTGGTGTCAATACACAAACAAACACACCAAAGGAAAGATCCCACAGGTGCTGTTTCTGTGATACTATAGGTGAAATGCTCCACCACCTACTCCCTAGATCTCATCCGTACTCTGTCTTCTTCTCTTTCTCTACCTCTCACTAAAATTCTCAATTTCCTCTGGCATATTTGCCTCACCCTTCAAACATGCAACTATAACCCCAACTCTAAAGAAGCCCAACCTTGACCCTAACTTCCCATCCAACTGCCGTCCTATCTCGCTACTGCCTTCTGCATCCAAGATCCTTGAAAGAGTTGTGTATGCGAGATTGACAGACTTCCTCAAGTCCAACTCTCTGCTAGACCCGCTTTAGTCTTATTTCCGCGCTAAGCACTCTGTGGAAACGGCACAACGTATCCAATGATCTACTTGCTGCAAAATCTCGTCACTACTCTATCCTAATTCTCCTTGACCTGCCTGTGGTTTTTGACACTGTTGATCATCAACAGCTTCTTCTCATCCTCCGCAATTTATTGCTCTCTCCTGGTGCTCCTCCTACCTCTCCCAGCGCTCTTTCAGTGTTTCTTTCTCTGGCTCTGCTTCTTCTTCCCAACTCCTCTCTGTTGGTGTCCCCCAAGGTTCAGTCCTTGGTCCCCTACTGTTCTCTATCTATACTGTCTCCCTTGGTAAACTCATTAGCTCCTTTGGCTTCCAATATAATTTATGTGCAGATGACACGCAAATCTACCTGTCCTCTCCTGATCTCTCTCCGTTCCTCTTGACTAGTGTCTCTGACTGCCTCTCTGCTATTTCTAACTGGATGGCTGAAATTATGGTCTTTCCTCCCTCAAGTGTTGCTACTCCTGTGTCTGTCTCCATCCAAGTCAACGGTGCTACCATCAGCTCCACCACACAGGCTCGCTTCCTAGGTGTTCTCTTTGACTCCGACCTCTCCTTCACACCTCATGTTCAGTCTATCGCCAAATTCTGTCACTTCTATTATAAACATTGTGCGCATCCGACCCTACTTAATGCCAGTTGCGACTAAGGTGCTGGTCCATTCCACTGGCCTTTCTTGCCTTGACTACTGTAATCTGCTTCTCAGTGGTCTTACGTGCTTTACAGTCCATTATGAATGCAGCAGCAAGGCTCATTTTCCTGTCCGCCCGCACCTCCCACGCCTCACCCTTTTGTCATTCCCTACATTGGCTTCGTGTAAGATATAGGGCTCAATTTAAAATTCTCTACATAATGCTGTACATAATTCTGTAATCTCTATATAATGCTGCTTCCACCTATCTATCCTCCCTAATACACAAGTATGTCCCGTCTAGGCCCTTACGCTCTGCTGAAGACTTACATCTATCTTCTGTCCGTACTCCCACCTCTGATGCTCACCTCCAAGACTTCTCCAGGGCTGCACCATTCCTGTGGCACTCACTTCCCCCCTCCGTTAGATGCTCACCCAGTCTCCACTCCTTCAAAAAATCATTAAAAACCCACTTCTTCATAAAAGCGTATCAATTAAACTGTTAATAGCTCCCGAGTGATTCCTCTCTTGCAACTGTATTTAGTCTGATACTATCCTTACCTTTTGTGTCACTTTACCCCAGTCCCTCTAGCATGTAAGCATTTACCCTCAACCCCTCTGTTCCTGTGTGTCCAACTTGTCTGGTTACAACTACATGTTTGTTCGTCCACCCACTGTAAAGCACTGCGGAATTTGTTGGCGCTTTATAAATAATGACATAATAATAATAATGTAGTTACTAATATATATATATTAAAAAAGGGGGGAAAGTACAGGTATGTTATATATGTTTTGCATAATTATTTTTTAAAATTATATTATACATGGTAATTATTATAAGAAAATAAAATATGTTGTTTTGTCAGGTGGGAAACATGGTCAAAGTTTGTACTGAAGCCTAATTTTATCTTCCAAAGCTATCCATTCTTGTTTTAGAGTAGATGTTTTTTTAGATGGAATGTGAAGCACTAGTTCATAACGTCCGTTATCAAAAATTGTTATATTTTGGAAACGATGTAGCTTGTGACGAAGTGCCCTTCCCCACTTGGTCCTGGAGAGGCCTACTTGCCAGCCTCCTCCCCTGTGACTATGACTCTTTCATGTATCTGGCTTTAAAGCCCCATGTCTACCTTCAGACAGACTATTTATGTAGGCTGCTTTATTTATCTTATGTTTTAGTCACCCTGTACCCATTATAGGTGCAGGGTGTGTGTAATGTAATTGTTTATAGTGTGTGTGTATGTACTGTGTAATGTATTGCCTGCTCTCTTGCATTGCTGAGGTTTGCTACCAACTAGGTGGGTTTGGCTATGGAGCTTGTCTAGTGCCCTCTGTTGGTAGCAACAGCAATATGCACTACCTGTATTGCAAGACTGGTTCATTTGCATATTCGGGTAGATTTGCATATTGCTAATTCTGCAGGCAGGTGAGATATTTACTGTTAAATATTGTCTCCCCCCACCCCTTTGAAAGTGTGCCATTGTGTTGTGATAAGTCACTGTGTGTTGATTGATATGGTTTGACTGTTTGTGATTTTATTGAGGTTTCACAACAATGTTATTGTGGTGACCCTATTGGCTGGTCCCAAGGGAAATAAAGGTTTTGACAGTTCTTCTTGATCCCTCTAAACGTAGCCTTGTCTCGTTATTGGAGGGAGCTGTTATAATCACACTGGGGATTGCTATGCTCTGCATGCTCCCCTGAGCTTGAGTCACTTAGCTCTTTTAAGAGCTTGTTCCTGACACGCTCTCCTTGGAGGAGGGGTCTTCACCACACAGTCCTGGATGCTGGAGGTTCATCCAGGGTGGAAGGAAGAGTTCTTTCCCACACAGTCCTGGAGGACAGAAGCTGATCCAGGGTGGAAGGAAGCCGGCGAGACTCCAGTCAAGATACGGCGGTTGCGGAGTCTGCGGTGGTTGTGGTGTCTGCTGCAGCGCTTGGAGTCCTCAGGAAGCGCTAGGAGCATCCGTCAACGGAGGGTACTCAGTCGGAGTACAAGGAGCTCCGTTACATAGCTGACACCAGAAGATGACCCAGCATAATTCTTTTAAAATGCCATGAATTTGCAGGGAGTTTTTTAAATAGACTTGGAGATAAAACTACGTTGAATTCTGTAATACTATTGATTAATGGCAGGATATCTTGCCAACAGGGCTGGTGCATCCATAAGGCGGCAAGATTACAGTGACCGGTAGGAGGGAAGCACTCCCTCCTGCCAGACCACCTTTTTAGACCCCCCGGCGTGGCATGCAGCAGTAGTAAGATCAGACGCGGTGAGGTAGCTCTAACCTCTCTGCGCTGCTCCCTCGCGCGATGTTTGCTGATGCCGCGGGAGCCGGAATATGACGTCATATTCCGACTCCCGGCATTAGTAGACAGCCCGCGAGGGAACAGAGCAGAGAGGTTAGAGCTCCCTCGCCACGTATGTTTAAAACACAGCCACCCGCCGAAGTGAAGCCCCACTGGACCCCAGGGACAGATCCGCTCCAGCTCTCCAGGTAGGGAGGCTGGGTGGACATTATTAATAATTTGTGTGTCTGTAAGTGTATGTGTGAGTGTGTGTGTGTGTGTTTGTCTGTGAGTGTGTGTGTCTGTAAGTGTCTGTAAGTGTATGTGTGCATGTGTTTGTCTGTGAGTGTGTGTGTCTGTGTGAGTGTGTGTATGTGTTTGTCTGTGAGTGTGTGTGTGTGTGTGTATGTGTTTGTCTGTGAGTGTGTGTGTGTCTGTAAGTGTATGTGTGAGTGTGTGTATGACTAAGTGTGTGTGTGTGTGTGTGTATGTGTTTGTGAGTGTGTGTATGTCTAAGTGTGTGTGTGTGTGTATGTTTTTGAGTGTGTGTCTGTAAGTGTATGTGTGAGTGTGTGTGTGTGTATGTGTGTGTATCTGTGAGTGATTGTATGAATGTGTGTGCATGGCAGTGTATGAGTGTGTTTGTCAGTGTAAGTGTGTGTCTATCAGTGTGTGTTTGTTAGTGCCTGTCAAATCAGTGAGAGTATGTTTGTCATTGAGTCTGTGTTTGTCAATCAGTGTGTGTCTGTCAATGAATGAGTGTGTGTCAGATCAGTGAGTCTGTGTCTGTCAGTGATGTCTGTGTGTTTGTCATTGAGTGTGTGTGGCTGTTAGTGTGTATACACCACTGAGTGTAGCGTGGCGAAGCAGAGCATGGTACAGGAACTTCTGTTTCCTGTACCCAGCCAGACTGACAGGAGGTGCTCACTGAGAAAGCACTTCCTGTCAGTCCAGCTGGGTACAGAAAACTGAAGCTACTGTAGAGGATCTGCTCCGCAACGCTACAAGAGAGGTAGGAGGCACACCAGGAAGGGGAGTGTGACCATTAAGAGGGTGGGGGGTGCACCAAGGGACAGAGAGGGGAGTGGAGAGAAACACGAAGGGGCAGGGAAAAGAGGGGGGAGGGCAGAAGAACACTAATGGACGGGGAAGAGAGAGGGGCTGGTTAAGAGGCACATAGGTGAAGATGTTAATTTTAAAGGGGGGGGGGCGGAAAAATGCTTGGCCTATGTACCCAAAAATCCTTGCACCGGCCCTGCTTGCCAATATTGAATAATCTTAGGGCATGACCAGAAAATATGAGATAAAGTTCTTATTAGGCAACAGACTTTCCAACATTTATTTGTGGTACCAAGCTGTAATTTAGAAAGCCTTGATGGAGTTAAGTAACACCTGTATACTAATTTATAATGAGACTCCAGATGATTAATACATTGTGTAATGCCTTTCAACATGAGAAGGAAGTCATGCCACTCATCTATTGTGTATACTCCACCCAGTTCACTCTCCCATTTCAACATATAGTCCAACTTGGGACCTATTTCACCTGCAAAACCAGTGTAACAGAGAGAGATGGTATGTTTCCGGCCAGGGTCCGACAAATAGACTTTTTCTAATTTTGACATTTCCAATTTCTTCTCATTCGGATCCCGGTCAGAAACACCAAAATGTTTTTTAATAGATGTTACTAATCTCTCATGCATGGGGGCATCAAAAATGCTTAGGCCGAATTTCTCTCTAAATCGATTAAAAGGTAAGAACAAGTTATTGGATGAAAACAGATCATTAATGTGGAAAATCAAATGGGAAAGCCAATATTCAACATCCAAATCATAACATAATGCAATCAGGGGCGTATCTCTGGACCAAGTGGCATTAGGCTGGATTTCCTTGTATAACAGATTCCATGCCTTGATGGTCATTTTAGTAGAGGAAAAATCTCTGCCAATCGTGGGCACTAAGAAGGAGACAGCCACAGTAAGTCTTTAATTAAAAAGGGAGAATTTTATATGCTTCCATCTCAAGCCACTGGGGACAGACGTTATCCAAATTAAATTTGATTGCAATTGCGGCATTGATCGCATAATAATAATGGATAAGGTTTGGCAAACCTCCACTAATCCTGAGCTTTTGTAAAATGGATAATTTAATCCTACTTTGTCTTTTGTTCCAATTAAATAAAGGTACAGAAAGGGGAATTGTCCTGAGAAAATATAAAATTTTTGGAAGGAGAGTCATCTTAACCGAATTAATCCTACCTAACCAAGAAATGTCAAGACTACACCATCTCTCTATATTTTCACTAAGCTCGGATCAGATCTTACCCAAGTTATACATATGCATCTTGGACAGGTTCTTGCACAAATTAATGTCCAGATAAGAAATATAAGTGTCCCTCCAGTCAAAGTCATACAGTTCTTTCATAGTGTTTTAACTCATACCATGGTACAAAAATTGTAGAGCTTGTGTTTTATTTGTATTTAACTTATAGAGTGAAATTTCGCTGAATTCTCACAGAATAGACATCGACGGAGTTAATGAGGTCAATGGGTTTTTCAAAGAGAGCATGATGTCGTCTGTGAAAAGGCCAAGTTTATGTTCCTTATCCCCCACTACAAAGCCCTCCATATCTGGCGTATCATTTCAGATAAGGGTTCCATCGCCAACACAAATAGAAGTGGTGACAAAGGACAACCCTGTCTGGTTCCATTAGATAGCATAAAAATATCCAACATATATCCCGCTGCAGATATTCTTGCCGTTGGTTGACAGTATAACCCAAACACAGCCTTGATGAAAGGATCAGGTAAATTGAATTGTGACAGAACTTTCCTAAATTAATCCCAATAAATTCTATCAAACTCCTTCTCTGCATCCAAAGAGAGGAGCAGAAACGGTATGCGCTCTGCCTGGTTTGTTGGATTATATTAATAAAATGGCTTGTGCCATCAGGTTCCTGATTATTTACAATAAAACCCACCTGGTCTTTGTCAATCAGGGACAAGATCATTTTATTAAATCTATTTGCCAGAATCTTAGAGTATATTTTGGTATCATTGTTTATTAATGAGATGGGACAAATATTTGAGCACGCAATGGGTGCTTTGCCAGGTTTAGGTAATGTAGTTATTTGGGCAAGATCTCTCCTGGCATTTCTCCTGTGTTCCAATAATTATTAAATACTTGTGTCATGTGCGGAATTAAAATGCCAGAGAAAGATCTATAATATGACATTGTGAAACCGTCAGGACCCTGGGCCTTACCAGTCAGGATCATATTATCTTATTGGAGATATCTCATTGGAGATATCTTTGCCAGAAGCTCAAGGAAGCAAAGTGAATGGCTAGTGTAGGACCCACCTAAGAGGTTTGCCTTGATGTGGCAGGTGGGTATTCCCTCTAATGGCCATTGGAGTAGCTAACTAATCTCCATTTCTTTAAATATACATAGGGACTTGGGAAAGAGTGCAGATAACCTTTTTTCTTTGGCTTTTACTGTATGTATTGGGGCTGATGTGTTCTATGGTCGTTGCTGCCGCTCAAGAGTAGTGGGAGTTTTAGCGCAGGACTTGTTTGTATCTGTATTCACTTGTGTATTACACAGCTATGTTACAATGCTGCCGCCCATCCCATGTGTTCCCTGTTAAGGGTTAATAAGCATGCAGGGGTGTATATAAAATATACCCCTCTCTGCCTCATTGGAGATATATTTGCCAGAAGCTCAAGGAAGCAAGGTGAATGGTTAGTGTAAGACCAACCAAAAGAGGTTTGCCTTGATGTGGCAGGTGGGCATTCCCTCTAATGGCCATTGGAGTAACTAAATAACCTCAATTTGTTTAAATATACATAGGGATTTGGGAGAGAGTGCAGGTAAAAAAATAAAAAACATTTTTTATCGACTAAAAAGAGCAAACAAGAACATTAAAAAAAAGTTGTGAGGAGTACAAAGCACACAACCCAATGCTAAGAGGATATATAAACCAATTATGAAAAACACGTTATTCACGTCCCACCTGACTGAGACATGTGTATTATCATGTATTAGCAAAAGAAAAAGAAAAGTAATGGCATTTAAAATGAACCAAATTACATTGTGAAGGTAAAAAACAATATATATCAAAAAAATAGTAAAAGGGAGTAGAAAATTTGGAGAAAACCCCCAAATAGGGGCAAAATAAAGAAAAATAAGTAATTTAAAAAAAACCAAAAAAAACAATATTTACAAAGGTGAAAAAAGGGCCTTGAGAGAAGGAAAAACTAAAAAGTTCCCTCTCTATAAAAATATACAGGCCCTTTTTTTCAGTGGGGTGGAGGGGGGGTACGACGACTGAGGACATCAGAAATCATGAACCAAGCAAATAAGTAAAAGTGAATATGTAATATTAAATAAAATTAAAAACAAATAAAATATCAAAGTCTCAGCAGCACAGCATCAGTCTAGAAAATCAGGAACCCTGAACATGATCACCTGGGCATACAGAATCAAGGACCATGGTGCAGTAATCTCACTACTAGAACAGTAAATACAACTTTGGAAAGAAGGAACCTGAGGAAACCAAACCAAGAACTTTCGAACAAGACTAGAGGACCGGAACCAATAAGTGTCTTCATGGATCTTCGAATTAATCAGAAATTGTTTTAATAAACTTTGCAACTGAGATTCTACTTCGTAAAGCAACCAACTGGTGCAGGACTTGGAAAAAATAGAATACAAAATAAAATAAAAAACAAAATATGACATCTGGTAACAGTAAATCTTACTCTGGAATGCCGGAATCAGAGGAAACTGAACTAGGAATTTTTAGCCAAAACTAAGGGAGGAGAACCAGTGAGCATCATCATGGATTATCTAATTAACCATGAATTATTTTAATCAACTTTGCAATAGAAATTCAACTTCTCAAAGCAAACAACCAGTGCAGGACTCAGAAAGAAAATACAATGTGACATCTAGTTATTAAAGCCCAGCATAGATTTTTTTTCCTTGGTGGTTGAGGTGTCACCGGTGTGGAAGCTATAGGTGATGTAGGATCCATACAACAAAGAGAGCACATGCCTTTTTATGGAGATTTTATAACATAGTTAAAACGAAAAAGAACCGTTACTGGAAAACCCCATCTATAACGGATATTCCTGTGACGCAACTCTGCCGTAAAAAGCTGGAATTCTCTTTGTTTACTCAAAGTTTGGGGAGAAAAATCCTGAAAAATTCTTATATGGTTATATTCAGAAGCTAATCCAGAATTGCGCCCTGCAGCCAAGATTTATTTATTTTTTTGCATTGAAGTAATGCATTCTTGCAATTACATCCTTTGGGCATTAGCTGGTGCAGTGTTGGGCTTAGGAAGTCTGTGTATGCGATCGACTATCAAATCAGATGAATCAATATTTGGTTGCACAGACTTAATAATCCCAGACAAGTAATCATTCAGAACATTTAAATCAACTAAATCGGGGATGCCTTTGATTCTCAAATTATTCCTCCTACTTCTGTCTTCAAGATTAGCCATATTTTCTTTTATAAACTTTGATTCCCTTTCTAATTCACTGAATTTGTCAGCCAGGTCATAGTACATTGTTTCATGTTGCTGAAATTTTGTTTCATAATGCTGTAACTTTGTTTAATGTGCCTCTGTTTTAATATCCAAATTTGCTAATTCTCCTTTAATGTAGGCTAAATCCTGCCTTATGAAGGAATTCAATTCAGAGGGTTTGTAGCATTTGCTGGAGGCAGTCTGTTGAAGGGGGGAGTCCCGAGGACAGTTCAGCAGGCATATCGGGGATAAAAGCTGCCACGCTGTGTGGCAAGCTAAACTCCATGCCTATGGTAAACTGTGTCCCTGCACCTGTTGCAGTGGCTCCCGCGTGTGAGCGAGCGTACTCCGATATGGAAGAGGAGCCGGGATCAGCTGTGAGTATAGGAATTACAGGACTCCTTGCTGCAGTATGAGTCCTCAATGCCAACGTCCGTGATGGCGGTAGGCCTCCAGAGTCTCTTATTTCTGATAGTGAGAATTGTACAAGATGATAAGAGGGTTGAAGCACCTTGTGGATATTCTCCAGTCCAAATAACTGTCAGTAAATATGTAAAATAAGGGGACAGGAAACACAGTTTGTGTAGTATGTTCTTAAATTTGGTAAAGAAAAATCTAGAAATGAAATTACGGTAATAGTGCCTCGGCGGTATGATCCCAGCAGTGGAGTCTTGGCAGGGGGTGTTTCAGGATCCAAAGGGAATGTATAGGAAACCTAGCGTGGATGACAGCAGATCACGATGTGGATGTTATATAGAGGAATAGAAACAGCCAATAGTGCTCAAAAGAGTATTAAAATAAAATAAAGGAAGATATACTAACAAAGGGAGAGCAAAAATAGGTTTTGACCAATCCAACTGGCGTAGGCGGTATAATCCCCGAAGTGGATATCGCAGGAGAAGATAAAATCTTATAAAAACAATCAGGAGGGTCCATAGTAGATAAAAAGTATACTCTTTTTATTACAGATAAAAATAAATTTATAAAAAATACACAATGCATTTTGCCAAATAACAGGCTTTCTCAAACTGTTTCAAGAGTTTGTTCTTTTATAGTCCTATGCTTGTTTTACTACAATATTTTATGGCATTATCGGATTAAGCTACATATATCCTCAAAGCAGACTTTCTGCTTAGAACAGCATTAGATCTTCAGAATTTTATGTTTTTCATAAATGTGACACATTGTCACATACAATTGCAACACAGATTTTCCATGTGTTGTCAGGCAATTTAGGCGAGATTTTAATAATTTGAGGCAGTTGTACAAAAATGCTAATTAATCTTATATTTAAATGATGTGTTTATACTAGTTCTTTGATTCAAATATCATCCATTTCCAATTAAATGTTTTTTTTTTAATTGATATATATTGCAAATGTGGCACAATTTCAAGCTCATTTATTTAAAGGGATACTGTTGTACCAGGAATACAAAGCTGTATTCCTGGCATTACCAATCTAAGGGGGGGGCGGAGGGGGCGGTCCGCCCCGGATGCCACCTGCTAGGGGGGTGCCTTGACCCTGGTCTTGGGGACGGAGACCAGCAAGAGGAACTGGCCGCACGGGATGAAGAAGGGGCGGAGCTATAGCAGTATAGGGGCGGAGCCTAACCGCGAGCGGGGGCCGGGGCTTAACATGGCCCTTACAGCTGCTGTAACTGCTGCACAAGAAGAAATCCCTGCACCTCCACCTCTAGCCAGGGAAGGACTTCAGAGAATCTACTCCTCCAGCCCACACTGTCTGTAAGTATAAGAATGTGTGTGTGTGTGTGTGTAACTGCCTGAAACTGTGTGTGTGTGTGTGTGTGTGTAACTGTCTGCCTGAAACTGTGTGTGTGTGTTTGTGTGTGTGTGTGTGACTGTCAGTCTGTAACTGTGTGTGTGTGTGACTGTCTGTCTGTAACTATGTGTGTGTGTGTGACTGTCTGTCTGTAACTGTGTGTGTGTGTGTGTGTGTGACTGTCTGTCTGTAACTATGTGTGTGTGTGTGACTGTCTGTAACTGTGTGTGTATGTATGTGTGTGACTGTTAGTCTGTAACTGTGTGTGTGTGTCTGTCTGTCTGTAACTGTGTGTGTGTGTGTGTGTGTGTGTGTGACTGTCTGTCTTGTGTGTGTGTCTGTAACTGTGTGTGTGTATAACTGTCTGCCTGTAAATATGTGTGTGTGTGTAACTGTGTGTGTGTGTGTGTGTAACTGTCTGCCTGTAACTGTGTACATGTGTGTAACTGTCTACCTGTAACTGTGTGTGTGTGACTGTCTGTCTTATGTGTGTTTGTAACTGTGTGTGTATAACTGTCTGCCTGTAAATATGTGTGTGTGTGTGTGTGTGTGTGTGCAACTGTGTGTGTGTGTGTAACTGTCTGCCTGTAACTGTGTACGTGTGTGTAACTGTCTACCTGTAACTGTGTGTGTGTGTGTGTGTGACTGCATGCCTGTAACTGTGTGTGTGTGACAGTCTGCCTGTGACTGTGTGATGCTGCCTGTAACTGTGTGTTACTGTCTGCCTGTGACTGTCTGCATGTAACTTTGTGCGTGACTGCCTGTAACTGACTGTGTGTGTAACTGCCTGTAACTGTGTGTGTTTGTGGCTGTAACTTTGTGCATGACTGTCTGCCTGTGACCGTGTGTGTGACTGTATATGTGACTGTCTGTCTGTAACAGTGTGCGTGACTGTGTGTAACTGTTTGTAACTGACTGTGTTTGTGTGTAACTCTCTACCTGTAACTGTGTGTATGACTGCCTGTGACTATATGTGTGACTGTCTGCATGTGACTGTGTGCGTGTGACTGCTTGTAACTGTGTGTGACTGTCTGCCTGTAACTGTGTGTGAGGGGGTGCAGGGATTTTGTAGAGGGGGGCATTGGTTTTAAAAAGTTTACAAATTTGTTCAATAATTTTTTTTAAAAATCTAACACATTTTAAAAATGTAGTAGGTTTTTTTTTTTTGGAGAAGGGGAGGGGGGGAGGGGCAGGGGGGGGTGCCAAACCCAGGACCCGCCCCGGGTGCCACATGCCCTAGGTACGCCCCTGAGTATAGCTTTTTTTTTGTTTAAATATATCACCTAGTGTGAAAATAAGTGCAAAAAATAAATACTATTATTGTGATATCCAGCAATAACATTGCCCACTTACATACTTGCACAATAAGGAATCCACACATCGATATGTCTAAAGGGAAACAAAAACTGAGAAAAACTAGTGTAATTTTATAACACAAATAAAAAAATAAACTCTCAAGGTAAACAACTCACAAAATGAGAGTGGTTAGAGTACCACTCATAACTTAAGGCACAGGGAGGATCAGCCCCTTGTGTTCGTGGGATCCTATGGACACACTTGCAGCCAGAACTTTAAGATGTAACAAACTTTATTCCAGATAAAAACAAGCTCTATAGTTTGAAAATGCAGATATCCTGGTAAGCTCACTAGTCTTTAATACAATTTGGGGTTACTATGGGGTACTTCCGACATCTCACACAGTCCCACTCTTAATCCTTGGCGTGGCCATTTGCTCCGATGTGTGCTACCTCACTGCTTACCGCGATATCTACATTTTTTTTTTTTTTTTTGACATGTTCGTTATGCGTTGCACTTTGTTTTTTGTTTGAGTGAGAGATTCACGATTTAACCAAAAAGATTTAACAAAAGAAAAAACAGGCATATCAAAGTGATGCCAAGACAGGCAGTGCTGAATAAGCCGGAGCATGTAATAACTATGTGCTATATCATGTCATGGTGTGCATGTAAATATATCAAGTGGGCTCGTCATGTCCCAACAGCTTTGACAGGCATGATACCAAACAGATATTAACAATTGGTCAGCATGTGGAAGGTACAACACATTTTCCTATTGCAACATTTCAGGTTGTGAGCGTATGGTCGATGTAAAAAGGTTTATGCTTATGTTAGACTAGTTGGAAATTAACATTTCTAAATGAGTAAGAGTAAGTGCTTGCCATCCATATCAAAAGGGCACTGTTTGTGTATGTATAGGCTAAGAGCCTTTATGTAATGTTGTCTGAGAGGTTGTACCTCGCTTAAGGTATTTAAGCGGTTTTGTTAATCGGCCTCTGCTTGATCTTGTTGCTTAGGTACGTGTTGTAAGTGTGGGTGCCTATGCAGTTGTGTTAAACATTTAAAACGAGTCAGCATCAAAAAAACAGAAAAAATTATGAACCCAGGTAACGTGAGGCGAACCATTCCTGCCCATGTCACCAAGCAATACAATGGAACTTAGCTACATCCGCATGTAGGCAGTTTTTGTGGGTGAAGGCATATGCAACGAGTCATGTCTAGCTAGGTTTTAAAGACAGGTTCAATCTAGGTACAGAAAACAAATTATGATATAACATTAGAGGATCAGCATTAAATACAAGTTGCAAATGTCCCTGTGAGGCCATTATCTGTGGTAAAAAAAAAAAAAAAAAAAATTTGAGGTCTCCCATCGTCCATGTGCGGCTGGTTTTAAAATCGCCGTTCTCCGTTTATGTAGTTACCGCTACGTATGGGTCGGGTGTTAGTCCCTGGGGTATGAATGGGACTGTTCTCGTCGGGTCCCAGGTGTGCTGTGGTGAGTTGATGCCTTGTTGGGCTACCTGGTTGAGTGAGTCCGGAGGTAGGCCCAAGGCCTGCAGTAGCTGCGCTGCGTCGGCTGGGTCCTGTAGCTTGTGGGATTCCGTTCCCTGCTGTACAACGAGCGTATGGGAAGGCCGCCAGTTGTATTGAAGGTCATGACTTCGGAGTAGTGCGGTGAGTGGCTGGAAGGAGCGTCGCCATGCTAGGGTCTCATTCGAGAGGTCAGTGAAGAAGTTTAGTGTCATGTTGTTGAATTGGAGGGGTGTCTTCCCCCTAATGGCTTTAAGGATTGTCGTTTTGTCCTGGGTGTTGCGAAAGGTAATAATTAAGTCCCTGGTGGCCGTGGTCGGCGCTCTAGGTGGCTTGGGGATCCTGAAGATGCGTTCAGGGCTAATGCTATGGACGTGTGAGGGCGCCAGTATGTCGGCGAGCAATTGCTTGACTAGCTGCGGGAGCTCTGCATCGGGTGTTGCTTCCGAGACCCCACGTACCTTCAGGTTGGTTCTCCGCCTAGCGTCCTCGTATTCCGCGAGGCGGAGTTCGTGTCTGCGCTGTTTTGTTTGCAGGTCACTTACAGCCCGCTGAAGTTCCCCAATAGCCTTGGTGTTGGTTGTGGATGTCTTTTCGAGGGCACCCATGCGGGTCGTCAGGCCCTTCAGGTCTCCTCGCACCGCTGTGATGTCCTTTTGCAGTGTTGTTTGGAGGTGATATCTACATTTTTAAACTATATAGCATGTTTTTATGTGGAATAAAGTTTGTTACATCTTAAAGTTCTGGCTGCAAGTGTGTTGCTGGATATCACAATAATTGCATTTTTTATTATTTTTGCATGCACACTTATTTCTACACTATTTGGATTGGGCATGTATTCGCTTAATTGTGTTCATACCAGTCACCTGTATGGCATGCATTGTCTGTATATCATAATAGTTACAGGAGTGGTTTTAATATTTGCGCACTAACTGACTATTTCCTTACATTATTCTTGAGCCTTATTACCAGGGCTTTTTTTGTTGGTTGTGGCAATAGTTATCTCTTTTTAATATTGAATACTGTGTTATATCTCACTCTGCGTTATCCCGTTTATTCATTTATATACTTTAAATTAATCACCTTGTGTATCTTAAATATATTTGTTCATAAGAAGTTGGGCAAATTCTTTAATGATTGAAAATTCTGCATATCTATTTTTTTTATTTTTTATTTTTAAGGAAAGGTGAGTTCCATTGCTCTAGAATGTGTATAGTTAGTTTTGCAAAAGTCACACCACCAAAAGACTCAATAATTAACATTTAGACAGGCAAAAGACAAAAAGCTATTTTTTTCCTACTTTGGCCTCAATTTAATATTGTTGAATAAGCCTTCTAATTGTTTTAAAACGTTTGGATAACATTTGAAAATTCTTTTTTTAATGTATTAAAATATAGAAAATATATTAAAAATATATAAATAAAATATCGCAAAATATTACAAAATGTTAATTGTTTTCATAATATTTAATCATTTTAAAATTTTATCAAAAATACTAAATCATTTGGAAGCAACATTTAATTGAGGCCTTTTTCTGAAAACTTTATTGCATTATATGAATGTATATTTTGGGTCTATTTTAGTTCTTCAAAAGCAATAACAGTAACTAAACTAAACTAATTTATCTTGAAATGTGTTAATGATTATCTATTTATCTCTTCAAACACCATCTTAATAATTCTAGAATCGGCCCTTGTGACATTTCCAGAGCCAGAGAGAGTTTTACTTTAATGTGATATAATCATGCCACATTCAACTTAAAGGAATACACACATCACTTTGAGACAACTGTCTTTTTTAACTGTTGTAGCTTTGCATTAGACAGTTGCCTCACTGTGCAGGTTGAAAAAAAAGCAGGTAAATAAGGTAAATATGATGTTTTTTATATTTACCTGCTTCTTCTTTCTTATGCTTTCCACCCCAGCTCCAGGAAAGACTCTGATGTAACCAATCAGTGTCTTATCCCTGTAAATGCTTGAAAAGTGCATTGGGCATACATGACAAAGGGAGTCCGGTCAGTGTAATAATGAGAGCAGTCTTTGCTGTTGTGTTTCTCTCTCCTGCTGCAAAATTATACCCTGTTTCTGTCATTAGTGTTCTGGTCTGAAACTGAGCTGAGTGGTTAAGGGGGCTGGAGGCTGAAGAAACTACCCTAACTGAGGGGCGTGCCCAACAATGCAATCTTACCAAGTTTATAGTAATTTTAAAAATGTTTATTACATGCTTTTCAAAGTTTTCTTGCCTTTTTGTTTGTATGTTTGCTTAAAAGTATTTGCTTGTTGGTTTAAAAAAAATAACCACCAAGTAATGCATGTCATTTTAAGCAATAACAGCTTCTATAACAGTAAATGTATAATTTTATTAAACAGATACATTTCTATATTCACTTGCCTACTGTCACATGTACCAGCAGTATTATTTTCGAAGATCTGTGGATGTTACACTATTACACCCAGCCTCTGTCCCCACTTTCCTAATGGCTGTCTGGTTTGATTGGCTCTGCTTGGGGATACATCCTCATGCACAACAATCTTCCTCCATGGATCTGCTGTGCTGACTTCATTGTCAGCAAATCTGTGTTGGAATATCAGTTTCTCCTTTCTTATATTCCTCCACTTGTACTGTGCCCGCATAGAGGTCTATGCTGAGAGCTAATTGACAGTTGAGGAACAACCATAATATTAAATATACATATCTCAAAATCTTTTTCTCTTTTTTTATGCTCTTATGTAGAGCACAAATCAGATGCAATTTAAAACCACATACTTATAAAATAATATGAAATGGTGCATCTTTTGGGACACAGAAACAGAGTGACAATGTGTTACACCAGCTGTGGAAACCACATACTGCTGACATGGGAAGTAATGTTGCTTAAGTTGCCTGGAGAATTGCTTCTCAAAATTAAGACTTCAGAGATTAGGCATGACAAACAAATGCTCTCTTATATCACTGTGTTGAATCAAGTACAGAATTCAGATTTACAAGGGCATCCCTTCTTTTATTTACTATTTCGTTCCTACTTCTAATAGTCTCCTGCTGTACACATGTGAATGAGAGCACATCCGTCTTCAGACTGCCACTGTGACTTTATTACCAAAGACTTTTATGATGCTTTGATTAGATTTAAGTGAAGCTGATATTTGTGTCATTAGTTGCAAAGCTTAATTTCTATAAACATTGTATTTTGTTACATTACATAGAGGTTTTAATTAAGAGTGTATTCATACATGTATATAAAGTTATAATTGCCTCTTCATTGCATTGTGTGATGTACCTGTATATAATTTGTCTACAACCATGCAATGCTTTTTAGAAAAATTCAAATTATGAATTCAAATTAAAAGTTTATTAAGTATTCCAAGATATTTAATGATTCTCTCAATATATGATAAGCAGCTGAGAAAAATATTGTATACTATTCAAAGCAAACATCTAGACATTAAGCAGCTTACAAAATCGGACAATTTGACCCTATATCACTACGGGGACAAAAAATAGTAATCTATGGGTAAGAGGGGCTTAAACTAAGCTGCAACTATTTAGTAAAAAATGGACTCTATTTCTAGTTTTTACTAGAAAAACAGAAAAACAAAAAAAGCAATCAGAGAATTTACATTTCACATCATCTAACCAGCTGATTTGATTAAACATGAAGGCACTCTTGTATGAGTAAAATTAGATAGCCCAGACTATGACAAGTATGTTTAATAATTTCTGGGAATATCAAGAAATGGACATCAGCATATCAACTAGGGACAAAAATACAGAGGCCAAAAATGAGACTGTCTTGCAATTTGGGACCTATTTGGGTACGACTCTATCTATCTATAGATCAATCTATCTATCTATCTATCTATCTATGTATCTTTATATCTATTCATTTATATCTATTCATTTATTTAAAATTGTAGTTTACAAATTAAAAAAATGTGAGCTTAGAGATAGAGGGATATGCTGATAGAGCTGTCCTTCATCATTAGTTATGAGTCATTGGTTATTAAGTAATGATTTACTACATATCTTACAGTATAGATAGAGTGGATTTACAAAAATACAAGAATTATGTAATACCCTGTTTGACAGGTAGTTTCATTTGACAGTTATTGAATTTGGCAGATGATCTCAGTAATCACTCAATAAATAAATGCAACAGAAATGTCAAATAGTAAGATTGTTTCAGAAAATATAAATATACTTGATGGCATTTTTCTATAGAGAGCAAACCACTAATTTTGCAGGGAATTGCTACTAATTATTATATCTTTGAATTATCTTGCAAAATCTCGTGGTCACTACTCTATCCTAATTCTCCTTGACCTGTCTGCGGCTTTTGACACTGTTGATCATCAACAGCTTCTTCTCATCCTCCGCAATATCGGTCTACAAGATACTGCTCTCTCCTGGTGCTCCTCCTACCTCTCCCAGCGCTCTTTCAGTGTTTCTTTCTCTGGCTCTGCTTCTTCTCCCCAACTCCTCTCTGTTGGTGTCCCCCAAGGTTCAGTCCTTGGTCCCCTACTGTTCTACATCTATACTGCCTCCCTTGGTAAACTCATTAGCTCCTTTTGCTTCCAATATCATTTCTATGCAGATGACACGCAAATCTACCTGTCCTCTCCTGATCTCTCCCCGTCCCTCTTGACTAGTGTCTCTGACTGCCTCTCTGCTGTTTCTAACTGGATGGCTGCCCACTTCCTTAAACTAAACTTGACCAAAACTGAAATTCTGGTCTTTCCTCCCTCAAGTGTTGTTACTCCTGTGTCTGTCTCCCTCCAAGTCAACGGTGCTACCATCAGCTCCACCACGCAGGCTCGCTGCCTAGGTGTTCTCTTTGACTCCGACCTCTCCTTCAAGCCTCATGTTCAATCTATCGCCAAATCCTGTCATTTCCATCTAAAAAACATTGCGTGCATCCGCCCCTACTTAACGCCAGATGCGACTAAGGTGTTGGTCCATTCCACTGTCCTTTCTCGCCTTGACTACTGTAATCCTCTTCTCAGTGGTCTTACGTGCTCCCAACTAGCACCGTTACAGTCCATAATGAATGCGGCGGCAATGCTCATCTTCCTGTCTGCCCGCACCTCCCATGCCTCATCCTTCCGTCAATCCCTACATTGGCTTCCTATAAAATATAGAGCTCAATTTAAAATTCTGTTTTTTGCTTTCAAATCTCTACATAATGCTGCTCCCACCTATCTATCCTCCCTTATACACAAGTATGTCCCGTCTAGGCCCTTACGATCTGCTGAAGACTTACATCTATCTTCTGTCTGTACTCCCACCTCTGATGCTCACCTTCAAGATTTCTCGAGGGCTGCACTGTTCCTGTGGAACTCGCTTCCCTCCTCCGTTAGATGCTCACCCAGTCTCCACTCCTTCAAAAAATCGTTAAAAAAACCACTTCTTCATAAAAGCGTATCAATTAAACTGTTAATAGCTCCTGACTGATTCCTCTTCTGCAACTGTCATTAGTCTAATACTATCCTTACCTTTTTGTGTCATTTTACCCCACTCCCTCTAGCATGTAAGCTCATTGAGCAGGGCCCTCAACCCCTCTGTTCCTGTGTGTCCAACTTGTCTGGTTACAACTACATGTCTGTTCATCCACCCATTGTAAAGCGCTGCGGAATTTGACGGCGCTCTATAAACATCATAATAATAATAATAATTAGTATTGTTGGATAAGCTTTCTGAATGATTTAATATTTTTGAATAAACTTTTAATATGATTTTTTTCAACATATTGGAAAAATAAAACATTTTATTCATAAAAAAAAATTGAAAAGTGTATTCCTGGTCCTATAGTGTTACATCCACCATCTGCCCACTTCTGCCCCCTACTTGCTGCCCTAAATATAGTAAAATCTTAATTTTATGCCAGTCTGCTGCTGCTGGCTCTGCCCCTGATCTGCCTGCTTGGCTGACATCTAAGCCATTCACAATGCTTTCCCATAGGCTTAGCTGAGACTGTCAAGGAGGCAGATCAGGGGCAGAGCAAGCACAAGTTAATTACAGCCCTGGCTAATCAGCATCTCCTAAAAGAGATGTCTTGAATCAATGCATCTCTATGATTAAACATTGTACAGCACTGCACCAGGAAGCACCTCTAGTAGCCATTGGATGGCCAGTGGAAGTATCTAGGTTGTTATGTGAACACTGCCATTTCTCTGAAAAACCTGTGTTTACTTAAAAAAAAACCTGAAGGGAATTATTATACTCACCAGAACAACTACATTAAGCTGTAGTTGTTCTGGTGACTATAGTGTCCCTTTAACCCATTAAGGACCAAACTTCTGGAATAAAAGGGAATCATGACATGTCACACGTCATGTGTTCTTAAGCGGTTAAAGGTTTCTATTCAATAAACTGATGATGACATGATATACTCCTACTCTTCTATTATTTGGTAAAATTCTGTATTTGTTGTCCAGATCTTTATCAGGAGTTCCATCATCAGCTGTTTATGTTTAAATAATTAAATATGTATGTATTATCTCCTGTTATAATTTCACTGTTTACATTGATCTGTTTTTTAACAGTTATGTCATGTTCTGTTTACTGTTCCTTGGATTGCACTTCACTTTCTCCATTGTTGTATATTTACACTGTATTCAAAATAAAAAAAATTAAAAAAATTCATAAAGAAACTGACATCAAGATTTTTTAGAATTGGTTTCGGCATTGGCTGTTTTTATTTGAAGATAGGTTTATAGGTATCCTTTTGAACCTCTGAATCCATAGTAGCTGATTATTTTGTTTTTCTTGTGCAGTTTTCTATATTTATTTATTTTTATAATTCTATTAATTTACATCAATAATATCTTCTTGATGGGATAGTTTACCTCCTGTTTATTTTTTTTGTTCTTATTGTACCATCCTTTATATTGTTTGAGAAATCAGGTGTGTAAATATTAATACCAGTTTAGTTTCCCTTTTTAATAAATATTATCCTTTTTTTCTGTTTAGCAACGTTGACAATTATTATTGTGCTTCAGCTCAATTTTAAAAGGTACTAAGTTATCACGTATTATTATTTAGTTTGCATTTTACACTTTTAATCCAGATCTTGGTTATATTGTTAAATTAAATAGGTGTCCTAAAGGTTGTGAAATCGATGTGCTGTACCTTTGTTTTAACACTTTACTATATCTTATATTTTTGCTGTTCTAAAAGAACATTCAAATTATCTATAAACTAAGCAGTTTTCTCTGAAATTGAAAATGTAAAAAAATAACAGGGAAAATACAAGCTCAGTTACTATGTATTTACCAAAGCAATATAGTTTAGCTTGCATGGGATCTCTCCATCTACCAATAAAAAAATGAAGGATAAAGCAAAAGTATGACAAGCTAACATTATGTATATGTTTTTAAACTTGGCAAAACTTCAAAGTACCCAACAAAGTTCAATTTCTTAAATGATGTTTAAATGATGTGTGGTCATCTTGGTATAGGGCAAAATGTAAGAACGCACCCCTCATGTCAACGTAATATTTTACTTATGACTGTGCAAAACTGTCCAGATAGCATAACTGCATTTAGACTATGCTCATAAAACTAACTTCTGCTGAGCATATTTAGCCTTAGCTATTTGTAAATATGAATGGTAGAATAAGTTTGCTAATTCAACAAAACGTAAAGTGGACAGAAGGACATTTCATATGATTTGTAAACCTAAAACTGGTATAAAAAGAATATCATATGAAGATATCGCTTGTTATTTAAAAAAAACAACCCAAAATGTTTGCCTTTCTGCCTTTTTGTGAAAATTATACATACATATCTTTTGAGTAAAATATTGATGTTCTCAGGGTAGATGAAAAACATGTATTATATAAATTTAACCAGCCTCATTTTTTGTTTAAAGAGAAGACAATTATTAGGATCTGCAAAACCAAAACTCTGAGTATGAAAAAGGTCAGTGGTGATCTTGATTGTTCCAAGCACCCAATTATGAGCCTAAATGTGTTGTTTTTTTTAACTAAGGAAATGAAAATGTATGTCTTTATGTTTGTATACTTGTAAAGTGTTTTGAGTTTCACAGGGAGAAAAGCACTATAAAAATTGCAAATTATTATATATTATTATTATTATTATTATTACTCAGCTCTACAAATACATCATGCATGTAATGAAACATTATAAATCACATAAAAAATGAACTAGCTTGTTCATCTATTGGTTGCAGCAATAAGGGCTCAATGGCATTTTCCATGCAAAGTACTACTTTCTATTAGACTGTACACGGACAGAAAATTTGATTTGCCCAAAAAGTTTTGTTACAGGTAAAAACCTTGCAGCCAAACTGAATGTCATCAGTTTTGAGTTTTGTTTCAGTTTGTCCAAATTTTGTTTGTAAATTTAGATAAACTGATTGCATTTTTAACCTCTCACTTATCGCTCGTGAGCAGAGTTTCCTTCCCCCAATCAATTAACAAAAAATCTATTTGGATCAATATGACCCCCATATTAGCATAAGGGAGATTTAAAACCTTCCTCATACCACTACCCGCCATGCCCTTGCTGTGGGTAGGAGTATGCCTACTAAAGGACTAGTGCTATTGCTGCCTCGTCACTAACACAACAAAAGAGACACCTGACATAGATTAATTTTACCTCATGGGGAGCTAGATATAAATGTTAAATCAGAGGGAACATAGTAACCCCACTAGGGTAGGGACTATATATAAAATAAATGGGAGGACCTAGTTTTTCCCTAACCCCCACCATAAGTAACAATGCAACATTTTGTGGACCCAGGACATACTTGAAAACAAGATAAATCTCAATGCATCCATTCTGGTAAAATATTTTATAAATAAATAAGTGGTGGTTCTAAATATAATAATACTGGGGAACCCAGTGTTTCCCCACAGTCTTAACACATGAGCAGCCAGTGTTGGCTAATGCTAAATATTATCTCAAAAGACCTAATGTACTCCCCCCTGCATTTCCCCCTAGGATGGGGGCTAATGATATAACATACAAGGGGGTGGATATACTATTGTTCACTCCCCCTAACATTTTGGGCACTTTAATACACCAAATGGCAAGGTGGTGTTGCCAAACCCCTAGCCACCCCCACAATTACAAAATGGCTAATAATAGTGAGGAGGGGGCCAATAACATAAGTTCCTGTTAAGAACCATCAGATGTCTTCTTTCTGCTTAAAGTTAATTTTCTTTTGCCCCAAAAACGACCAAATAAAAAGCCATTGAAAATTAATTGCATTTATTAATATATAAAAAGAATTGATTCACACACAAAAAAAAATCTCATGACACTTATTCACATCATTTATTCATAGTCTCACCATGAGGGCACATGGTAGAAACTATATTTACCCTACTACCCTAGTGCATCGATAAATGTTTGTCCAAGTTCACTTAGTTTTTTGGTCACATCATACATATTGCAATTAGTTTATTAGTGTTTTGCACAAATTAGCTAACTGCATGACATTTTGTTGAATTCGCATTCATCCAAAAATGAATGCCCAAGTCTACTTTCTGTAGATATTATTCACTAAAATGTGAACTATTTAGGAATTCAAGTGCATTTCAAATGTTAAGCTAAAATACACAAATTGTAAAAGTCAGCTATGTGTTCAGTTTGGTATACTGTCCTAAAATATAACATTCTCTTTGAATACCTCAGAATTCACACTTTAGTGAATAACCATGTTAGTCTAATAAATCTACAGTCAGCTAGATTACAAGCTCTTACAAGTAGACATCTGCTCGATTCTAATGTCTTACTGTTCCTAGTATAAAAATTCAGCAAAGTTGTATTCTTTATGCAAATTTTAATAATGTTATGTTTACATGCCCTAGATATTGAATATAATACATGTATTAACTTTGTAGAAACTAATATTTTTTTCATAATGGGTTACAGTGCTTTATGTTAATCTTAAAAGCAAGCATTCTTTAACTGCTGTTCAATTTAATCAGTCAAGGGTGGAGACAAAATTAGTGAGAAAATGTCATATATTACGCTAAATACATTGTTGTTACAAAAATCAGTTTTATGAAACATAGGTCATGTCAACCTAGTAAGTAGAAGTATAGATCAGGGTTTTGAGTGGATGTGATCTACTTTAATTTTGCATATGGTTCCACACAAAAATGGTCTACATAAAAATTATTATTCTTGAGTTGTCATTAATGGTAAATGTTCAAGCTGGACAAAAGTGGTAAGTGGTGTTCCTTTAGAGTTCTGTTCTGAGACTTCTTCCATTCAACATTTTTATAAATGATTTTGAAATAGGCATTGAAAGTCATGTTTCAGTGTTTGCTGATGAAACAAAACTCTTAATATAATGTGAGACGAATATTACTCAAATGGCAGTTTAAATAGAATGTAGATAAATTCAAAGTTATGCACTTCGTGGTAAAGAATACACAAGCAACTTACATCCTAAATGGTAGCTAATTAGGGATAACAACACACAAAAAGGAGTTGGAAAATGTTATAGACAACAAACTAGGCATTTATGTGCAATGTCAATATGCAGTTGCTAAGGCCAGTAATGTATTGTCATGTATAATTAATTCTCACCAAGAAAATATTATTTTGCCTCTTAATAAAAGCCTCCTGCCCACTGACTATTGACTATGGGCTATGGAAAAGGCTTACAAACTGACTTAGTTTGTGAGATTTATATGTACTGTTTGGGAACCAAGCCAACTCACAAACTGTGGACCACCTCTGGGCTTGTTAACCCCTGGTAACCTCTCCTGACATTTCAATCATCGTGTATTCTAATTGTGCTGCCATCTTGTTCGCGAGACTGCTGTCAGCGGTGTTTGGGTGTTGATCGAGTGGCGTGGCATGGAAGCTATCAGCCTGTGGCACTGCTGAAGTGCTGAAGTGTTATAGAAGACCAGGATGCTTTAATAGCGGCCTTCTGCTCTTCTGCATTGTTCGGTCTCATGTCTCTCATCTTTCTCTTGGCAATGCCCCATAGATTCTCTATGGGGTTCAGGTCAGGCGAGTTTGCTGGCCAATCAAGCACAGTAATCCCACGGTCATTGAACCAGGCTTTGGTGCTTTTGGCAGTGTGGGCAGGTGCTAAGTCCTGCTGGAAAATGAAGTCAGCATCCCCATAAAGATCTACTGTGAAAGGAAGCATGAAGTGCTCCAAAATCTCCTGGTAGATGGCTGCATTGACCCTGGACTTAATGAAGCACAGTGAACCAACACCAGCAGATGACATGGCTTCCCAAATCAAAACAGACTGTGGAAACTTCACATTGGACTTCAAGCATCTTGCAGTGTGTGCCTCTCCATTCTTCCTCCAGACTCTGGGTCCTTGGTTTCCAAATAAGCAAAAGTTGGTCTCATCAGAAAAGAGGTCTTTGGACCACTGAGCAACAGACCAGGTCTGTTTTTCTTTAACCCAGGTAAGACACTTCTGATGTTGTTTGTTGTTCAGGAGCGGCTTGACAAGAGGAATACGACATCTGAGCCCATGTCCAGGATCCATCTGTGTGTGGTGGCTCTTGATGCACTGACTCCAGCTTCAGTCCACTCCTTGTGAAAGTCCCCAACACTTTTGAATGGTCTTTTCCTGACAATCTTCTCCAAGCTGCGATCATCCCTGCTGCTTGTGCAACTTTTTCTTCCACACTTTTCCCTTCCACATAACTTTCTATTAATGTGCTTTGATACAGCACTTTGGGAACATCCAGCTTCCTTCGCAATTAACTTTTGAGGCTTTCCCTTTGTCAATGATGGTTTTCTGCACAACTGTCAGGTCAGCAGTCTTCCCCATGATTGGTATTCCTACTGAACCAGACCATTTAAAGGCTCATAAACCCGTTGCAGGTGTTATGGCTTACTTAGCTGATTAGAGTGGGACACTGTGAGCCTAGAATATTGCACCTTTTCACAATATTCTAATTTACTGAGATTGTGGATTTGGAGTTTTCATTAGCTGTAAACCATAATCATTGCACTTATGACAAATCACATCTTGAACTATCTTGCTTTGCATGTAATGTGTCTATCTCATATATTAGTTTCCCCTTTTACGTTGCATTACTGAAATAAATTAACTTTTGCATGATATTCTAATTTATCGGGTATCACCTGTATGTGGGAAGATGTTGCCCATTTCAGCATGCAGATAAAATGCATCAGGCTTTTTTCTAAATATTTTTCAATTTCTATTTTTGAGTTTGGGAAAGGTTGTCATGAGATTCTTTGTCATGATCAATGTAATATTATTGTGCACTAATGTAGCTTTAACCAGTTTTTGCAATTAAATTCTAAAGAACTGGGTCATGTAATCACAGTGAGAATGCTGATAAATTACACATATCAGCATTCATTCCTTTTTGCAAACACTTTATCTGCTGTCCAAGAACAAATGTTAACTAATCAAAGGTAGTCCTTGTGATGAACCAATAACACAATTAAAGGTTTCTTATTTATTTTTCTTATTGTTTTAATTCGAAACATTTGATTCTAAAAATCTTATCTTGCAAGACTAGAGGGTGTTCTTTATAAAAGCAGTACTTACAAATTATTGAATATAAATTACAAATAAAACTGTGGTTGAAATAATTATTCAATCATTTAATTAAATTAAAACAATTCCAGAATGGCTCACCGTAATTGTTGGAAAATCACCACTGAGTCGAACATTTGAAGCCAAAATATCTCAACTGGAAACATAGCTGATTTAGAAATTTTTTCACTTTGATGATCATGGCCTCAAACTTGCAATTCTCTTGTGAATTCCAAAGCAAATCATGGATTAATGAATAACCCTGACTGTTTTATCTACTCTACAATATCTCGGTGTATTGCACAATGTGAACAGACAATCCTTACTCTTTGTGAGTTGACTGTGTTACACATTTATGTAAAGGTGATTTTCTCTCCCCCCTAAGTGACATCCATGCTATGAAGTTGGTTGAAAATACTATAGGCATGTCAGACCATGAATGGCTTATAGATTAATTCTGTATTTTCTTATAGTGTTAATTCTGTATTTTCAACAAGGTTGAGGAGGGGATCATCACCACTGGGAGCAGTGACCAAATAATAAGGCTTCATAACCACTACACCAAACTCTAGTGCTTATATTACATAGAGTTTCCCTTTTATCATATATAATATATCATTCCCTGAAACCTACATATATGCTTCATGTAAAAAGATATGGAAGGGCTGCGCCAAGTTTGACGGAGACCCCCTCCCTAGATATCCCATAAGCGGGGATTATACCGCTGTACGCAATCCACACCAGAGCTGGCCATAGCTCTCTTGAATGTGAGTTCTCTATTTTTTGTTACCTATCACACCCTGAACTTTCATACTATACCATTAGTCGCCTCTACCTCTTTTGTATTTACATATACGAAATGGTCTACACTAGACGCATCCACAGAGGAACTCTATCAAGTATCCTAGACCATCTATTGGCACCCTAGCAATACTTTACTGGACTATCTACCCTTATTTGGCGCAGCCCTTCCATAACTTTTTGTATCTATTCACCGAAGGACCCGAGGGGTTTTCCCTCATTTGGGTTGCTGCCTACCTTGACTAATTTTGTGATTACTAGCGCTGAATTCTTTTTGTGTTTATATATATGCTTCATGTGTCTAGAATTTAGTGATCATTGTCTACCTTTGCATAATAATCTGTGCATAATATGTGGAGAATAAAACACCTTCATACATGACTATATATATAGCCAAAAGATTGTTGATATTTCTGTACCTTAGCGATCTTAATATTGTATACGTAAAAAAGCTGTCAAGATTTGTTGATGTTTAAATGCAATCTCCTTAATGAGGGTAAGGATGTAGATTTTAAATGATGATTTACTTTAGGATCACGATCAATGCATGCGGATAGAGCTGACAGTACTAAACATATTTTTCTTAAAAAATAAAAATCTGAGACAGTCTGAATTCAAAGTAAAAAATTGCAAACTGGATGGAAAATGTGTAGTCCAAAATATATCAGAGAAATGTTATGAAATATTGGTTAAAGGGACACTCCAAGCACCAAAACAACAGTGTATTTTTATGCTGTATTTTGTCCATGTTCAAACGTTCATAGTTTTATAAAAAGCTAACTAACTAGATAAATAAATACCTGCTTCTGTATTTTTTTTTTCTTCTCGTGCTGTCTGCTTTACTTATAGAAATTCAGCAAACACACAGCTGTCAGTGGCTGAATCTTGTATCTACACCAGTGGTCCTCAAACTCCGGCCCCCCAGATGTTGCTGAACTACCACTCCCATGATTCTTTGAATTATAGATAGCCAGAGAATCATGGGAGTTGTAGTTCAGCAAAATCTGGGGGGCCAGAGTTTGAGGACCCCGGATTTACACTGATAATGAAGATTTTTTTCTGGAATTGACAAGTAGACAAATGTATAGTACAGTATTCTGCAGAATATTTTATTTTAATAAACTAAAATGATTGAGCATGCAAAAATACAGAATATCATTGAGGTCAAAACCTATTAAATTAAATATATTACATTGTGTCCCTTCAAAGGAGAGGACCTTTTAAAATAAATGAGGGTCTCGGCATTCTCTGACTTTCTTCAAAAGTTATTTAATTCCTAATTATGTACAAAATTTCCTAAAATAACCACACAAAAATAACTCAAACATGAGAGGTATGTAAAATCTTAATGAACTTAATGAACTTAATGAACCATAAGAACTGAAATAGCCAGACCTTGAAGAAATTCACTGATAGAGGCTAATGAGAGTGTTTTACATTAACCATACTTAGTATCTCGATTTTTAGTATAAGTCATTTAAAAATTTCTCTTAAACACCCTTTTCTTATACAATGGTGTTTGATGATTGTTGCCAATATTTATATACAATAATCTGCTTAATACTTTGTATCTTCTCAAAATAAAACCAGATTCAGCAGAAGTACGGTGTAACCCTAGTACCCCTAGTGAACTGATAAAACAATAACTTATTCTACAGTGTGAGCAAACACAAAACATCCAGAATAATAGCTTCATGTACGTAATTTTCTTAAATCACAAATTATAAAATGTTGTTATATTGTGTAATTCGTGTTAAGCATGCAATGACCCTGTATGATATTTTATACATTAGATCAGCGTTTCCCAATTGGGAACCACTGGTTAATAGTGTCTAAAGTATCTCTTTAAAGAAGTTTAGTTTTTTATGGAGGTGTGAGTGCTCCCTTAAATTTGAAATTTACTTTGAATTCCCTTCAATCATTTGTGTAGTGGATGCAGAGTCTGAGTGTAGTGGATGCAGTGTGTGTGTGTTTGTGTAGTGTATGAGGGTTGGATTCTGTGGCTAAAAATATATATTTTTAAAGATTTGTATTACTTTATTAAATGTATTTCCTTCATCCCTGCCTCTTACCTGTGGCCATGGAGGGGGATATTACACTCCCTGTTGGTCTGGTGACATTGTGCAGACTGCCTGGCACCTGTTTAGTGAGGAAGGAGCCCAACAAACCAGCAACTGCACATAAATATAGCAACAGTTGCTATATATATATGTGCATATTGGGCATGTAGGGCATGGTACCGCCAGGCTGTACCCTCCTGATGACAGCCCTGTTTATCACAGAAAAACACCCTACTCTAAATATAATTAGTTAAACAAAAAGTACATACTTACCCTTATGTTTCATGCGTGATTTGTGGATTTTGCTTCAAACAACTTGATTTATTTACTAATTGGTGTAACTTTGCTGCAATACTAGTTAGTTAAGGGTTTCGTACAGAACGAGAGCCCACTGTAGGAAACCACAGAAACTT
This sequence comes from Pelobates cultripes, assembly GCA_933207985.1. Taxonomy (NCBI): domain Eukaryota; kingdom Metazoa; phylum Chordata; class Amphibia; order Anura; family Pelobatidae; genus Pelobates; species Pelobates cultripes. The sequence goes on along the minus strand of OW240915.1, from coordinate 66,276,203 downwards.
CAACGCCATTTGGAATTTACTTATTGACGTTATGGTTTCCTGGGCTCTTAAGAAAAAAACCTTTACTTGCAGAGATATTGCCCCTAATGAGACCAGGTGTAAGGTCACATGAGGCAAGCACTGAAAGTAAAAAGAACCGTTCAGTGCTATTACTGATCGGCATTATCTTTTAGTTCTGTATTAATTTAGTTCTAGCATTTTATGAAGTTTATTGCCTACTAATAATGATAAGCAATAGATTTGAATAAAATATGTTTGATAGTCAGAACAAAGTATGACCTCACTAGAACTTTAGATTAATCAGAACAAGCAACTTTAAGTTAAATATGATCTGCTCTTTTTGTTTGTAGATAAATCAATGTCATACATTTTCAGCCTTTAACAACATTTTAGCCATATAAAGGACAGGCTATCCAAATTAGTAATGTGCTATCATACCATAAATACTATTTCAAATATTACAGGATGTTTTTATTTTTGTATAAATATACACGAAACAGTAATATTTCACATAACAGAATGTTTGCACATGCACAATATTATAGTCTGCAAATATTGTAACATCAAATTAACAGAGGTTAATGAGAGGCTAAATGCACTGTATCGAATAAAAAGCATTAGGACTAATGAGATGCAAATTGAATGGAAATCAGCAAATGTATTAAGCACCTTATATATTTACTATTCTTTGCAAAAGCAAATTCATGAAATTAAGTTTCTAGGCAAATATGGTGAACTGAGGGAATTCTCCAAGTCAGCCGTATTGGAAGTATTAATGTTTTGGTATAAAATTTCAAACTTTCAACTTCTGATGATTCATACTTTAGTACACAGTCCAGTAAGTTTATATTATTATATACTAATGGTAAGAAAATCTGTAATTTAAACTTCTTTTTCTTTGCAACAGGGATAAATGTTGTTGGTAGGAGCATTTGGTTCACAGATCGCGAGAAAAAATAACCAACAGAGGAAAAAACAGGAGGAGGAGTAAAAAAAATCTATATTTCTATATTATATATTTAATAAATATAGAATATATAAACATATAAATATATAAACATATTTTTTAACTTCTCCTCCCTTTTCCATTTATTGGTCACGTGACCTGTGAATGAAATCAACATTTAGAGAATCTCCCCTAGCTATCAATCATCTTTATTTCCCCATCAATCACCTCTTTTTTCTCACAATCACAAATCAAAACGAACATGCTCGGCCATTGCTCGTTTTGTTTGGTTTGTGATATGGTTACATTTTGACTTGGAGTTCAGTAAATCAACCGATCGCTCCAAATTTGTACGAATTGTAATTGGACTGAACCAAATCTCCAACTCTAGTCACTGAGATGTTATTGTATAGACCTATGCACAATTCCCTTTCAGTTGTGAATGAACAAATCGATCCATAAGAAAACCTAAATGAAATTGATCTGTCTTTCTATAAATTAACAGGCATTTGATTTGTCAATGCAGCTGAAAAGGATTTCTCTACAAGACTATTATTGTGTTAGGTTATAAAGAAATTCCAATACACTCTTTGCATGTTTTTATTTATTTATTTATTTATTTTAATAAAAACTCCATGGAAAGGCTCAAAAGTGTTAATGCTGCTTTAAGTTTTGCCACATTTTAAAAAAAAAATTGTATTTGAATATGTTTAGGGTATGCTCATTAAACTCTGAATTTCACATTCCAGCTTGAATTTTGTGGCAATTTTTCAAATGACTGCAATTTAGTAGTTAGAGACTAAACAGTTCTGCCTTGTTTTTATTTTTTGTGGGGTTCTACATATGATAAGCTATGAGAACATTTAAGCAATTAAATCCTTATGCTCAGTTCAGTAAGTAATAAAATTGCTAATTTCCCAGTTCTCATGTGTATGGTTCCATTAACATGCAAATTTGGTCCCTGTGCAAACCCGCATATTGTAGAAAAATATTTTGTTTTTAAGTGGAAATTTTATTCTCGATATTTTACGGACATAATAATATGTATTCCACTGTCTCTCTCTCTCTAATATTAGCTGAGACTTGATATATTTTCTCTCAGATTACAGAGATTCTTGTATTACTTTGGCTTTTCATATACGCCCTAATAATAAAGAGATTGCAGAGGAATAAATGGCATATCCAAGATTGCACTTTTTAAGTCTTTATTGAGTACAACTGTGAGTCTTTGCTGAACAAAATGATATTTGTATTTTACTAGTGGCACTTTTTTTTGCAACAATTGTATTTTTTGTACTTTTTGATCACTCCTGAACCTAATTTTGAAGGTAGTTAAGCCTATTTTCCTTTCCACAATTATTTTAAGTTATTGATTCAACATTTTAAAGCTTTATTGTTTTAACATTTCTCTTCAGGTTAAAGCAGAACATTTACAGTAAGCATGTATTTTAAATTGTTAAAGGACCACTCTAGGCACCCAGACCACTTCAGCTTAATGAAGTGGTCTGGGTGCCAGGTCCAGCTAGGGTTAACCCATGTTTTTATAAACATAGCAGTTTCAGAGAAACTGCTATGTTTATAAATGGGTTAATCCTTCCTCCAATTCTTCTAGCGGCTGTCTCATTGACAACCGCTAGAGGCGCTTGCGTGCTTCTCACTGTGAAAATCACAGTGAGAGCATGCATGCGTCCATAGGAAAGCATTGATAATGCTTTTAAAGCTTTATTGTTTTAACATTTCTCTTCAGGTTAAAGCAGAACATTTACAGTTACCTGGAAAAGTTACCATTAAAGTCTATCGGATTTTTTGTCGATAAATCATTTGAAAACTTTTTTTTTTTAACAGATTACGATCATTCGAAAAGCTTATCCAAAATAATTAAATTGAGGCAATTGCAGCAGCAGGGTCTAATTTCACGTAGTGCTCACATGACATCTTGTGGCATGTTTACCCATTCAGATAGTATTTCTTAATTCACAACAAAGATTTACCCCCTTTCTGGACTCTCCACTAATACCTTCACATTTCATGAGTAAACTGCTCACAATGTCCGTACTTACACGTAGGGACCTGCTCTCCATTTAAATACATTCAGTGGTCTGCTTGTCAACCATTTGGAATGTCTTTCATTGTATATATTGTAATGCAAACCACAAGCTCTATTTAAAGGGCTAGTCATATTGTACCATATAAATATATAGATATATTAATATATATATTATATATGATGGACATAATCATTCGTTTTCGTGGTTTGAAATGCCAATTCACTTGTGAGTTACATTTATTATTCGATTCTGGAGCCGATGATTTGCAGTTTGTTAATAACAAACTTTGGCTTATGACCAATTTGTCCTTCTCGTTCCTGCTTTTCACAAAATAATTGCCTGCTCTGTTATAGTTGTACACAAAATAAAGGTCATTTTATTCTCAGCTTCAATTTTACCATTGGCCTCGAAAAGCTATAGTGTATGATGAGAATAGAGATTTTGAAAGGTTTGAGAAATGCTGACTCCGTTTTATTCTCTTTTATTAAACAGTAATTTTATTGACCTCAAAAAGCACAGGATTTTCACTACAAAGGGGCAAGAAAAAGACAACCTTTAGTTTTATGCTTCAAATACACTAAAAATGCATCAATATCTTCTGTACAAAATTGAACAAATGCATTTTAAAAGCAACAAAAAAGAAAAGGTTTTGGTTTTATCACGGACGGTTTTTAAGGGTAACTGTATGCTTTCTGAAGAAGTTACTTAACTATTCACTAACCTAATTTTGACCAATTTGCCACCATTTTATTTTCACATTAGATACATTCTAAAATCATTTAAAGGGATTCTCAACAAACATTAATGCAGTTTGCGTCTAAATAAACAGCTACATGTTTCCATAATAAACTTTGCATATTTTATATATTTGTGGTGAGAGACAATAGGCTGAGTTATATTAGTGGTGGTGTAAGTCGCTTGTGGTATGCCAAAACTGGTGTTCAGGTGGGCCTGTAAAAAGAGGGTCCACCAAAATTGAATGGCTTGATAAAGGGAGATGTGGCTGGGCTTAACCAGGCAGTAATGGCCCAGAGGAAGGGGAGGCCTATGTATTTTTTAGGTCGGTAACTCTTCCCGCAACTTCAAGCTCCACCTACAGGCTCAGCCTTCCTATATATGGTCAGGGACAATAAGCCGAGTTATAGTAGTAGTTGTGGTGTAAGTTGGTTGTGATATGCCAAAACCGACGTTCGTGTACATATTTCACATATTTCGTAATTTATTATAACTGTCAGGGATAAAATCAATGCTTTCAAAACAGCTAAAATAAAAAAAAGCAATGAGTGGACCAAAGTAGAAATAAAAGCTCAGAGCTGCTCACATAGGATACTAAGGAATAATCTATGGTACTAGATCTGTTAGGGAAACATACGAGAGCTATTATTAACACCATAGATTTTAGTTTGTGATCTCTTATAGCTCTGACTATCTTTCTGTTATTTCTTACTGGAAATCCCACCTCCATCTAAAATATAGCCCCTTCAAAAGTTAATTAGGCACGTGGCTTTGTTACTTTTTTTCTTCTTTTGTTATTAATTTGCTTCCTTATCATCTCCATCCATGGCTATAATAGCCTATAAGCACGTTATGCACTAATCTACTTAGGTACCCATGATTTTATGAGGACATTTGTCTCATTGTTAACAGATTTACATTGTATTATTTGTAAAATTCAATGTTCAGAAATAAAACTGAAAAACAATTATCACCTTATTGCCATGTGCTTTCAGTAAATCAAGTAAATAAAATATAACTCAAAATTTTAAAAACATTAAATATCCAATACATACATGTTCTGTTTGCCGTGCAGATGACATATACCTAAAAAGGTATACTTGGGAAAAAAAAGTGTGTTTTTAAGAAATGTTTGTTCATATTGAACTCTTTGATATAGGAATTTATGCTGTATAATTAATTTGCTCATGTAGATTCTAATAAAATAATTTTATAGTAGGCAACACAACTACAAATTACCTTGTTGAGCACATGTTAAGAAAGCACAGAGTTCCTTGTTTGATAAAAATGTCTGAATATTCAATACTATATTTGAATATTCCCTGTGTTGCTGTTGTAGACTTGCCATGTAGGAGGTCATTATCATCGGGCACCTTAGGTTCCTCTGACCTACTCATATGCTAGCTTTAGCTGATTCACCTTCTCTAGATCAAATGAATCAAACACTAAAAGCTGCAGGAGGTGTAATTATCCTACTACTTCTGTCAAATGCAAGCTATCATTACAAAACAAATAACTGTCTTAGATCACAAGATGTTTGAGAAGGATTTAAGCTGACTTTTCCACCCATGATAGTCATAGTAGTCTCTTGCGATATTGATTTATAATAGTAGTGTATACATCTACATGTGAAAGAACCCATGACAGTTGTTTTTAAATAAGCTTCTATTTCTTCTAAACATATTAGCGTGATCTCATTTGTTTACTAAACTCTAGTTTTTATTTAAATCCATTGTAAAAGAAACTGGAACAACGGAAGGCAATTTAGAATCAACAATTCAGAGAACGTTTACTAAAACTTTGATCCTGTGATTCTACGAAGCCAACTCTTAATTGATTTGCTGGGGTTCTTTGTTGGATTAATCTAAATCAATCTGAAACAGCTCTGAATGTAAGGAAAATTATCCCTGAAATGGGGCTGACTAGCTCGGCAGTTTTTGAATTATTAGTGAGTGAAAGAAATAAGTTACAAGCTACCAGCAGTAGGGAAGTTATAGATCTCTAAATAAATAAAATAATAAGTAAATGTTAGAATGTGTTTCACTACACCAGAAAACGTATAAAAATAGAATTAATATGATCTTTCCAAAAAGTCCCAGTGCAGGACACATTATTCGCAGACAAAGAGCTAGGCACCAGTGGTTTGGAGACATACCCACTTGATCCTTTAGTCTCATGGTTTGTAATACCTAGGAAACTGCTAGATGGGTTAATATGTGTTTTTTCCATGGTAATCAGTCTATCTATCAAACCAGATGGTAGGATGTTCCGTGCAGCTTTGGTGTGAGCAGGGTTAAATTCCTGGGTTCCCTCTCTGTCAGCTGTAGCCATTTTTAATGGCCCCATACTTCTGATGAACTGCCTGCAGTGCTCAAAGTCAGGGCTGCAAGCAACTCTCTAACTTGATATTTAAATACCACTATAGAGATCACGGTGTGAGCAGTGTTAAATTCCTGCTCACATTATGAATGCAAATTATCATCGGGTTTATGGGGCTCCCGTCTATCAGCTGGGCCATTTTTAGTGCCCCCTGATTTTTTGATGAGCTGTCTGCAGCACTGGATCCATGCTCACACAATGAGTCCCAGGTATCAATGATCATCAGGGTTAAATCCTTGCTCACACCATGATTCCCAAGTACCCTCTGCCAGTTGGGGCCATTTAGTGGCCCCAGACTGACAAAGGAGCGCTAAGTAGCGCTGCTTAAAGCCTTTCAAATCCATTCATTATACCGCAGCAGAGCTATTACACTCACTGTGTTTCTGGGCTGCAGGCTGCTTCAGGGAGACTACAGACCCAGCCTGTAAACTTCTGATTATGACCATGCTGGGCTTTGCCAGTTGCCCAGCACAGATCACGGTGTAATAAGATGGGCAGCATGCTCCATTTATAATTACACTGATTGTAACAGACTACTGTCTACTTTTTTTTAACTAAGTAACACATTTTCTAATATCAGAATTGACATGAACAAGGGTATCGGTAGACTTAGGGTTAGTTAGGGTTAGGATTATGGGATGATTAGGTTTAGGGTTAAATTTAAGGTAGTGTTATGCCTATGATTAGGATTAGTTGTAGGGTTAGAGCTAGAGAAGGGTTAGTTTTAGGGTAAAGTAAGGGTAAATGCTGGGTATGGGTTAATGCTGTTTTAGAGTTAGGGATAGTGTATGGTTATGTTAAGTTTAATATTAGGGTAGGAATACAATTAGAGTTAGTATTGTGTAAGGGGTATGGTTGGTATAGAGTTAGAGTTAGTGTGGGGTTTGGCATTGGGAAAAAGGGTATGGTTAGTAGGCAATTAGAGTTAGTGTGGGGGTTGGCATAGAGTTAGTGTTAACAGCCAAAAAATTATCACAATCCTAGAAATATTAGGCATATAACAATCAGAACTGTTATATGAATCTATTTTTAGTTCTTTTTATTTAGTTAATGTGTATTTTGTTTTCCTGTTTGTGCAATTTTATTCATATATAATGTTGTGTATGGTATACATAAAGGATATTAAATCAAATCCATTTCAGTCCTTTCAAAAGCTATATATAATGTGCATGGGGACACTTAAAGATAAACCCTTAAGCTACGGTGGAAGAAACACATAGCTCAAATTCAAGGTTTTGCTTTGGTTTAGAACTTGGACAATTGCCTCTGTCCTTAAGGAGTTAAAGCTTAAATTGTCTCTGGAATTCACGTTTTTTTTTTTTTTATACTGCCAGCATCCAAAATAAACTAAATTATAACTTGCTTGTGTTCATAATACTAAGTTAAAAACTGTAAACAATCACCATCTTAATAAATATTTTAATGAAATAGAACAATAAACAGAACTTTGGGAGGGGTTATATTTGTAAATGAAAGTAGAAGCAGAAACATTATATTGTATGCAGCTGCCACACTGTTCACAAACTTGTCAGACAAATGAAAGCATTAAATAAACAGGAACACAACATCAGAACAAGAATACAAAGAGATAGTAGTACAGCAGGGATAGACTGAATGCAACATCTGCCAATTTAATTTCAGTGTGTTTACACTGATAGACCTTTCTTTTACCTACCAATAGGCACATAGACATTGTACTTAATTTTCATCAACAGATGATGAGTTTTGCATGCAACCCCCCACCCAACGTCTCCCCATCAACATCTAAAATAATTATTTAAATTAGTGTGTGCAATAATACAAACATGAACATGTTATGTATGCATTTTAAAATAATATTGCTTTTTTACAGAGCAGTGTAGAATTATACAATAATAAAAATATTTTTTTTATAAAAACTATAATATAGCAATGTATTCTTGTTAATCACTTCACTCAAACTAATGATTTATTAAAAATTATATATTTCAAACATGGTATGATTGTTTTCAGAGATGCATTGAAATATCAAAATGTCAACATTTTCTGTATTTAAATTATTTCTTCATCCATTATAGAAAATGGAAGTATATAAACTATTACTTATTTTATATAAATATGTTAAAAAAAGCAATACATACAGTAGGTGGATCACACTTCTGGCAATATCTAAATAAAGAATAAATAAACAGCAATATAGTGTAATATTGTCGGCAACTTAATGGCCAAGATGTAAGTAAAAGTGGTCAGGTACTCACAAACCGAGAGCCAAACAAAGACATGTGGCTCTCATGGGAACAGCATTGGGACTATTTGTAGGATGTCCCTCTCCTTCTGTGGATCTTCTGTTTACCCAAAGAAATGCAGCTGAAAACACTTACTAGAAAGTAAAGTGTTTATTTCCAATATTGGTGGTAAAAGATAAAAATAAGGAGAGTTTCTCCAATAAAACATATATACTTGAATAAAATAAAAGAGTCCAAGTAAAAGTCTCTACCGTTGGTAGAGACTTTTACTTGGACTCTTTTATTTTATTCAAGTATATATGTTTTATATATGTGGTAAACAGAAGATCCACAGAAGGAGAGGGACATCCTACAAATAGTCCCAATGCTGTTCCCATGAGAGCCACATGTCTTTGTTTGGCTCTCGGTTTGTGAGTACCTGACCACTTTTACTTACATCTTGGCCATTAAGTTGCCGACAATATTACACTATATTGCTGTTTATTTATTCTTTATTTAGATATTGCCAGAAGTGTGATCCACCTACTGTATGTATTGCTTTTTGTTTATTTAAGAGTGGTATAAGGGGTTCCCCACTCAGGTGTTAGATCACACTTGCACTTTTCGCACTGTATTTACTATATTCTTTATTGCTGTTTGTATATAAATATGTTGTATAAATAATTCTATATCTTATAATATGCCATTCTAATAGAATTTTCTAAGTTAAACAACAATATAATGTTCTATCAAATACAGTATAGATAACAGAGAAAAACAAACATGAAAATTGATTTGAAATTTCTGTTTAGTGGATAAGTGAGCTGGATCTTGTATATTGTATGAATTGGCCCCAGCAGCCCTATTTTAATGTATACATGTTCAGGTGAGTGCAACCCTCTTGGTTTCATATATAACTATATTTGAGAGTCCAGACCAACTCTCCAGTTTTGCACCCCTCTCTGTCACAGGCGCCTCATTCCAGGGCCCAGTTTAACCTTGCACTACAGAGAGCCCCAGGAGGATGTTTTTCCTGAGTAAGTGAATTAATCTCAAGAGCAGGCATTAGGTTGCTAGGATAAGAACTGCCAACAATGCAGTATATTGGTATAGTGTCAGGCTAATGACACCATGATCATATACTGTAACCAAACCCTAAGATAATTTTTCTGGAGTGGAGGGTGGTAAGCCAAAAAAATTATAGGAAACCATTAGTGTCTCTTTAATTATGTAATATATATTTCAGTTCTGCAGGGCCCCTCATTGGTAGTTGTTTGAAGAAGCTTACTTGAGAGCATCTAGACATGTCAAAGCAAAGGGCAGATTTGAAATCTGCCATGTTTCAGTAGGTTTTGGACTAGGACATGCCTAGTCTACTTTAAGGATACATTTTAGGAATTCCCATTAAGTTGTCATGAGTGGAGGCCACCTATTGGCGTCTCTATTCAGGTGTCATCATTGGCTCATTGCACCAGGGGTGGGATTACAATGCCCACAGGAGAGAGAAGCAGTAAGCCATCTTGGAAGTAACACAGAGTGAGCACAGCAGCAGCTTCTGGCCCCTGCCAAATGTAAGTGTATAATATTATCCATTTATCTACCCCAGGAAGTGTGACAAGGGGAGGGGGGCATTTCTGGCACATAGCACTGTGCTGCCTGTCACTAATAGTTTTAACACCTCATACAACACATATCTACTATCTTCTTTAAAGTGCTCAGTCACTTTACAGCTGAGACCTCAGAATGTCATGCTGTGGCTTAATTGAAAAGTTGTGAAGCTTCAAACTGCATGACTGGGACTGGGACTCCGAGGACTAAGCTGACTTTTATTTAAATGTTTTTATCTGCAATGGTTGTTGCTTCTGTTAACCATGTCAGCTACATCATGGCTCCATATTATCCAACTGCAATAAGGTAATAAGGAGTCTATGAGTATCCTGCTGCTTTTACCCTGTGTACACTGTTTGCTGAGAGCTATGGGGAATATCTGACATGGTTGAAGTCTATTAGTATCCTGATGCTTTAAGCTTGTGCACACAGTGTGATGAAAGCTAATGGAGTAGCTGACATGTGCAATATGTAATAGAAAGCTAAAGTTATCATATCAGGAGCACTACTGAAGATGTGATCAGTAGAGGTGAGGTGAGATGAGATGAGAATGAGAGCTAAGTGTGGGCTAAGAAGATAGAAAGAGAGAGAGAGCTAGAGCATTATACAGAGACATGTACGGTGTGGGTATCTCTGTATTGCAGCTCTGTGTAATCCCTCACAGTGATGCTGGCTATGTGGGATAGGTTAATGTTCCAGGAGGGATAAGCCAAATGCATTTCACCAGGCTCGAACAAATCAAATTCCTTATAATCTATGCCTGAACTAACATAAAATGTATGACGATCTGTGCTTCTCCAAAAGTAAGTTCTGGAATGATCAGATCATTATGTGTAGATTAAAGCAATTTGATTTATGCATACCAGCTGAAAAGCATTTGTGCACAAGTTTTTAAAAACTTAATTTGTATGAGCATTAAGGTAGGTATTTAGTGTGTTAAGTATATATATATAGACCCACACCCACATAAAAATACATAGTGATCTTGTGTCCATATGCAGCTAGTGCTAATTGGTGTTTGTCTGCTACGATAGACAACCATGTAAGATCATCTTTTTGCCCTGTAATAGAATTGTGACCTTTACCTTTTTAGTAGTCATATTCTCCCTCTTAGGGTAAATATTTTGTGCTCAATTAAATCATATTTACACTACCAGTAATTGGACCAGGAACTTAATGTCATTCTTACAATTATCTGACGGCACACAGCTTTACATTTATCTTTCTTGTTATTGCTCTGTGTGCATAGGTTACGTATCATGTACAAATCATTAGTCTGAAACAAAATCTATTTTAGATACAAGGCTGATTTATATCATTTTAGCACTAAATTGCTCACAGAGATATGATTTAAATAGTCATGTAGGATGCACAACTATTCTATATTAATCAAAAGAGGAAACTGAATAACTAATTTTATTTTAATGCTTATTTTTTCTATTTTTTTATTTTTTATTTTTTTTTAGTACTAGAGTCTACATAGCTTTGCATAGCAGGATACAAGATGAAAAAAGCAGGGCAAAAATACAATAACGGTAAAGCATTGTGTTTGAATACTGCTGAAATGGTCAAACTTGGAAAACATAAAAGGAACAGGATGAATGGAAACCTGTCAGTGCATTCCAAACCATTGCAGTGTTATACGTTATATAATCAATAGCTTAAAAAGAACACTGGTTTAAGGTGTTTTCAGAATTAGGAATGAATCTAAAAACTTTGGAGAATAATTAAGAGAGATGGTTTAAATAAGCTGCTGTAATTCTTCATGGTATCAGTATATGACTACTTTCCAACCAATAGAATGACAGCAATGATGCTAGTCAAGAACACTGTAGTGGTTATGGTACCAGGAGTGCCCTGACATCCCTGCCCCCAGTGTATCCAATCAAACAACTAGTTAATGGTCTGACAACCTACCTGGGGTCCCAGAGGCTCTGAATGTGCTTCGCTGATACAAATTTGCATACACCACCCTTACAACACTGTGTGCAAAGTGTGACAAAAACAATATACAGAGCACTTAAGTCATACAATACAGCTTCCTGTGAGTACGTAAGGAACTAAGTGTGGAAATAAGGGAACCTCTGTTTCTTTCTGGAATTGTACTGGAAGATTGGAAGAAGACAGATGTGGTTCCTATATTCAAAAGGGTTCAAAATCTATGCCTGGAAATTATAGACCTGTGAGGCTACCTTCTGTGCCTGGAATTGTATTTGAAGGGCTATTAAGGGTAATTTTCTGGAACCATTGTTATATACAGTTGCAAGAAAAAGTATGTGAACCCTTTGGAATGATATGAATTTCTGCACAAATTGGTCATAAAATGTGATCTGATCATCATCTAAGTCACAACAATAGACAATCACAGTCTGCTTAAACGAATAACACACAAAGAATGAAATGTTGCCATGTTTTTATTGAACACACCATGTAAACATTCACAGTGCAGGTGGAAAAAGTATGTGAACCCCTAGACTAATGACATCTCGAAGAGCTAACTGGAGTGAGATGCCAGACAACTGGAGTCCAATCAATGAGATGAGATTGGAGGTGTTGGTTACAGCTGCCCTGCCCTATAAAAAACACACACCAGTTCTGGGTTTGCTTTTCACAAGAAGCATTGCCTAATGTGAATGATGCCTCGCACAAAAGAGCTCTCAGAAGACCTATGATTAAGAATTGTTGACTTGCATAAAGCTGGAAAAGGTTATAAAAGTATCTCCAAAAGCCCTGCTGTTCATCGGTCCACGGTTAGACAAATTGTCTATAAATGGAGAAAGTTCAGCACTGCTGCTACTCTCCCTAGGAGTGGCCATCCTGCAAAGATGACTGCAAGAGCACAGCGCTGACTGAAGAAGAATCCTAGAGTGTCAGCTAAAGACTTACAAAAGTCACTGGCAAATGCTAACATCCCTGTTAGTGAATCTACAATATGTAAAGCACTAAACAAGAATGGATTTCAAGGGATGATACCACAGAGGAAGCCACTGCTGTCCAGACAAAACATTGCTGCATGTTTACAGTTTGCACAAGAGCACCTGGATGTTCCACTGCAGTACTGGCAAAATATTCTGTGGACAGATGACACCAAAGCTGAGTTGTTTGGAAGAAACACACAACACTATGTGTGGCGAAAAAAAGGCACAGCACACCAACATCAAAACCTCATCCCAACTGTGAAGTATGGTGGTGGGGGCATCATGGTTTGGGGCTGCTTTGCTGCGTCAGGGCCTGGACGGATTGCTATCATCAAAGGAAAAATGAATTCCCAAGTTTATCAAAACATTTTGCAGGAGAACTTAAGGCCATCTGTCTACCAGCTGAAGTTCAACAGAAGATGGGTGTTGCAACAGGACAATGACCCAAAGCATAGAAGTAAATCAACAACAGAATGGCTTAAACAGAAGAAAATAAGCCTTCTGAAGTGGCCCAGCCACCTGACCTCAACCCGATTGAGATGCTGTGGCATGACCTCAAGAAAGCGATTCACATCAGACATCCCAAGAATATTGTTGAACTGAAACAGTTCTGTAAAGAGCAATGGTCAAGAATTACTCCTGACCTTTGTGCATGTCTGATCTGCAACTACAGGAAATGTTTGTTTGAAGTTATTGCTGCCAAAGGAGGTTTAACCAGTTATTAAATCCAAGGGTTTGCATACTTTTTCCACCTGCGCTGTGAATGTTTACATGGTATGTTCAATAAAAACATGGCAACATTTCATTCTTTGTGTGTTATTAGTTTAAGCAGACTGTAATTGTCTATTGTTGTGACTTAGATGATGATCAGATCACATTTTATGACCGATTTGTGCAGAAATCCATATCATTCCAAAGGGTTCACATACTTTTTCTTGCAACTGTATTGTTATTATACTTTGTTATTGGCAAAAATAAGCATAGTTTTTTTTTAAAATATGTCATGCCAAACTAAATTAATTGCATTCTACAAAGAAGAAAGTAGAAGTATAGCTCAGGGTTTTGCGTTGGATGTGATCTACTTGCCAATACGGTTCTACACAATAGGTTTGTGTTCAAACTAAATTAAATTTGTCTAGATGAAAATTCTTGTTCTTGGGTAGATCATTGGCTTAAAGATAGAGTACAGAGAGTTGTCAATAACGGTAAATTTTCAAGCTGTACAAAAGTGGTAAGTGGTGTCCCTCAGGTCTCAGGAAACACTTATATTCAACATATTTCTAAATGATCTTGAAATAGGCCTTGAAAGTTGTGCTTCAGTGTTTACAGATGACACAAAACTCTGTGAAGTGATACAATGTGAGTAGGATATTACTGTGCTGCATAGGGATTTAGATAGTTTGGTGTACTGGGCACTCAAATAGGAGATATAATTTATTGTAGCTTAATGCAAAATTATGCACTTCAGGGTAAAGAATGCACAAGAAACTTACACCCTAAACAATAGTGAATGCATGATATCAACACATGAGGAAGATTTGAGAATTGTTATAGACAAACTAGGCAACAATCTACAATGTCAATCAGCAGTTGCTAAATCCAGTGAGATATTGTAAGGCTTAAAATTATAATTTTGCCTCTTTAGAAATCAATGGTAAGACCAGATCTTGAATATGATGTGCAACTTGGGTACCTGCTCTAAAGAACGATATTATGGCACTAGAAAAGTTGGGTGGGCTACAAAATGAATAGAAGGAATGGAACATTTTAGTTATTAAGAAAGGTTAACACATGTAAATCTATTTAGTTTAGAAAAAGTGTGCCGTATAGGGAATATGATAGCATTATACAAAAATATTTGGGACCAATACAAACTGTTATCTGGAAATTTATTTATTAATAGAACTATACATTGGACACAAGGCCACACATTTAGACTAGAAGAAAGGAGATTTAGTCTAAGGCAAAGGAAAGGAATTTTACAGTAAGAACAACAGGAATGTGGAAGTCTTTGTCTGAAGAGGGGATTTTATCAGAGTCTGTACAGATGTTTAAACAGCAACAGGATGCATACTTGCAAAAACATAACATTCATGGATATCATTTTTAATATGTGGGGTAACAGTTTATTGATTCAAAGAAAAATCTGACTGCCATTCTGGCGTCAAGAAGGAAGTTTTTCCTAGTTAATTGGAAATAGCTTCAAACTGGGTGTTTTACCTTATTTAAAATCAACAGCAAAAACAGATGTGAGAAAGGCTGAATTTGATGAATGCATGTCTCTTTTCAGCCTGTGTAACTATGACACCTAAGTCTCTTCTTTGTTCAGTTCAAACAACCATGTGCTCAGAATAATACTGCACAGAGTAATGAGATAACCCCATGTTAAAATTGGTTATTATGAAGAAAAAAAATATTGCTATAGAGCTTTAAACTATGTAAAGTGACGCCAAGCATCTGTACTATATAGGACACGGCAGGCCAAGTGAAATAGGCACTGGAGCAAAAGGGAAATATACTTGGCTACATTTGCAATACAAGATGATAGGGTTAGGAGAGGATGGTTACAAGCAAGAGAGAGAAAATGGTCCCTTAAAAAATTACATTACACTGCTTACAACCTCTTGATCTATGATCTATACAGTTGATCTGCCTTTGATCCATTTTCACTACTGAGGTCTGGAAAATATGTAGTTGAACATTAATATGTGTTCAGAAATGTTACAATGTTCAAAACTGATTAAATTGTCATCTATCTGCACAAACTGCTTAAAGGACTCTCTCTGTAAGTTCCACATTTACGAAGGCCTACAGACTCTAAGCTCCACGATTTGTCTTGCTTTTATTATTTCAGTATGGACAGGAATTGACTAATTAGTCTACAAGTAGAGAAGCCTGTATCACACTAGCGATGAATAGCATGAAAATCACCAGCAGCACAACCCCCATTGTTGCTTGGAGTAATGAGTAATAAATAATGAAGTATATCCTAAGCAGCAATTGGTGGCTGTGATTGGCTGCGAGTGTCAGCTGACTACCCCCAGGCCTATCACAGCACCCATTGCTGGTATGGATTGGTATGGCTAGAAGGAAGTGTACAATCACTGCTTTATCCATACTTCCAGTAGGGGCCAGGCCTTGGGTGTTCAGGGACCCTTATTTAATGTTAAACTGTTCAAAAATGTTTTAACACTGAATGGAGGGTCATAGAACTCCAAGTACTCTAACCAGTTCAATAAGATGAAAAGATTATGGTGTTCCTTTAACCCCTTAAGGACCAAACTTCTGGAATAAAAGGGAATCATGACATGTCACACATGTCATGTGTCCTTAAGGGGTTAATGCTGTAACCTATTGTTTACAAGCCTAATCTACAATACAATGAGAAAAATTTGAGTTCATAATAAATAAGTGATAATATTTAACTTAAAATGTTATTAAATTGAGCAAGTTATCATTTGAAACTCATTTTGCAATAATGTAAATATGTTTCAAAAATTATAAGAAATTATCTTACTTGGGATAGTGATTAAACGGAGCTGTAGCATTTTTTTCACATTGAATAATTAATACTTTGTTCGGTTTCTAATGAAAAAATAATGATATGAACATTTTCAGTACCTGTTTTCATTCCGTAGGCAAGGAGTAAGAAGATTGCCAATATTTTATACATGTTTGGTGTAAATACTTTTATCTCTATGAAATTTGATGTACAGTCACACCAAACAAATACAAGTATGTAGATAATCTTCATTATTTTAGTAAGTAACTTATTCATTCACACTTTGTAGAAATTTTAGGATAATGTATAATATGTTATATAATATGCCTTGTCATCATGTATTACTTTACACAGGCTTTAATAATTATTGTAGACAGATGGAATAAGATATTGGCAACATGATAATAATGATGCTCCCAAAAGCAGCCTGCAGGGAGCATCATTATTGTTACTGCTTTTTATTGATATTGGTCTCTGAGTAAGTCCCGTAAGTCGCGTAAGACCGATAATTTTATTGTTATTTTTACTTTTATTAAATATAAAAAACATTTTAAGCCTATCCACCTATCGGAGTCCTGACTGGTTCCTGATCCATGGTGATACTTCAATCCTGAGAAGGAAACACTAGCCCCCCCTCCCCATCTACATCGGGGGAGGCACCTTTGGAGCGCTTCTAACTCCAATATCTTGTGAGTGCAATCTATAGCAGAGAGTATTTTTTATACAAACTGTGTTACACTATGTTTTGTTTATTCATTATTTTTAGGAAGATCAGCTGAATCCCACGTGTGTTGTGTATATTTATATGGCTTGTTAAGACCACCATTTGGGAGGTGATCTGTGGGTAGCTGTTTCTGTGTTATTGATAAGTATATTTTATTTTTTTGTATATTATTTTTGTATTTTTGGTTTGTAGTATATGGTATATATGTATGTAATTATTTTCAGGAATGCTATGATGTAAATATTATGTGTAAGGGTCCCCTTTTTAATTTCTGTGCCCATGTAATGAAATCGTTCATATTCATTTTCCTAATTCAGGATCTGGGTCTATAAGTCAGTACACTGTAGACTCCAACAAAGTCCACTTCTAATACCAAATAGTTTGCTCAATTCCTAATGTCACATAGATATTTATAGTGTATTTATGTTATTCTGTATTTTATTGTTCATATGACTGTTTTGTAAATTGGGACATTACTTGGAATATAAAAGGCACAGTAACAGTAACACAGCATGGCCTTATGAAGGTGATTTAAGAGTATGTGTGCTGTCTTGGAGGAAGCATTGTTGTGTTTGCCTTGTAGTACTTTTAGAATACCATGATGTCATGGTAAGAAATATGTAAATTGTTATTAGAGAAAATGTGAGAATAAATATGCAGAAAATTCTGGAATTCCCAGTATAAGGTCAAGGTACAAACTTGTGCAGGGCAGGCAGATCAACGGTAGACAACCTTCGGCACTCCACATGTCATGGAATACATTTCCTCTGAAGCTTTGGCAGTATTATAGCTGTAAGAGCATTATGGGGGATATAGTCCACAACATCTGGAGTGCTGAAGGTTTCCTACCTAGTAGAGTAGAGCATGCAACATTTTTTCATAGTCGCTCTTTAGCTCCATAATGAAAGAGATCATGAAACCATAAATAATGTACATTGAACTTTTCTGTCTTTTGACAAATGTGTCACCTTTATAACTATGTGTGGCTTAGAGCATGGTTGTGAATCATATTCTTCATAAGAAATCACCTTAATGCAGTTTTAGAATTTTAATGCCTACACAATTCAACCAATACATTTATGAACATGTAATACTTTTTTACCATATATTTATGGCCTGCAGACAGGATCATTAAATATATCAGTATGTATTCCTTCACAGGTGTCTGAGCCTTAGAAATGGAGATTTGGACATTTTCCCTTTTTAATTCTTTAATTTCTACAACAAACAGTGCCTCCAGTTAGTGATTCAATTTCTGGAGGAAGTCACTGCATTGATATAATGAGCTTCTTTTTACGCTCAATTTTCATAAGAAACAAATAAAGTATACAAGAGTTATATTAGGTAGAAAAAAGGAAATGAAAAGTTAAATGCAGATTTCACTATTTAATAATTTCACATGGTTTGTATTCAATGTGTGTGAATATTTAGGATTAAGCCAAATTGTATTCTGCTTCTAGGTTATTAGAGTAATTGTATGAAACACTTTAAATCAGTATTTAGAATCAGTAAACAGCTTTAAAGTGTTTGACTAAAATGGGTTCTAGCACCTTTTAGAAATTATTTAGATTGGACTAAATTAATTTGTAATATGGATGCACACAGACTTAGATGTTTTGTATTTAACCTGATGAAACTGAAATCTTAAAGGACCACTATAGTCACCCAGACCACTTTAGCTCAATGAAGTGGTCTGGGTGCCAGGTCCCCCTGGTTTTAATCCAGCAGCTGAAAACATAGCAGTTTCAGAGAAACTGCTATGTTTTCATTGAGGGTTAATCCAGCCCTTGATCCATTGAGGGTTAATCCAGTGTGAAAATCACACTGAGATGATGCTGACATCCATAGGAAAGCATTGAGTAATGCTTTCCTATGGGCAGTTTGAATGCGCGTGTGGTTCTGGCCGCACATGCGCATTTGGAGCTGATGTCGACAGGGGGAGGAGAGGCCACCAGCATTTTTAACCTCTTCAGCCCAGCGGGATGGGGGCCATGAGGGAAGGGGGGGGGGGACCTAATAACCCTATAGTGCCAGGAAAACAAGTTTTCCTGGCACTATAGTGCTCCTTTAACTTTAAATTGAAACAAGATACTTTTCACTATGGAAATACATTCCTGAATAACTAACTCTATGTACGTTTAGCTTGTCACAGGTAATTAGTTGATGTGCACTGCTTTGGTCCCTTTGTCATGGTAGATAGCACCAGCTAAACTGAGACTGTCAAAGAACTTTTGTCCTAAGTAGAAGTATAGATCAGGGTGTTGCCGTGGATGTGATCTATTTGGATTTTGCCAAGGCATTTGATAAAGTTCCACACAATAGATAAGTGTTCAAACTCAAGGAAATCGGTCTAGATGAAAATGCTTCTTCTTGGGTAGAACATTGGCTTAAAAACAGAGTACAAAGAGTTGTCATTAATGGTAAATTTCAAGCTGGACAGAGGTGGCAAGTGGTGTCCCTCAGGGGTCTGTTCTGGGACCCCTTCTATTTAACATGTTTATAAATGATCTTGAAGACCGCATTGAAAGTCATGTTTCAGTGTTTGCAGATAACACCAAACTTTGTAAAACAATACAATGTGAGCAAGATATTACTTTGCTGCAGAGGGATTTAGATAGACTGGGGGACTGGGCACTCAAATGGCAGATGAAATTTAATGTTGAAAAATGCAAAGTTATGCACTTTGGCGTAAAGAATACACAAGCAACGTATACCCTTAATGGAAGCGGAATTAGGGATAACAACACATGAAAAGGACTGTGCAATGTCAATCAGCAGTGGCCAAGGCCAGTAAGGTATTGTCATGCATGAAAAAGGGCATTCATTCTCGGGACAAGAATATAATTTTGCCTCTTTATAAATCACTGGTAAGACCCCATATTGAATATGCTGTGCAATTTTGGGCACCTGTTCTAAAGAAGGATATTATGGCACTAGAAAAAGTGCAGAAGCGGGCTACAAAACTAATAAAAGGAATGGAACATATCGGCTATGAAGAAAGGTTAACAAATTTAAACTTATTTAGTTTAGAAAAACGTCGCCTGAGAGGGGATATGATAACATTATACAAATATATTCGGGGCCAATACAAACCATTGTGTGGAAATCTATTCACAAACTGGACTTTACATAGGACACGAGGCCATGCATTTAGACTGGAAGAAAGAAGATTTCGTCTAAGGCAAAGGAAAGGTTTTTTTTACTGTAAGAACAATCAGGATGTGGAATTCTCTGCCTGAAGAAGTGGTTTTATCAGAGTCCATGCAGATGTTCAAATGGCTACTAGATGCATACTTGCAAAAACAGAATATTCAAAGATATAATCTTTCAGTGTAGGGTAATAACTGCTTGATCCAAGGATAAATCTGACTGCCATTCTGGGGTCAAGAAGGAATTTTTTTCCTAGCTTGTTGCAAAATTATGCTTCAAACTGGGTTTTTTTGCCTTCTTTTGGATCAACAGCAAAAAACAAATGTGAGGTAGGCTGAACTTGATGGACGCAAGTCTCTTTTCAGCTATGTAACTATGTAACTATGTAACTATGTAACTAATGGTTATATTACTTAGTTTAGACATAGTCCTCAGTGCACTTCTCCTTTAATGAGTGTAAGAGTTTGGTCTCCATCTTCTTCCTTTACCGAATAGTTTTGTCTGAGAATTAAAAGTAAACTAAATTTCGGTTGGGCAAACGGAATTTCGTCCATGTTTTGTTTCAGTTCATATAAACTTATTTTGCATATTTTTGGTTCAAATGAAATTCAGGTGAGACAATTTCCTTATTAACTTCTTACTCATTGCTGGCAAGAGAGGGGATTAAAAATATAAGGGGTTGAAGCAGAGCTCCCTGCTACTTCCTTCTCCCAATCCAGCCAGCCTGTGGGATAAATAAAAGCCTTTAGGTGTCTGCATGACACCATATTTCTATAAGGGAGGCTTAAAATGTCCCTCATGCACCACCCTACCATGCCAAAGGTAGAATCATGTCTACTAAACAGTGAGCAGACAGTGCATGCTCACTTTCATGAAAGACTTGCGATTGGACAGCTATTGCTGCCCAGTCAGTAATTCAATAAAGGGGGACCTGGCTTCATCGTGCCTCCATGGTGGGGCATTTAATAAAATATTAAAGTTATTGTCCTTCCATGCCTTCACTCATGGAAAGCATTAAATAAATAGGTTGTGGTTGATGGTGTGGCTCTTCCTGAGAAGACGTCTACTGGTATGTATGAATTTGTTTTTGATGTATTTAGTTTATTGGGCACCCCTCACTGTTATTAGGATGAAGTGGTAGGCAAGATTTTTTTTTATGGAGTGTGGTTAGGTAACTAGGGACCCCCAGTCACGGGGATTTTGGCACAATTCTGGGGAGGTGGACAATAGCACATTTACCCTTCCTTCTATATTGCATTATTATACAGTCCCCCACCCCCCTTTTTTACACATTTCACTTGTCTACACCTGTCTCAGGATCTTAAAGTGGGTGGGGATAACTATACCAGGGCGTAGGTACCTGCCCTTTGGATTTCACTAGTAATGTCTTACAAGTGTGTCATTCTCTGAGTGCAAAACCAAAAAATCTCTCTTCCCTGGTCACCAATGTACTGTTTTTCTACTTGAGCCAGGCTTATTTATGTTTCATGCTCATAAGTGAAGTGAGATACACATAAAAAATTTAAGAAAAAAAACAATTTCCACTGCTTCCTTTGTCCTCATGATTTGCCATTTGTATTACACGACTGTGGTTAGGGCAGACTAGTCCATTCTGAAACTCCAATGCTCACAAATTACAGTGACTTGGATAGCTGTACAGTGAACCAGGTTTGATATTATAAACAAAGTAAGACCTGTGTGCTTTTCAGGTTCACCCATGAGGAAGCATTTATTGCCTCCATCTAAATCTCTTTACGCTGTAGGTGTTTTCTATCTCTGAATAATTTAAGAGTCTCAAGGTCATGTAAACGTGGTCAATATTATAAATACTGTCCTAAAAAGCCAGCACTTCTGCAGCGCTCAATCTCACATGTTATCTATCATTCATTTGGCATTTAAGTAGTAGACTGAGTGATTTTGCTATTTCCAGCACGTCCTAATTAAGTGCTTTATTTATGCACCCTTGGTCCTTACCATATGATTCACAAATTGTCTACACTAAACCAGAAATGTTGAGGTCTAATGTAACTCAAGCTTTACATTTCAAAAGGTCAAATTCAAATCTTCACATGTGTACATTCTGTGAAGTCTGATATAATTGATTTTCATAAGAGGCTAGAATCCATTGTATTCAAATATTTTAAAGTAATTACATTTCTAAATAACAATATGCACTCAGTTTATAAAATCCCACATCTAAAGTAAAGCAGTAAAAATATAAATAATACATTTATGAATTAACTGGGATCTTATCAGCATTGGCTGTTGTTATCTGATAAAATTATGAAAAAGGGAGCTAAGTCGGAGAATTATTCAAATTCCATTATATTACCCTACAATTTGCAATATCTTGGTCAATTCCTAATCATTATCAGTTTAGTGATTAACCTCATATCCCCATATTCCCATATCTTTTAGATTGTAAGCTCACGGGCTGTCTATCTAAGCACTTTGTATAAAAGAGCTTCAATAGCTATTTCTTAGCTCACGGACAGGGCCTTCTTTACCTTTTGTATTGGTTTGTGCATATTGTATGTTCTACCCTAATTGTATAGCACTGTGGAATATGTTAGCGCTTTATAAAAGCCCATAATAAATAATACATAAAACCCTGAAAGATGTTTGTGCTTTTTTTTTAAAATAAATTCTTTATTAACCTTTTTTTTAATGAATTCTTTACTGACCCTTTAATTAAAGTTATTGTGTATTATTACTGTGAGACAGTGTTATACTAACCAGTCTATGTCAAAAGTATTTTATTGTGCAATAATCACAGTCATTGTGTCAGCTTGCTCTGCTCGTCGTATCTGTGTAGTATGTACGTAAAACCATTCAGTAAATACTAGAGGTTACATGGTTTTTCCTTTTTTTATTTCTTTTTTTTTATACAGTCATATTATTATATCCAACAGTCTTTTATTATTATATTGCAACAGCATTGGAATCATTTGCAAATAATAGTGCTGTAAGATTTAAAATAGCAAGACCAGAATAATTTAACAGCCAATTAGGCTGACTCTATTTTTTCTGACAGCAATATACAAGTCAGATTTTATTACTGTATGCATATACAAGGCTAGCTTAAGTATCTTGCAGAGACTGTTTTCTCTAATCATGATTGACCTACCCCCATCTCCCCTTCATCTTCATCTGCCACTCACAGATATTTATATATGGACTTTGATTTCTGTGACAGAGGCAATGTTTCCTGGGAAACTAAGCATGCCTGCCCCATTAGGACTGACAATGTTTATATAGCATGGCTGTAAAATGAATTAAATGTATGTGTTATGGATTAACATTGAAATGCTTTAACGCAGTTTTTGTTAATTAAATTGATTATGTTGTACATTATGTATAGGTGCCTATTAGTTTAGCCTATTAAAATACCATAATAAATGTATCAGAAGTATAAATTATAACATAAAGAGTGAAAAGTGTGGGTTTTTTTACCTCTCATTGTTAGGTTTATTTACTTAATTATGTACTTAACTCATTAAGAATTAGAGCAAAAATTTGTTTCATCTACACCTGAGTACATGGATCCACTTGGGAAATAAATCAACTAAGTGATTTATTTGTGAATGAAGAGACAATTTGATTCGGCTGATCCTTTATTTCTTGGCCGAATGCTTGTTCAGTTTGGAAGAAATTTGGTAGTAAAGTTCTGATTCAGAAACCAAATCTGAAGAACAAAAAAGGGCATAATGTTGGGCCAATCAGTGTGCTGCAAAGTATATGCATAATATATTATGTATATATTTTGCAGTAAACTGATAGGAGCATGTTCCCACCATGTTTCTCGTGCAAACTAGAAACCCTAGCAACGTATTGAGAGTAAATGCCCAAGCGTTCGTGAGAGCCAAAGGCGTGGACGTAATAGGTTTCGTGTAGGTCTAGCTTGTGACCCTTGTGACCCTAGTTTGTTTGTATACTAAAGCTGCTGTCTCCTGCTGTCTGGATACCCCTTGCATCGCTGCTCCAGCCTGCTCCGTTCTTAGCATGGCCGGCACCCTCCATTGGCATCTACACGGTTTGATCCTTACTTTAAATTTCATTCAGTTAATTTTGTCTGTTCGTGTGCTTTCCCGGGTCCTTCCTTCATTCGACATTTGCATAAGAATGGGTCGGTTAGTCACACGAATACGATTGCACGTTTCCATGGGTAGGCGGGCACGAAAGCTCTATTGCCGTATAGAGCGTTCATGCCCTATTTCATTTTGTATGGTAAGTTGGGTTCGCAAAGGAAGTTTTCATTAAAAAAATGCTGTCTCCCCTGTTCAGCTCTTTGCACACGACGGGTCATTTGGTTGCACGAATGCGGTCGCACGTTTCCATGGGTTAGGTGGGCACAGAAGCTCTATTGCTGTATAGAGTGTTTGTATCTTTTATTTTATTCATATGGTAATGTAGGTTCGTAGGGTTTTTTCCGTTAATTTATAAATGAACAAGGGTCACAAACTAGACCTAAACTAAACCTATTACGTTTGCGCCTTTGGCTCTCACGAACTCTTGGGCATTTACTCTTAATAGTTTCTAGTTTGCATGAACAGGATAGACACATTTTAGCTTGGCCCTCTAGCGTTCACTACTAATATTACCCTTGTTATAGATAGGCTTACTGTTGCCTGGAAATAGAAATGCAGGTCATTAATATGTTTTGTTTTTGTGTTGGTGTTTGGAATCACTTAGAGAGTGGATTAAGAATATAATGTTATATCTCTGTACTAGCTGGTTCACTTATAAGTATCTTTTGTACAGATATCAATTTTGTTAAACTTGTATCTGGCTTAGACAATACACCTTAGGCCGTACTGTCCATAATGTTATCTATGCATTTCTGCACAATCTACCATTGCTTACAAAAGTAGTTATGAGTCATGTCTAATCAAATTTTACAGATTTCGAGGTTGCAACTTAGAGCTGCATTTTGCTCTTCAGACCTCAAATCCCATTCCAGTAAGTAGGTGTTTTTTTCAGGGGCTCCTATATTTAGAAGAACCTTGACATATATTCATTTTAATATATATACTCATCTTTGTTATCATTAGGCATAGGCCTCTCCTTCCACTCTCTACCATCTTTAGTGGAAGTCACAGATTTCTGTGTCAGGTTACGACCATATTCTCTGACATAACAAACACGCAAGTGGCTTCAGGTCCATTTTGCCAAATTATCTCCACAACGTCCCCCCCCCCCCCTTTTTTTTAAGGTTTAACTGGCTTGATATGGTCTTGAGGGCCACTAGTTGTAACTTTTCTGGCTTCTTTGCTTGGTTGACAGTGGTCCCACGAGGCCAACACCCATCCTCCATGCTTGAGGTAAAAATCGCTGCTCGGGCCAAATCACAGGTAGCTGCCTCACATGGTTGCATAGAGAGGGCCTCCCCTGTAACTCCCAACCTATCTTTGGCTTTATTGTCACAAGAGGCTAACACCCCACCACAAGTACAGTGGCCATGAATCCCCTCGCACCAAATCATAGGTAGAGCCTCTTTAGCCATTTGGCAATTAGGGCCTCACCTGTCATCAACTTAGTGAATTTGTTTTGCCACTTGGCACTAGTTAGCCAGCCAGTAAAATGACCAGTTTTCTAAATGATGCTTGATATATCTTTCCGTATGTCTCAGATCCCTGAAGAAGCGGACGATTTATCTCTCCCCAGTACTCCTGTCAGGTCCATTTCACCTACTAGGAAAGGCGATAACAGTAGCCCTGCATCTGTCAGGTCAGGCACCATTCCCCGCATTACAGCAGAACTTTGCAGATGCAACATCCCTTTCCCAGCGATGGGCAGGAAAGTGGAATTATTCAGGCTTATGCAGAAGAATACTGACAACGCAGGGGCAGGAGAAGGAACAAGTGGTTCCTGCAACTCGGATTTCCCACCATGATGGACGTGGCCTCTATGGGGAAACTTAACGATAGGCTGGATAGAATAGAGGCTTGTAGCCTTCCCCTATCATCGTCTTGGCCCTTAGCTGCTGAACTTCCCGGTTCACCACAGTTGCAAGCTGGTAGTAATGTACCCTCAGGGTTAGGAACCAATGTCGTCAACCCTGCCCATATGGTACCTTCGAATCTCAAGAATGATATCCTGGAAGGCAAAGATGTTAATCTTGTCTCTCGACTGGATATAGTGGAGAATCGCATGCATTCGATGATGTATCCGTTGTATTGAAGTCTAAGTACCCTAGACTGAGTAAGAAATTGTCTATCCCAGATTTTGTCATTGCCTTTGGGATTTGTAAGGATGTCATATGCTCTGTCCACCCTCATAGGAGGGAGGAGCTGGACCTCTACTTGCATAAGCTGGTGGACTTAGGTAATAAATACAGTGGTACGTCATTTTATTACCACTGGTCCTTTTCAGCGAAGGCGTCTGCCATTCTACCTCAGTTCAACATCAAAACTGCTTGGAGCCAAATGTACACTGAGCAGTTTTGCAGGCACTTTGCTGGACTGAGGACAACAGCTTGTGCAATCTGTGCATCCACTACTCATGCCACGGATTATTGTCCGATCTCACCCGATATCATTCCTATTATGGCTTTTCCAGGAGCCAGAGCCAAGTCCGACAAACCAGTAAAGGATAAGCTTGGTTGTTCTATTGTATATTTTGGGAAATCACATGTATGTAATAATATCAATGAAGTTACCTGCGGTTATAGGGCCTGCCACTTGTTGCATGTATGTTCTCACTGCTTTAGGGCACAACACGAAGTCTTTGTGTCAAAATAAAATGCATTCTAGACCTTATCTGACCTTTGTGAATGTTGGTTCTCTGGATAGCTCCTTAGCTACTCACCCTTCCAAACACTTGGTCAACTTCTTGATTATGGGCTTCACACATGGTTTTCATACTGGTCTTATTCACATTTCAGCAGGCAATAACCTCCAATCAGCTTTAGCAGATGCTGACACGGTTGATACACTGTTGCAACAGGAACTAGGGAAGGGATTTTTATTAGGACCTTTCAAGATGCCCCAAATTCTCCAACTGGAGGACTAACCCCATAGGTTTGGTCACTGGGAAGTCCTCAGCTAAACAGAGATTGATCATAAATCTCTCCGCACCTCACTCATCAGGAATCCCTAGCCTTAACTCCTTAATTCCATTGGAGGAGTTTTCAATGCAGTATGCCATGATAGATAATACAATTGACGCCATTATTACAGCAGGTTGGAGCCTGGCTCAGTAAAACAGACATTATTAACGCCTTCAAATTACTACCCATCTAACCATCTCTATAACATCTGTACAGTATTAAATGGAAAGGTCTGTACTATTTCTTTCCAAGACTCACCTTCAGTTCGAAAAGCAGCCTTGTTTGACACGTTCACTGAGACCTTGTGTTGGCTTCTATTGAACACGTGCAGGTGCCATACAGTTAGATTTTCTGTGTATTGAGAACAATTCCTCTCCCTCAAGCAATTTGACCAAAGCCATTCATTTATTTAATTCCTTAGGTGTACCAGTCTCTCCCAAAAAAACAGAAGGTCCTGACACCATCATCAGTTTCCTGGCTAACCACCTTGATTCTGTGGCCATGGAAGCAAGTCTCCCATTAGGAAAAATAGATAATATCCTACAGATTATCAACCAATACATACAAGTGGGTACCTGCAATCGCAAGGAGTTACAATCTCTGTTGGGTTCCTAAATTTTGCCATAATGATTTTCCTGCAAGGTAGAGCCTTTATCTCTAGACTCCTTAGCCTACTTCCCAAATTTGCCAATGATTGTAGTCGTATCTCCCTTGATCCTCAGGCTACCACTGACATGCACATGTGGCACAAATTCCTGTTACAGTGGAACAGGAACAGCATGTTTCTCCCACAGTTGTTGATACATTCACCCGTCATCTGGACGGATGCAGCAGCTACCACAGGTTTTGCTGCCATATTTGAAAACAAATGGCTCTGGGGTAATTGGCCAGAGGAGGTGAAGGATATTGAATGGTTCTCCCACAACTCTGCCTTATTCTAGGTATATCCTATCGTTGCGGCAGCTGTGGCATGGGGCCATTCATGGGCTGGTTGCTCAGTACGATGCCTTTCTGAAAACCAAGCTACTTGCCATATTATTAACAAAGTGAGTTCATCCTCACTGACTATCATGAGGTTCAATAGGAGACTGACTTTGTTAGCTGCCTGTAATCACTTTTATTTGGTTTATTGTCATGTTCCTGGTGTTTTCAATACAGCAGCTGACCAATTGTCTTTTTTTCAATTCCAGGCGTTCAGACAAACTCTACCCACTGCCTCACGGGTAGCCACAGCCGCTCCTCTGTTCCAGGAGCTATTCGTGGATTAAAAGAATTACTGGATCATAGTCAAGTCTTAACTAGCTTAGCCCTTTCGACTAACACTCGCCAATCCTACAAGAGGGCTTTCTTGTTATTTAAGAAATTCATGTTAAAACATACGCTGGATAAGATGTTTGACTTTACATCTTTGGTAGCTTTCGCTACTTTTTGCCACCTCATGTTAAAACTATCCCATAATCCTATCCGGCATTCAGCACCATATTTATTCATTATTCTTTTTTCTTGTCCAGTTAAAACCATACTAAAAGGCATACACAAAGCCAGCGATCCTACATCAAAGGTTACCAATTGATAAAAAACTGTTCCAAGATATGTCAGACTTGCTAGATGCAGCCCCTTTTGAACACATCACTAATTCAGCTATTAAAACTGCAATTTACCTTGCTAACTATTAGTTCCTTAGACCATGACAATTCAACATCCATAATAAACATAACTCCCAAGAATGCCTCAAACGCTCTTATCTAGTGAAATACCAAGATCACTATGTCCTGTCAATACAGTTACCAAAACAAGTCAACTGGGTCAGCCAGTCCAGATTGCATATTACCCTACGCACAACATATGGTGCCCAGTGAAGGTTCTGGATTCTTATGTCCTCACACTACCTACACAATTAGACACACCTTTTCTGTCACTCCATGAGGCTGTCCTGACCACTAAAAAAGGTTTGAATCCTAGTATATATTCAGGACACTCCTTCAGTAGAGGGGGTGATTGTACTGCATCCAGTCAGAGCATTACAGTCCATGTTATCAAATCAATAGGTCGATGGAAGTCATCTGCTTTCTTAGTAAACATACCTCAACCTGTTCAGGAAATGCTGAGGGCTTTTGAAAAAATGTAATCTTAAGGTGTTTCCCTTTGTAATATGTTCTGTGTATTAATAAATATTCTGTGGCATGGTTCTGCCTTTTTGCCCACTTTATTTACTGGCCTACCACATACTTCGGCTCCGGCACACTTCAACTGTCTTTTTCCCTCTATACAGAAAACGTCACTACACAGTATACATTAATCATAACGATGGTTGCCCCAAGCACAAATGCAAAGGCTTTGCCTGGAGTTGTGGAAGGGGCATGTGGGACCTATTTAAGGGACTCCCCCCTTACCTGCCCTACCGTAATTGATCTGGTGATCTGCATGCCCCCCCTCCACTCCCTTTATTCTATTTTATTCTACTTGAGTGGGCCCACTTTATTTACTGGCCTACCACATACGTCAGTTCCGGCACACAACAACCGACTTTTTCCCTCTATACAGGTTATGTCACTACACAGTATACATTAATTATAACGATGGTTGCCCCGAGCACAAGTAATATATAAATACAGTTCTCTTTACTGCTTCTTCCTTTTTCCCTCTACTGCTGATGTCTGACTTGTTCTATGAATAAAATTAACATTTAGTAACTGTCACCTAGCCATCAATTATCTTTTTTCCCATCAATCATCTCCTTTGTGGTGCCACTGGCAGAATTCAGAATCACAACCCCTGGTATTTGGTATTCCGCATTTTGGTTGGTCTATGGTTCGGGTAAGTTATGGCTTGGAGTTTAGGAACTCTGCTTATTACCTGATTGGCCCTAATGCAGACGAATTGTGTTTGAAATGAATCTCCAAGCCTAGTGTACATCAATAATTCTCTCACCAGGTCTCCATTACTACTCACTTTTAAGGGAGGGCAAGTTAAAAATGTAAACCCTATTTGCACTATTTCTAAATTCCCATACACCAATCACTTTTAATAAAGCAAAATATCTCTTCCTGTCAGTGTTCATGACTGACAGTAGGATCTCGGATATATATATACTGCTATGTTATTCTATCAAAACCTATGGTTAATCCCTACTACATTATACAATGATGAAGGGAGACCAAGTGGGCTGTTCTCTCTCAGGCTGGGATAACGGGGGGGAAATAGTATTGGTTCTTATGAGATTCTTTTTTTTTTAATTTAAAACATTTCCATGTAATTATTTTATTACTCCATTTAAATACCATGAACTACTTCAGTTTTTGTGTGTGGATGCTATTCCTAGTAACACTAGTCAGGCTACCTAACATAGTCTGAATAGGCATGTGCACTGTTATTCCAAAAATCATTTCACTGCCATAATAGGAGGCAATTCAATACATTGTTCTCTTCTCATTGGCTGAAAGGGAAAAGAAAACTTAAATGAAAACAAAAAATAGGACAGGAGATATATAAACTAAAATATGTGGAGTTCCCAGGACCCCAATAACCAAGGCCTAACAAATTACCCTTTTTCCTCTAACTCTTGTAGAGTGAGAGACGTGTAGTGTGAGAGATGTGGCATACCAGTAATTACCTAGTAAAGGATTAAAATATTCCCCATACGTGGTGAGTTATATGTTGAAGTTAGTCTGTGAGCTATGCTAATTAGGAGCATGGAGGATTTCTATTTCACTTTTACTTAGTTTTGTCAGACATGATGTGTTTTTTGTCAAGTAGAAATCTATCCTGATAATAGTAAGCACCTGACACAAAGAATGGGACAAATAAAAAAGCATGCCATTATAGAATGGCAAAAGGATTCCATCACTGTGGGTTCATACATATTTTTATTTGCTACATACCCATCTTAACTTGCTGCTGCCCTCTTCAAATCCATTACAATTCTAAATGAAATTGCAAAAACATCATAAGCATGCACTCCTACACAGAAAAGTGTACATTAACCTTGGTGGATTCCCAATAGGGCCCCACTAACGTTAGCATGATACACACACCCTGTCACTCAAATTATTGGGATTGATTAGGCAGGCTATAGTGCATAAAATCTGCCTAATCAAGCCCAGTGCATTGATCAACAGACTTAGATACTGTCACTAGAATTGATTAGCCGAAAATATTATATATAATAAGTTATTGTAACACCATCCCATAAGAGGACAGTGTGAAAAACAAATGTCTACACTGTGCACTTAAATAATGGCATCACCCAACAAAAGTACCATTATAATTTGCAGAAGTCAGGATTAAGAACCGACTGGCAGCAGCTTGCACAGGAGGACTTCTAGTCCAATTTCTCACCTAGGGCCCACCAGACAGGGATAAGGAGCCTAGGAAGGAGATCATCATCACCCATGCAGCAAGGAAGGAGATGGCTAGAATCTAGCTGCGCAGTGTGCATGCCAGATTAAATTTCCTTTCTCTACCAGGTTGCCTGTCACAGTGCCCTCTCTGCAGTAATGCACCAGCGCTGCTGTGCTGTGGCCGTCACTGTGCTCATCGCTGCACCCACGGTGGTTGGTGACAGCAGAAGGATCACTCAAGCAGAGTAAGTTCCTGCCTGTTGGTGTCATCACCTGCATGGTGTCATCTAGTGGCAGTTCGCAACCACCGCACCCCATTTAATTAGGCAATACTAAATAAAGTCTAAGAAAGGGTATCGCTGATGTAATAGTATAAACAGTGAAATTGAGACATTTTAGTTACACATGGTGACACTGGCTATTTATTGTTTATACTTTGTTTCCTTTTGAATTTACAACTTGCTGCTACTGCAAATTCCAACTAAAAATGCACACGTCATTTTCACACTAGTATAGAGAAACTATTAACTTTAGAAGTTTTTATTTTGTTCCTTTCTAGTTAAAGATTAAGATTCTGAGTGACAAAGTTTGCACCATTCTATTAGAATTTGTACATAGCACAGTGGGAACATTATCATTTAAGGATCTGATCATGTTGTATGGAAGATACATAGATGATATTTTGTTTATCAGGTGAGTCATTAAATCACAAACCTTTGAAATAGTATCTCTTATCAAAGATAATTAAATAGCAGAATATTTGGAAATTATGATTCTTTTTATGATTCTTTTCTCAATTTCAATTAAACAACATTTGAATTTGAGCATAGCATGGGGTGTAGAGATAAATATTTGTCAGTATAGAAACCCATTGGTAAAGTGTTAAAGAAATAGATAGCTAATTTTCCCATGCTTTCATAAAATGACGTTTCTTATCTTGGAGAGGTTCATGTGCTGGTGTTATAGCCAGAGAGAGTGATTTTACTGTCAGGGGTGATTTGATATACAAAGAGTGAATACCAGGAAATATACAAAAGGATGAAACTGGAAAGTATCAGAATGCTGACACATATTTTTGAATGGTTATTGCATACTGTAGATATGGGAATATAAATGAATATGTTAGTTTATATTTAGTTTGTAGATAATAAAAGGGCATCGGCTTGTTCTGAGATATAAACTGGAATTATACTTGAAGTCCAAATATCCAAGGCCGTAAAAAAGGTGCTAAGCTCTTATAAAGGATATTATATGAATGTGAAAATTAGACTTTCTCATCAATTCATCCCAGGTTTTAAGAGTTATCACAACAAAGCTGGACATAAATAAAATGCTTCATTAATGAAATCCATTAGATTTGTTTTCATTTGATTTTAAACTTATAGTGATTGCGATTGGTTATTCGTAATAAAATATATAAATTAATTTTTTTTTTTTTTAAAAGACAATGCACAAAACTGATTTTTTGTTTTTTTGTTTTGTGATTTGGAGTTTCATTAGTAGTGCCAAAAAACAGTTGATTGATGGAAATAAGATGACTGATGGTTAGAGAACAGCTGCTAAATGTTTATTGTATTCACAGATCAAGTTTAAAGTGACTAATAGAGGAAAAAAAGGTGCCATATAAAATCTATACTTATATATTTAATAAATGTACAGAAAATAATTATAGATTTTTTTTACTGCTTCTTTTCCTTTCTATTGCGTATTTTTTTCTCATTTGATGTTTGAACAGTAAGCTGATTAACGCCATTTTTGCTTGTCTAAATAGTTTTTTCCTGATTTGATTGCACTGACAAAATTTGCCCAAGCTATAATGCCTCTTCGACGAATATCAGTCAGTAATGATGTTCTTAGCCATAGAAAAACTGGAATGCTAGGGTATGTAAGGTAAGTAATGATTGCAATCAAATTATTTAAGGGAGGTGCCCGCAGACCCCAGGCAAGGGAAAGATACAAAGTTTTTACACAACTAGCACTTAAATACAGTACTCAGTAGGTCTCAACATTAGCAACCCACAAAAGAAAGCATGCACTCCCACCGCCCCATATATTGAATACCCTATCTACACCCAGAATATCTAGAAATCCAGACTCACATGCATCTATACCGCATATCTATCAGTGCTGCTGCAACACACATATAATCTGATAACAGACAAGAAGGCATGGGGTACATATCCCACCTACACATGCCTGGGCTGTAGGCAAGTTGCACACGTAACTGGTTTTACCTCTGCTTTATTTTCCCCTAGTTCTATTATTCCCTATTTTTCTTGTTCCTTACTACGCTCTCTATAAGTTCTTTAACTACGACACCTTAGTTAGTACCAAACCAATGTCCATAGGGAAACAGGGGGCCCCATGTACAAGGGCCACAGTGGACCACTCATCTGAGGCATGATCGAGCACAAAAACCAACACCGACAATAGATGTTGCCCCTGAGAAGTCAGCTCCATAGCACACACACATCGGGGGACAGCAGTAATGACAAAAGCATGACGACCAGATTACTACTCTGATCCTAGCTACTAGGCTCCCGGTACTAGTATGCAAATGAACAGATACGCAGCCACTTCGGGGAGGGGAGACACAGTGTGGTAGCTGCTAGCTCCCATTACTGGAGAGAGCTCCAGATAGCCAAGGTTGTACCATACAAAGGTAAGGCCAGGCTAGATGCGTAGACTAGGAGACAGGGATGGGACAGTCGAGTAATGATGTAATATATGTATGATGTGGTATGATGTACAAAGTTCAATATATAATTCAAAACCCTGTGTGTCGAGAAGTAACATGTGGATGGTATTTAACAATTGTAATACGTGCACCCCATTAACAAGTCCCCTTTTCCTTATTGTACCCCCAAAAACTTGGAAATCAATAAAAATTGTCAAATTTAAAAAAAATTTAAAAATACTTAAGGGGGAATAAGAAAATGTAAATACTCAAGGAAACAGTCTAATGCTAGGAATAAAACAATGAAAATGAATGTACTAAGTGGTGATCCTACCACCAGTGCATATAGTGGAGCACTATACAGTATTTGTAAGATGTACCATACTTACCCTTAAACAATAAGGGATATCTTGTACAATAAGAACTGGTATATAGAGGAAAACACACTATGGTGCAATAAAGTCTTATATGGAAGGTGTGACAAGATAATAAATAGTGATTCACTCACAAGTGTAGAGCCAAACAGGATAGGCTCAAATCACTCTGGCAATTGTGTTCTATGGTGACACTGGCCCTCTTCGGTCTTTATGTTGAACACACTCAAGAGGGGAAACAATAAACACAGAGAAGCCAAAGCTTCTGGTGAAGTACGTAAAATATAAAGTGACTTGTGCACACCTTCCATATAAGACTTTATTGCACCATAGTGTGTTTTCCTCTATATTACAGTTCTGATTGTACAAGATATCCCTTATTGTATAAGGGTACGTGTGGTACATCCTACAAATACTGTATAGCACTCCACTATATGCACTGGTGGTAGAATCACCACTTAGTACATTCATTTTCATTGCTTTATTCTGTGTGCAGTTGGGGAGGAACTCACATAACTGTGGTAGCAACTCTGTTTATGCATAGAGGTTTTTTTTATTGATTATAAGCGCAATTGTCGTACACAGAATTTGTCTTCTTTGATAATGCTAGGAATACATGCTTGCATTCCGAATGTTAGAGTGTTCCTTCAAATTTTTACAATTACAATAAAAAATCTTTGAAATGTTTCTATTATATAGAGGGAATTACATAAAATGTGCATGTAATAATGAAGCTTTTTGGAATGTCACTTTAGAAACACATAACCAATGAAACTGAAATCCGTTTGGGATATTTCCCACTATTTAAAGTAAAAAAAAAAAGAGATTTCCTGAACGAAAAGGTAAACAAATTGCTAATTAAAGTTAGAAAAGAAAACAAAAAACTTGACAGATATTTATAATGAACTAAAATGATTATAAGTTTCTCTATTTTAGTGAATTTACTGTATTTGTGTTTAGTTTTCCCTTGGTGTTTTGTATCTTGTTAATCTGAGTATGTGCATGTTCTTAGACAGTAGACACAAAGGGGTTTATAAGATCATCTTTTAATTCAAGTAATACTTTTTTCTTTCATTAGGGAATCAAATTAGGCCATGAAAAATAACAAGAAATATAGCAATTTATTAATTTACCTGACAGATTTTTTTTTTTAACTTAGTAGTTTAATTATTACAGTCTTAGCAATAAACATTTTCCCATAGTAAAAAAACTTTACCTTTGGGCTTTGATGATAAATTTTATTTTATGTTAAATGAAAAACAATGTTTGATACATCACATAATAGTCCTTTAAAACTGATATGACCTATTTTGCATACAGAGAAAATAAAACTATTGAATTAAAATATATCTTATCAGAAAATCAAGTTCAAGCTAGTAGGATTTACTCTAGACACTACAACCGATCTATAACTTTCCAGATCTATTAGATGATATATTAGACATAAATTAGTAAAACTCTATGACTACTACAATTAGAACACTTTCAACATCTGGAAATTAACTCTCCCTTTAAGCCAGCTACAATCATTCTCTGTAGGGATTAGAAACTCTTGAGAATAGTTTCATGCTCATACAATCATTCTGAAGACACATTTTGAGATCTTTAAAATATTCTCTATTTAAATTATTTTTATTAGTCTAGCTTTCTTTCTATAATCTAATTGCCATCAGATTATTTATTTCCCTCATCTACGGTAAACATTGCAGTCTTGGTCAGCTATTGACTCAGTTTGTTAATAATATGTGTTCACGCTGTTTTTGTTTTAAATTTGGGTCAATTAACTTAATTAATGGGCAGTCTTTCCTGACACTGCCATATTTGTAATCCACAGGTTTGACAAATATTCATATCCCTATAATTAAGGATAGTTGCATCCGAAGGCAATTCCCCCCCCCTCATTCTGTCATTTTTGTTTTGGCTTCTCCTTTGTATCAACATTTTTCAAATCATGGACTGAAGGTATATACATTTGCATTATTTTACAGTGGTGAATCTTTCACTTTTAACTGCTCTTTACCCAAATGCAGCAAGGTAAAAACACTATACATGCAGAACTATGTCAAGATACTGCTCATCTGGATGCCCCTACTTATCATATTTGACTCACTACCCTGGCATGAAAAGGGCCAAATAGACTAATGTGTAAATATGAGGTAAACTAGATACAGCATATTAGAATCACCATTTTTGGGGTGCTATGGTCCCGGCTTTAATATTTTTGGGTGAACTTTTAAATTGATTAAGTATTTTGAAAAATATTTTAATATTGTAATATTTTTTTTTTTAATTCTTTGTTGTTTTATATATATTACATGAGATAACAATGCAGGTTAAACTACTAGTGTTTGCATGTATATGGAATTTCAAGGCATTTCAGGCATCTCGTTACACTGTGCATTAATTGATTCTTGTATTACAGGCTTCATAAATACAATTCTAGTAGAGTGAAACATATATATGGTACTATAGCTAGATCCTAGAACTGTAGGTGGCAGCGAGGGTACGAACCATCAAGTGATTAGAGCTATGGCAGGTATTTAATTGGGTCTCTTTCTTAAACTAGATTAACAATTGCTAGATGACAGTGGTGACTGAACTAAAAGGTTTTATAACTAATAGAGGCAACGACATCAGGATGGGGGTTGCTAGACATAGATATTACCCTCCTGGGGAGCTAGCCTTACGGTCATT
Organism: Pelobates cultripes; assembly: GCA_933207985.1. Taxonomy (NCBI): domain Eukaryota; kingdom Metazoa; phylum Chordata; class Amphibia; order Anura; family Pelobatidae; genus Pelobates; species Pelobates cultripes. The sequence goes on along the minus strand of OW240915.1, from coordinate 66,238,856 downwards.
TGGGCAGCAGTTGTGTTCAGTGTCCATATCAATGGCTTCAGCCGATACCACAGTCCCTGCTTAACAAAATCCCAGCTTCGCTGCTCAGTGAGAGGGCTGAATGGGCTTCGTCGCCACCCCCATTCTTCCGGAGGCACCTCGGATGATGTGAGTACAGTCCCCGTGATTTGCCCACCTCTTTTCTTCCCGTGCTGCACTGTGGGTTGAGGTCTGTGTCATTCTTGTTGGTGAGGGGTCCGAGCCCTCCCGGGCGCTGGCAGCCGCAGTACAGTGTCGAGGGCTGCAAGCTCGCCCAGTGTCCATCTTGGTTCCGCCAGGTTGGGGCCGCGTGCCCACTCTCCGAGTGTGACTCCGCATCTTAGGCCACAGAGGTCTGGTTCTCTGTCTGCATTGGGGCCCAGGAAGGCGGTGTCCATTGAGTAATTTGTGTTGCTTGAGTTGTGTCCCAAGCTTCATGTCTCGCGGCAACAGGTCACCCAGGGCATCTGCCGTTGTGTAGGACGTAAGCGAGCTGAGGCCCTTTTGGCGTCGTTGGGAGGCCGTCTCTGCAATACCTGCCATGGGTGGACAGTCTGGGGTGTTCACCACCATACTCCTTCGGGCCACACAGGTCGGGCTCCACGGCAGGTTCTCGGGAAAAGCCCCTGAACCTGGGGGTTGTATGCGTGACTCTAATTTCTCCCAGTAGGAGGCAAAGATTACATTCATCCTGCGTTCCGTTTCTAGCCATGCTTTGTTGGAGCCGGCATTGTGGCCAGTATTCACCATTTTGGAGGTCTCTCTAGAGGTAGATTTAGGGCTCCATGTCAGTTTATCGACCTCACTGCTTAGCTTGGGGTTCGTGCGGGGGTGGACCGGGATAACCCCCACCGGACCGGAGGGGGGAGGGAACGCGGGCCCAGTCTCAGGTTCTCGGTTGGTTGTGGTCGCGGGGGAGCTTGTAGGCTGCAGAGTAGATGCGAGTGGCCACAGCTCGGAGTGTCGCTTGGATGGTATCATCCTGTTCAGTTCAGTGTCGTCAAGAGCTTGGTGGCCTTTCTGTAGGGAGAATTTGCCGTTTTGTGGGATAAACTCTGTCTTTGCTCTGGCAATCAGCAGGAGCCGCTGAGGCTTGCATCCTCTGCGGCTCTGCAGTCAGGCCCTACCCCCTCAATATTGTAATATTATTTATATATTTTTAAATATGATATATTTATTTATATTAATATGTTGAAAGTTTATAAAACATAATAAATAATATGAAAAGCTTATCTAAAAATATTAAATTATTAATGTTAATAATTAGAAATATTATATAGTTTGCATACATTTCTGCTTGCTTTAAAAGTTAGATTGAAATGAAGTGAATAAAATGCAACCTGTTTTAAACAATTAAGAATACATGAATCAATGTGTTCCCTATTGCCCATTTTTATGTTACAGTTTTGTACAATTAAAGTTCCAAGGAAAACTATTTTCTTTCCATAATGGCAATTTTGCAAATAGCTATGTTGCTCACCAACTTAAAAAGGCATAACTTTTATTATCATCCTATAAGGCTAAAACTAAGCAATAGCTGCTTTTATATTACTTAAATTGCACATTGTGAACCTTTCTGTCATTTTATTGTACTGTCTCTCCATAAATTACTTGTTAAAATGTAGCAAGTTGACAAACTAATGTATGAAACAACACAAAAGCAATTATGTCATATATAATTGATTATGTTTGTAAGAGCGCTTAGCAAATTCATTGAAAGGGTACCTTGGAAAGTCCTAGAATCTTGATTGCAATCACAACTTTTACCCTACCTAGCAGTTTATAGTCCAAATCAGGATGTTTCATCCTCTTACTTCATGCTTATTTGCCAATGTTCTCTTTGCCAATGTTCTCTGACGTGTATTTTCTGAGAAATATTTTATGATCATCCAAGTGAAAAAATGTTTTGTTTTGTTTTACTCAATACTCTACAGGTTTAATGCGTTAACATATAGAGGTAAATATTTCTAAAATTCCAGAGTAATGTAGATTGCATTAGCCATATTAGTCCAGTAGACAAGATGCCAAGATAACCAAAGCACTAAAGCAGGAAATAATACCTTTATATTCAGCTAATATAATATTTCAAAGGCAAACTTCCCAGAATTGTCCTCTCTTCCTCAGGTCCAGAAAAATACACATACAGTTGCAAGAAAATGTAGGTGAACTCTTTGGAATGATATGGATTTCTGCACAAATTGGTCATAAAATGTGATCTGATCATCATCTAAGTCCCAACAGTAGACAATCACGGTCTGCTTAAACTAATAACACACAAAGAATGAAATGTAGGTCACAGTTCTAAATGTGGAGCATTTTACAAGGATATTCAGTTGCTTTTGTTGGCAATTACTAAATTTTTAGAACGTTGCTTTATAATTGCTTTTACAAATAAGGTCCAAGTGCATTAATAGAATTTGTACATTTAGGAATATAACTTAATGATGTGCCAGTGATTGATACAAGAATGGACCTCCATAAGAACGTTCCTGAAAAAAGACAGGCTTCTACCATCCATGTAATCATTTGTTGAAAGTTGTCATTGAACATCGAGGTGTTTTATCAATGTTCTGTTTATTTATTTATTTATTTCGAGAACCATAAGCACTTCTTGCAAACAACAGGTTGAGAAACATTTACATTTTGATGCTTATGAGTGCATCGTGAGAACAATATATACAAACCTTAGATTTACACTACAAAAAAAAAAGTTACAAAAAAAAAATCATTGTATGGCTGGTATTCCTTATAAATACTTTGTGGGAGGCACACTGTTACATTTTTCTATTATGACTTTATTTAGAAAAAAAATTCAATATTTGTAATGTGAATATTGTTTTCTTTATTTCACAGTGTAAATATTTGTTAGGGTGCTCAGTATATATAGATATATATATATATATATATACATATATATATATATATATATATATATATTTTTATTTGTAATGTGAATATATAAAGGAAAATTTATTCCTACTTACCGTAATTTTCTTTTCCTGGTCATAGGCCATGGCAGCACAACAATGGGTAGCTCCTCCCTATCCCTAACCAGACAGGAACCTAATTAAAACAGAAGGTATAAGTAACCCCTCCTACCCCTCCCACCCTCAGTCTTGTTTCCAGCAATATCCCAGGGCGGGATCTTTGTGCTGCCATGGCCTATGACCAGGAAAAGAAAATTACGGTAAGTAGGAATACATTTTCCTTTTTCCTGGCCATATCCATGGCAGCACAACAATGGGTAATACCCAAGCAATAACCAAGGGAGGGAAAGAAGTAAGACTTCCTAAATATGAATGCAGATTGACAACATACACACACCTCATAAGGACATTCAAAATGAAAAACTGATTGCCCACTAATGGCACATTATCAAATTGACCAACTCAAATGTACCAAAAAAAAATGTCTGCAAATTGATTGGAGACTAAGCAGCCATTTACCTACAAGTTCCAGGGAAGCTTGGCCACCGATGCTCAAGAGGGAGAAATGGCTCTAGAGCAAACATATCTTTAAGTACTGTAAGTACTGTATAGTAGCCTAAAAAACAGCCAAGACTATCCATCTGCTGTTGGCTTGAAGATCTTTGTGGTCTATTAGTAAAGATAAACAGAAGAAATCCAGAAAGCGGATCTATAAAAATAGATCTTAAGGCATCTATCTAGGACAGGAGGAGAAAGTTTTATTATGGACTCTACATTCTATGCAAAATAGTGCTTGAGGATCTAATATCCTTCAGTCCATGCCAATGTCAACGATATAGCTAACTTAATGTTAAGCAAATGTGGAGAGATATACTCTCATGGTTAAAAGGGGTAAAAATTTCAGAGCCCTAAAAAAAAAACAGGAAAGAATTCCACGGAGAGCAATAGATAACCGTGGGATCATATAAATACAACCGACAGAAATTTAGATACTTCTATATTAAAGCCCTTTCACGAAAAGAGAGATCAGAGAGTGCTGAGACATATCTCTGAGGTGATGTGGCCAATTCCTAGATAAGTCCTGGATTGAAGAACTTAGAACCTTCTTGGTAGTTCAAAAACCTCTTATATTTAAGCCCTTCTACATTATCGAAACCTTCAAAATGATGAAAGTAGCACTGGACCTGATGGAAGAGGGAAGAACTATTGTGGGAGATCCCATGGAGGCACTGAAGAAGATAAGTAGAAGTGGAAACCATGGACTGGGTATTAATATGGAACTGTCAGGATGATTGATATTGGCTCTTGCAACCTATGCAGAAGAGAAATGTTGGATGTTAAAGGAGTCCCTTTCCTGAACATATTTGAATTTTGAGAAAGGTTCCTCAATCAGGTAAGCCAAAAAGAAAAAATTATCTAGTCTTAGAATGACTAAATCTGTCCTAGGGATAGGACAGGAACAAAAAGACTGAGGGTGGGAGGGGTAGGAGGGGTTACTTATACCTTCTGTTTTTATTAGGTTCCTGTCTGGTTAGGGATAGGGAGGAGCTACCCATTGTTGTGCTGCCATGGATATGGCCAGGAAATATATATATACATATTTCTATATTGTATTATTTCCCATACAAACTAAAGTACTTTCTATATTTGATGTTTCTTTATTTTTTAATTATATAGGTAACCAAGTGCCTACACACATCATAAAAAACATGGGAAGATGGAAATCATCTGCATACAATAGGTACATTCCTAACCCTGAAAAAGAAATACGAATGGCTTTCCATGATATGTCTAAATAATGTTTGTATTTAAATAAATAAACTTATATGTATTTTGAGTATCGCTTCTAAATAATTTTGCCCTCTTTTACAGGCCTAACCTCACGTCAGTTTCGGCACACCTCAACTGACTTGCTACTTCTTATACTGCTTCTTTTACTATCATTGCCTTACGTCCTCGTAATGTGCCGTACACTAATATATATATATGTGTGTGTGTGTGTGACTTGAAAAAAGTCTAAGTCGGACTGAAACGTTGACTATATCTTTGCACAAATAAAGGATATATTGCACAAGACTACAATCCCTCTGAGTGAATTTCTCTGGGGCGTTGTATTGGGGCACAAAGTAGCACCGAGGCAAGAACAGGACAGGAAGGTGAGTGCCAAGCCCAAGTTGGATATATATATGTATGTATATATATGTATATATATGTAAAGGCTTGCCTGGAGTTGTGGGAGGGGCGTGGTGATTCTATTTAAACTCACCCCCCTTTCTCTGCATCACCGTGTAGTTTTGACTTCGGCAGGCCCCACCCACCACTCCCTCAACTCAACTTACAGGCCTACCGCATACGTCGGTTTCGGCACACTTCAGCACTGACTTGTTCATACCTATGGTTACACCATACGATACATACGTTACATTAGAAGAATAGCACCGAACACAAATATATATATATATATATATATATATATATATATTATTTTTTATTTATTTATTTATTTATTTATTTTATTTCTATTGTGTCCCACAGTTGCTGAATGTAAAAATGTGCTGTGGGTTACAACACAAATTCACAGATATAGACATACATTCACACGTCCATTGCTAGCAGTCGTCCATTTCCCCCTCTTGGTTGTAGTTGTTCATTCTTTCCCCTTTACTATTGCCCGTATTGGCTAATTTCTTCTCTCTTCATAGCCAATAGTATCCCATGCTCACTTTCCCCTTTACATAGCCATTAGTATATTATGTCTTCTTGCCTACCTTATTATGATCAATAGTCTCATGTTACCTACACAGAGGAAATAGCAGGAAATACCCTGCACACACTACCCCCACTCCCCATGGCCAGAAGTAGTCACCTATTCATCCCCCTCTCCAAAGTCATGAGTTGTCCTTAACCAACACCCTAACCAGAAGGTCAGTTCCCTCCTCACCATAGCCAGTGATGCTCCATGCTCATCACCATTAGGACATATTTCCCTCTGTGTAGCCATTGGTTGGCCATGTCCACCCCTAGAGCCAGCAGATCGATCTCCCCTCTCTTCATAGCCATAAGTTGCCCATGCCCACTGTAATGAGCAAGTCAATTGCCCTATCCCCATAGCCAGTAAACTACCATAAGCTCCAATAGACAGTGAGATATTCTTGCCCTCTCCACAGCCATAGCTGGTAGGAGATCATTCCCTGGCTAAGTCCTCCCACTCTTGCTGATTATAAGGCCCTCCTCCTTGTGCTTAATCCCGGCCTGCAGTGCACCTCCTTCCTGCTGGTTGTTTGAAAGCAGCAACACAGAGTAGGGTTCAAGTACTCTAGCTAGTACTGTAACAAGGATTGTTAGCATAATTACAATGTGAACAACACAGAGCTGCACTAATTGGTATATAAAGCACACCCCATGTGGCTGAATTTGTTTCTGATGGCAGTGGCTCTTTGAAAATAATTTTACCTATGGCCAGCATGCTATGTCACTGGACCAGCCATGGCTAAATTTATATTGTGGCTATTTGTCTGGTATCAACAAAAATAAAGATGCTGCACACTGAGGACACCAATACTTCAAACCTCCTCTTAATTGCAAAAATTTAAAACACAAACGTCATCCCATAATCTGTTTAAGGCTTTTTGTCCCTTTTATAGGGATTTAATCATAGACTTCTCTAGAACCCCCGAAAAATATTTCCCTTGCTGAGGACTTGGTGTATACATCAACTTAAGTTTCCTGTTGGGGTATTGATGTCTACATTTGTATAGGAGTCTGTTCACAGTTTCTGCAAAACTTTAATAATCTGTTTTTTGCCCAACTGTCCGTAGCAGATATACTGATAATTCTACTACATAAAATAATAATAAAAAAATCCAAATAGTGGCATCATCTCCACTATTGCAATATGCATATATTCCACAATCAAAATGTAGAGCAAATCTTGGAAAAAAGGAATGTTTATGTAAATTTTCGATATTTGTAGAAGTTGCTGAAGGTTTCAAAAAATGGAAACATTTTTCTACATCTCTGACCTCTCTTAATATGCTGTAAATTTTATTCATACAAACACAAGAAGTACCTTTCTGATTTTTATTAAGAAGCTGGTCGTTTAAGGATTTTTGGCTACACAGGTGATTGACAGGCTGGAGGGCAGCGCTCTGCAGTGCGCTCCCCTCCTGCTGGTCAGCAGGATCTTGTACACAAATGGCCAGTGCACCCTAAAGCGCCTGCCCGTGCCATCTTATGGTAGTGCCAGCCCTGTTAAGAAGTATGTGGGTTATATTGTATATTGTGTTATAAAATTTTAATATAACTCCCACCTTACAAAAACAATAAGATATATTAATAAATTACATAAATAATGTAATGTGTGATGATAAATACACTCTGCCCCTTAAAAGACAGACAGTTTGCCAAGACTTCCATAACACAGCAGTCTTTGGAATTAAGCAATCAAAGGATTGAACAGAATTTATAAACAATAGGAAAAATCAAAATGGAGAAGCAGACAAAACCACAATTAGCACAGAACTTAGAGGAACACTATACCACTAGAAATACAAAGGTGTGCATATGTGGCAAAATGCTGCACCATGCCAATCAGGCCATCTGATTGAAAGAGTGGCGTTTTACTCCATTGTTTTGTGGAAGCACCACTGGTGGTTATCAGTATGACAGTAGGCAGGTTAATCCTGGATAACCCTGCCATTAAAATATTGCCATTCCTGCAGAACGACAATGTTTTCATCTGCAGGGTTAAATAAGGGGGACATGGCACCCAGTCCACTAGATTAAGACAATATGGCATTGGTGACTATAGAGTCCCTTCAATGGAGTTCAACAAGCATATGTTATGGTTTTTGACATTGTTTAGCGACATAACATTTATTGCAGATAAGTTACAACAGTCATCCGGAGAAGACACACTAGGTGTAATTTATACTAGGTGTAATTTAAATTAATTACCTGCTATTTGAAGAAATCTTGAGTTCTTGAGGATTAGAATCCAAGACGTCAAAAGTGGTGTGTGTGTGTGTGTGTGTGTGTGTGTGCGTGTGTGTATAAATATATATAGTGGTTCCACTGCTCTACTTCACCACTTTTGGGTATGTTTTGGAGTACCACTTTTTCATTTTTATAAAGTAGATTAAAGGAAAACTCCAAGCACCATAACCACTACACTGCATTACTTACAGTCACTACTTACTACCAATGTAAGTAGTGAAACTGTTTAGTATCGGTTTAGCTTCTTACCTGGAGTCTGATAATTGCCACTACACAACTCCTCTCTGCTGGGAGGATAATCAGAAGCTCCTGCTTAGGAGCCTCCATTAGCTCTCCTGAGCTTACCTCTGTCGTGTGGAGAAAGCCTCAGGTATGGAGAGGCACACAGCTGACCCCATATAGGAAAAGGAACAGGACTTCATTGCTCTTACCACATAGGAGTAATGCCATATATCTCGTTTACTTTTTTTTCTTTTTCTAATGCGTGGCAGCAGACAGCAAATGGAAGAACTGGATACAGGGGCGTACCTAGAGCATTTGGAACCCGGGGCGGATCTTGTGCTTGGCACCCAAAAAAAACCTGTAAAAAATGTTAAAGGTTTTCTTTCTTTCAATTTGTAAACTTTGCAAAACCGCTGTCAGCCCCTCCTACAAAACCCTTGTCCTGCCCCGCCCCTCCTACAAAACCTCTGTCCTGCCCCTTCTACAAATCCTGTACTGCCCGTCTACAAAACCCCCGCAACCCCCTTCCACAAATCCCCTGCTTATCCCCCCTTATAAAGACTCCTGTCCCAATACAAAACCCCCGCCCCTTCTACAAAATCCCTGCAGCCCCACACACACATTTACAGGCAGACAGTCACACACTCAGTTACAGACAGACAGTCACACACTCAGTTACAGGCAGACAGTCACACACAGTCACAGGCAGACAGTCACACATACACATTTCCTCCGTGCGGCCAGTTTATCAGCTGTTTGCTTGTGTGAGCTGTACTGGCCGCACGGCACCCTAACTACCATGGGACACTGTGCGGCCACAGCTCACACAGCCCCCTCCAGCCAGGGCCGGTGCAAGGATTTTTGCCGCCCTAGGCAAAAGTAAAGTTTGCCGCCCCCCCCATGTGACATCACAATGCCCCACCCATATGATTTGCCATGTAAACTAACGCCAGTGCTGCAGTGCCGCCGTCTTTACATTAAAAGGCCTGCAGGAACAGGCTATAGACACCAGAACCACTACATTAAGCTGAAGTGGTTCTGGGGACTATAGTGTTTCTTTAATGTAAGGTAAATTAGAGCTTAGTGCCACGAATAATATACTAGATTGCCTACTTACAACCAGATGAGGATGATGATGGGCTCTAGCTGCAGTCTGGCTCCACTGGTCTGGTGCAGAACAGGCTCTCTGGAGGCGGTTTGTAACTGTGGTCACAAAAATCAATGTTCTGGGAGAACGGGAAGCAGCTCCATTTTTTGGGGGTCCTTTACACAGCTCAAGGTCTGGGTCCCAGGGTCCACCTTCATGTTCCACCAATGAGTTTGTTCACAGGGGGTGGAGTGTGTAGGGGATGTCCTGATATGTGTGTAAGGAATGCATTGTGTGAAATTGTATTTGTATGTGTAAGGGCTGCAAGGTGTGTTTCTGTGTATGTACGGGATGCATTGAATGTGTGTAAGGGGTGCATTGAGTGTGTGTAATGAATGCATTGTGTGTTTCTGTGTGTGTAAGGGATGTATTGTGTGTAACGGTTGCATTGCTTGTGTATGTGTGTCTGTGTGTGTAATGCATTGTGTGTTTTTCTGTGTGCAAGGGGTGCATTGTGTGTATGTGATGAATGTCAATCTCTCCTCCCATTTTCTCTTTCTCCCCCCTCCTCCCATTTTCTCTTTCTCCCCTCCCTCCCTCCCTTGTCACTCTTTGTCCCCCTCCCTCCCTCCCCACTCTTTGTCCCCCTCCCTCCCTCCCTCCCTCCCTCCCTTGTCACTCTTTGTCCCCCTCCCTCCCTCCCTCCCCACTCTTTGTCCCCATCCCTTCCTTGTCCTCTTTGTCCCCTCCCTCCCTTGTCACTCTTTGTCCCCCTCCCTCCTCCACTCTTTGTCCCCCTCCTTCCCACTCTTTGTCCCCCTCCCTCCCTTGTCACTCTTTGTCCCCCTCCTTGTCACTCTTTGTCCCCCCTTCCCTCCTTGTCCTCTTTGTCCCCTCCTCCCTCCTCCCTCCTTGTCCTCTTTGTCCCCTCCTCCTCCCTCCTCCTTGTCCTCTTTGTCCCCTCCTCCCTCCCCTCCTCCTTGTCACTCTTTGTCCCCTCCTCCCTTGTCACTCTTTGTCCCCTCCCTCCTTGTCCACTCTTTGTCCCCTCACTCCTCCCTCCTTGTCCCTTTGTCCCCCTCACTCACTCCCTCCCTCCCCCTCTTTGTCCCCTCTCCCTCCCCGCTCCTTGTCCTCCTCCTCTTTTGTTACCTCCTCCTTGTGCCCCCTCCCTCCCCACTCTTTGTCCCCCTCCCTCCCTTGTCACTCTTCTGTCCCCCCATCCCCTACCTCGCTGTAGCGTGGCCGAGCCCAGTATAGTTCGCGGGTACAGGGAGCTTTTGTTTCCTGTACCCGGCCGGACTAACAGGAAGTGCACACTCAGTGTGCACTTCCTGTTAGTCCGGCCGGGTACAGGAGACAGCTGCTCCCTGTACCCGTCGGACCATCATGAGGCAGGGCTCGGCCACACTACAGAGAGGGAGTGACAGGAGGGAGCGCTGAGCGCTTCACTCCTGTCAGCCCCTCTCCTCAGGCTGCGCCCGGGTGGTGCGGTCCGCCCTCATGGACGCACCGCCCGGGCAAAGCTGCAGCCGCCTGAGGCTCTCTACAGAGCTCGGGCAGCTGCAGCATGGGGGGGGGGCCGGCGGGGCTGGTCATGGCCCCCCCCACCCTGGTGGCACCCGGGCGGACCGCCCCCTCCCCCCCCCCCTTAGTACGCCACTGACTGGATAGTAGTATTTTGAATTGAGTTCTCATATTAGATTGTCTTACACTCTGTTTTTTATTCATTCATAATATAACAGGTGTGTATGGTTACCTAACATTAAGTTTATAGTAGCTCATTAATTAATTAAGAATTGTACCTCTTTATATGGTTGGCCTATGTGTTTGTGTAAGTGCACTGGAGTATTGGAGGGGAACTAAATTTGTGTAGAGAGTAAACGTATGGACCGACCATATACATATGCATTCAGTAAGTGTTGATTTAAATATACCAATTTGCTGTACCAATACACACGTTTTCAGTAGGTTTTGATAGCTAAATTACTAAATGAATGTTAATTCTACAATGATAGGTTCAGTAATGATTACGGCTAATAAAAAGATCTAACTTCAAAGGCATTCACATTATTCAAACATATGCAAACTAAGAGGGCATTTGAAAAGACTGTTTACATTATAAATATGGATAAATTGGACCTGCAGACTTTTAACCATTAGTAAAATTATATCTGAGAATTGTTTATGCATTTATACATATTTTTTTCTTGTATGCGTTCTGGATAATTTGTTTTGTGATTATGTCATAATTTCCAAACATTTAGTTTTTTATGTGCATACATACTCTGAGATAAACATAGTTATTTACTAAAGTGAGAATTGTCAGGTATTTAAAGTGAGCTTCATTTTTAGGGTCAAAATAGCTGAACTGTAAGTACAGCAAAATTAGGTAATTTTTCAAATTCAGTTATTTTAGCCTAAAATTTCAATTCACTTTGAATTCCAGTGGAATTCACACCAATTCTCATTGTACTAAATAACCTGAGTGTAGTTTGTTTTCACAGAGCGTAAATTGGGAAATGTCTTCAACCAAGCTAATAGTCTATTTTACCTTAAATCTTGAAATTAAGTTTTAAATATAGCTATTTATTAATATTATTATCACATTTATATAGCGCCAACAGATTCCATAGCACTTGGCAATATTATAAAGGGGTAAATTTAAAAATTAATTAGACAATTACAAAATATTAACAATAGAATAGAACAGTATGAACAATATATTGATGAAAAACCTGCTGTCTTACTCACTACTTAAAAACAAAATAAATGCATTGTTACACAGTCATAGAAGATCACAGCAATGCAGATGTTATACGATAAAAGCTCAAAAAAAACCAAAGGAAGATGCCAAACCACAACATTGGTCCAGTTTTCATGTTGAAAACATTGTTTTCTGTTCCAAGGAAAATGTAAAATTCTTGGTCAAACAGATATAAAATTGCATTTAATTGTTTTACCTCCATCACTTATTACATGTGATGATTATTCTTCATTGCAGTTTTTAATGTGGTACCATATAATGATGTCTGAAATGGGAGTAGTACAAACGAAAATTGTGCACGGCAAAAAAAAACAAAAAACGGTTTAGTTCATGAATTCATCCAAATTGTTTTTACATTTTGGTAGTCTGAAATCCGTGCTTCGATCTGGAGAACTTTCAATTTAAATTTTACTTTATTTCATTAAACACTATTTGTACAAACCAAAAGTCACAAAAATGGGCCAATCAGTGTACTGCAGAATATATACATAAAATCAATACAGACACTCATCACTTACCCGACCACGTTACGTTGCTACGACCCGGTCGTAGAACGAATTGGTTGGTAAGTGATAAGTTAAGGGATTCCCTGCTCTGCTGTGTTCTTCTATGTTCGGGGAAATTTCCCCAAAAACGTTTATTTTGGTGCGTTAAAAACTTACTCATTTATTAAAAAGAGCCGAAATAATCTTCAGATATGAAATAATCATATATTTTATTCTAAGAGAGTACTTTTATTATACTAATTAATAATATATAAAATAGTAGTCTACCTAGCAGAATAGCATATAGACAGGAATATTACATAACACAAAGAAATATTGCATAAAAAGTCAACAAAGACTTCATATAGTCAAAAACATAGCAACATATCAATTACCCTTAAACAGTGAATACGTTACCTCAATCTAAATGGAAGGAAATATTGTGCCATAAAAATTACAGATTCAATAAGATATTTTTAGACTATCAGTCCAATTCTATATTATATTAACCCACAGATATGTCAATCAATTATCTTCACATACTTGAGGCTGATGGGGTATTTATATATATATATATATATATATATATATATATATAAATATATATATATAAAAAAAAAGCTTGTGTGTTAATCTATAATACACAATAAATCCTGGCTTGCTCTCATGACCAGATGTTGCTGGAGTCTATAAATTTTAATACCAGCTATTGACCGAGTACAGCAAACTATCACGATCTTGATCATGGTGAAGATAAATTTAGCGATACACATTTTCATTTATGTTTTAAAAGTATAGAATGACTATATTAATACTGCAAAATCGAATCTGGAAATTAAATTCATTTTACGTTTTTGTTATGTAAAATATCTAAGTCATACCAATACAACTGTAATGTATTTTGTTTTGTTTAGATTGCACAGAATGCTTCTAAGTCTTATATATACACACTATATATATGATACATGATAATTAGCCACAACACTACAACCACTGACATGTGAAGTGAATAACATTGTTACATCATTACAATGGCACCTGTCAAGAGCTGGGATATATTAACAGCAAATAAACAGTCAGTTCTTGAATATCATGTGTTGGAAACAGGAAAAATGAGCAAGTGAAAATATCTGAGTGACTTTTATATGAGCCAAATAGTAATGGCTAGACAACAAGGCCATAGCATCTCCAAAATGACAAATCTTGTGGGCTGTTCCCAGTATGTAGTGGTTAGAGGATGCTGTTTTTTATTCTCTGTATTTGTTGATTGAATTTTGTGCTAAAAGAGGTCCCTGAGGAAGTCCTTTTTTATAAGGACGAAACGCGTAGGACCAGCATCTCTTTCTTATATTGTTTTTATGAATTTTTATTTGTACACCTCCTGATTTTATAAGTGAATAAATCGCCTTTGAAGTATTCCTTTGGCTGCAGTTTTGTGGATCTTCTTGCTGACCTGGATACCCCACTGGCTATCACTTGAGGAGGGAGAATTAAAGGAGAATAACCCCCCCATCTACATCCCGGGGGAGGCACCCTCAATACGCTTATATTTTTTGGAATATGTGAGTGCATATTTTTCATCAGATGTTTTATAGTGTGTAGCAATATTTGCACTATGTTCTGTCCTCTATTGTAGGTACACTAGCAGAATCCCAAAATATCCTATCAATTATACATGTAGTGGTTAGTACCTACTTAATATGGTGCAAGGAAGGATAACTGGTGAATCAGTGTCAGAGTCAATGCTCATTGATGCACATGGGAGTAAAGGCTAGCCCATCTCATCTGATTACACAGAAAAACTACTGTTGAAATTGCTGATAACTTAATGCTGGCCATGATAGAAAGGTATCAGAACATATGGTGCATCACAGTTTCCTGCGTATGGGGCTGTGTAGTAGAAGACCAGTCAGAGTGCCCATGATGACCTCTGACCACCACAGAAAGCATCTTCAATTACTAAACCATTGAGCAATGGAAGAAGATTGCCTGGTCTGATGAATAACCTTTTCTTTTAGATCAGGTGGTTGACTGGGTGCGTGTGCATTGTTTACCCAGGGAAGACATGGCAGCAGGATTAACATGACAAAGAGGTGAAGGTATTGCCTTGGCCTCCAAATTCCACATATTTCAATCCAATTGAGCTTCTGTGGGATGTGCTGGAACAACAAATCCGATTGATGGAGGCCCCACTTCACAACTTGCAGGACTTAAAGGATCTGCTACTAATGTCTTGGTGCCAGATTCCACAGAACATGTCCAGAGCTGTTTTGGAAGCACAATATTAGGCAAGTAGCTTTAATGTTGTGGCTGATCAGTGTGTTTGTGCTTTCTGACCACATCTGGCACATAAAAAAGCAATGCACGTATGAACATTGAGGTGCCTAAATAACTGAAATGTTGAGAAATTAATATAGACAGAAAGAAGTAAAAATGGCTTTATGGGAGAAATAAAAAAATGTGATTGGAAATAACACAGAACAGTGCCATAGAAGCATACATATTGGAATGTATGAGTTAATGGCAATGACAATTACCAAAGACAGATAAAAAGTTGAAAATAATTCTTAGAGAAGTACATTAATTATTACAATTATAAAAATGTATAAATGTAAGCAGCAGATCCTTTACACACTCAACACTCTAACACGAATGTTGTTAGAGTATTGAGTATGTAAAGGATCTGCTGCTAATGCAAGAAACCATACGGCATGTTCAGAGACGTTGTGAAGTTCAAGCCTCTGTGACTCGGTGCCTCAGTGCATCTTGTGAAGTCCATGCAAAGACTCTTGAAAACATGTAGTTGTTTTTCCTCCAACCCCCATAACATGAACTTTGGTGGAAGAGCAATAAACAATCAGAGCCACTAAGAGTGATAACTACAGGTTTTCTGTACATAGTTTGCTATTTTCTTACATCCTCATCATTTAACTGAAAGCTACAAATTCACTCCTCAGGTTACTCACAATGGTGCAGTGTTTTTTCTTTTACTGATTCTCAGAGTTTGGCTATTAAGATGGAGTATGATATACCTACCACACCAGACAGGACCCAAGGTGCAGACTGTGCAAATATGCCTCAGAGACAATCCAGCATATATTAGCTGGGTGCAAGTTGTTGGCAGGGACAGCATGCACTGAGAGGCACAAGCAAGTTGCTGGGATTGTGTACAGAACCATAAACACAGAATATGGGCTGGGCCTACCAAAGTCATGACTGCTGACCCAACCAATCCCAACCAATAACCCGTTGCCCCCAATAATACACGTGACACCTCATTCTTGTGGATAAGGGAAATGGTGTGCACCACCACCTTCCGGTTTGCTAACTCCAAACCCCAAAGTTCCACAGCCACTACAATGGGAAAGAGCTCCAAGAACGTTAAGGTACCCCCCAACTCGGTCTCCAGCCAGTGGAGGAGCCAGGCTTCCGTGCACCAACGTCCTTGAAAGTAGGCCCCAAAGCCCACTGCTCCGGACGCGTCGGAGTACAACTCCAGCAGAAACAAAGTTTAATAGAAAGTTACTCTGTTTATGCAAACTCTAAACACATAGTAAGTTAAATTGTCACACATAATACAAAAAATGGTCAATCACAGCACACAGTGCAATAACAAATTCATCTAATTGAATCCAAAACCCTATCGAAAACCCCTCCAGCAGGACCTCTGCATCCTTACGCCTGGGGTACCTGCTAAGCCAAGGGTGCATCCTTAGCACGCTCACCGGAGTGCTCTCCTCTATGGATATCCTCCCTAGTGGGTCTCCCACCTTGCTTACCCTTCTTGAAGCATCGCAGGGGAGGGTGGGCCCCTCCACAATGAGAGCGCTCGTGCCTGATCCGAACCACTTGCAATGGTACGCCGGCTGCTCCACCATGACTGCCGACGCCATCTTGGGCCTTGATGCCCCCGACCTCCTCAGCCCGGGTCCTCTCCCTCCCAGTCACTGCCGACTGCTCTGGGTGCATGGCCGAGCCGCCACTTCGCCTCCTCTCCTGGTGCCGAATCGGACTTGGTGACAGATGCGACGGAGGCCTTGATCGCCTTGGCCTCCATCCGTCTCAGGCTGTCTGTGGGACACTCCTCACACCCGATACCAGCTCCTCCCTGGCCCCCTGTCCGTGGGTCTCCAGATAGGATTGCAGAAGCCTCTGCAATTCATCTCCATTGGCAGCCATGCCCGCAGCAATCAGATCAGCAAGGTCAGAATCAAGTCATCGTTTAGGTGATAAATGTTTAATCAATAAATGTTTGCTTTCTGAATTACAGGGGACAGTCAGCTAAGAAACAGTCAGGAGCCCTCAACTGATCCTGCCGACTGGTAAGTCCCCTCTCTCTCCCCTTCTTTAAGAACCCCCAACATTAGCAACATTGTATCTTCCCTGATCCTGCCCACCATCTTGGGCAGCAGTCATGTTTCCCCTTCCTTATTGTTCCAGGGGGAATCTGGATGGGAGGTGCCACAAAGTATAGTTGAGAATGACAGGACTAAGTACGATCCTGTGGGACCTGCAGATCCAGACAGACAAGCAAGTATTGGCCAGCCACCCTGGCATTGTGGGTAAGAAACAGAACACTGCAGTGGTGGTGGATGTGGCAATACATTATATATATATATATATATATATATATATATACCCCTTTTTCTTTTTTTATATATAAATATTTTGTATATTCCTCAATCTCAGATCCTTTACCAGAGACCTGGGAGTCTCAGGGCTCTGCACAGTATTAGCTGTTCTTAGAACCGCACTCTTCTGGACAGAGATGTCCGATGTCCTACCTGGAATCTGCTGAAGCCACTCACATAATTTGAGGGTTACAGCTCTCAGTGCTTCTATCACAACTGAAACTTCTACTGCTTTCACTTTCCACAACATTCCAAATTCTTTCTATCCCTTGGTATTTCCATCCCTTGATATTTGTCCACCTTCTTTTTCTTGATGTAGTCATTGGGTATATATATGACATTTTGAGCCCAGGAATTTTTTTTTTAAAAAAAGGTTCTTTAACCCTTTCACTACCCAAATTATGTATAAACATGTTTAACCTTAATTTACTTTGCAAAATGAACATTAGTCCATACATACTCATTTATAATCCACATGTGAATATAAGACTGTACAGGAATGAGTTTGTAGTGAAGGGGTTAATGAGGAAAGATCGCTCCACTTACAAAGACAGGACTTAATGGAGCTCAAACTAAATAAACAGTACATTTCATGCAGACCTTCGTCTTTAGGGATCAGATTGTGATTATGGCAAGTGTAACATTAGGTCCTTAAGGGTATAATGTACAAATGATGGGTAATGTAATCACATTGCAGCCCAAATTAACAAAATTAATTATACAGAGTTTCAAGTTTATCAAGATGGAAATGTGGACCAGATGGATATACTAAATCAATAACAGGTATTACCAATATTGTATTACCAATTTTGAAAAATGTTTTGTCAATCAATTTTTTATTGTGGTAATTGCACACATTAAAACAAAAATCATGATAGCATGAGTGCTCACAGTAACATAAAAGATCTCGGTACAATAGGCAAAAAAATACCTGTTTTACAAATAAAATAAAATGGAAAATTAGTCAAGCATTGCTACATAAGGAGATACCCAAAGATATAAAACAGGAGTTAACCTGACAAGCAATCAGCTAAGGTTTGTGGGGTAACAGAAGACTTAAGGAAACCGCATAGCTGACAACCCAAATGCTAATATTTCCCATTGCAAGGCTGCTCAGCCAAAAGAAATAGAAAAATTGGTAATTTTTCTGGCAAAAAAACAATACATATAAAGTGTAGATCATGGAGCTCTCAGTGAGTGCATCTAGACTCTGCCACCTTGATATACACTTTTTTTCCCACAAGATTAAAACAGGGTCTGTTCTAGCAACAATTTTAGGGTAGAGTTCAGAGGATAGCATAAGGTCCAAATGAGAGGTAAGATTCCAATCACATTACAAAGTACTTATAGGGAGTGAGACTAAATTATCATTAACTATTGTTTTAACATTTTGTTATGCTCAAAATACCACTATGATTGTACTGTAACAATTTAGGAATAGCTGGAATTGAGAGAATAATCTTTCAGTCACATAACAATCCTTCTGCAGACAGCCTCAGATTGTGAGATGTATGTTTTTTTAGTCTGGGAAATAGCATCTTCTGCATGCATTTGAACACGTGACCCTTGCATTCATAAGTAAATAATGTGTACCAGAAGGCCATTGACATAAATTTATAAATAATAGATGTGTGCCTGAAGGTCACAGACACTGGTATGTACAGCGAGAACATTTGGCTTAACTAAACCATTTTTCCCGAAAAAAAAAAGTCTTTTGAGATACTTGACTTTTCAAAAAAGTTTCAGTTTGTCAGAATTGTGTTTAATAAAAAATGATTTGGGGGTCACTAATAGTGAATAAGCGAGTGTGCTGGATTGTGTATTTTGTATGTTGTATATATTGACCCCAGCTGCATCCTATAATGTCTGCATGTCCAGGTGAGTGCAGCCCCCCTGGTTTCATTTATATACTTGGGAGTCCAGGCCAACTCCTTGGGCCGGCATTAGGCTGCTAGAGTTGGTCCTGCCAAGAATGGGGTACATTGACTTTGTGGCAGGCTTATGCAATATATGATCATATAATGCCCCAGCAGTACCCTATAATGTATGTATGTTCAGGTGAGTACAGCCCTCTTGGTTTTATATAATACAGATATTATAATTGTATTACATATTTATATATATAATACATATAGAATATTGCTTATATTTTTAAACATGATATATTTATTAAATATACAAGATGTATGGAGTTTTTTTTTTTTTTACTGCTATTTCTCACTTCTCACTTGATCTGTGAATAAAATTGACATTTAGTGACCGTCCCCTAGCCATCAATAATCTTTTTTTCTCCATTAAACATCTTTTTTTATAAACAACACAGGAGGAATTCAGAATCACAAACTGAAATGGACATGCTCAACCATTTGGTTTGTTCGTGATTCAGGTACATTTCGACCAATTGTCTGCTCAGGGAAAATTCTGACTAGTTGCAGTTCAGACCAAAATGAAGCTCCAAATCTAGGAAATAACGTGTGCCCCAGAAAGCCAGTAGCTCTTATTAGTAAGTAAAGGATATAAAAGTGCCTTTGCAAAGTAGTAGTCACAGTAAGCTCACCGTCTTTCCTGTCAATCTGAATAATGGGGTCAGAAAGTTGGAAATTTTGACATTCTTTGACCTGTTCATTGTTGTAAAATTATTATTTTTTTTTTGCCTGATTACACTTTAGTGCTGATGAACGTTTTTTCCTTATCAACAGGGTTGCCACAGTTGGTTTAAGATAGATTATTTCAAATACTTGACTATTATCAAACATTAAGAGTATGGGCTGGGATTAGACTGTGCCACACCGGTGTCTTGAAGGGCCTGAAACAACGTTTTTTCCCAACTGACTTTGGTAGAAGTCATATCTTTATAAATAGACATCTCTTGGGTTACTTTCTTGACATCTCATGTTATACACTGAATGCATGATCTTTTATAGGTATACATTGTTACTACAGTTAATTGGTAGTCATTCCCTGGTTAGTTCAATCCACATAAGAGAATTCATATTAGCTTGTGACACCAGCAGTGCACCACATGATATATAGCTTCAGAGATCAAGAGGTAGGCAGCAGAAAACACATTGATTATTTATCTTCAAAGATGGCTCTGACAGCTTACACTGTGTTGGCTTTAACCTCGAGAACCAATGATATATATATATATATATATATATATATATGTATTAATTTTTTGTACCTATGTAGAAGAAAATGAATGGTTTTTATTATTACTATTATTATTATTGTTATTATTGGTTTTCATTTAATAGACACAACATATAAATGACTGTAAATAAACAAATAATGACATTTCATTGGGAAAGCTGTCGTTGCCTTAATGCCAGAGGGATTTACGTCAAATCAATAGATAAAATGGTTGTATAATACACACCTTTACACAATGTAGCCAAGGAGGAGCTCATAAAATATTCAGCAGATAACATAATTATAATTGCATGATAAAATAAGGTCATAAAGATAATTGACATTTTGAAAATTAAATTTAATGAAAATAGCAGCCAAATGTTCTAAGAGTCACTTGCAGAAAAGGAAATGCTGGCACCACATTGTGACAAAAAATAGCCAGTGCTACTTAAATGATGCATTTTGGTGGACTAACATAAAATAATAAAGCACATTTTATCACATTTGAAATGAATTTACATAACATAATGAGGTGAAACATATAAAAACCTCTAAAATATATTCATTATATTAGGCTTGAAGGGTAATATGGTGAGAGTAGGTATAAGGATTACAAAAAGGGAAAAAAGGTAGGTTTGTAAAGAAAGAGCAGTCAAAAAATATATTAATTTATATAAAGGCTGAGATTGGGTACTCAAAAACTAGAAAAATCAAGAAATCAATAATAAGTTAATTATTTTGGGCACAATTCATATTTCTTTATGATATTACCAACCAACAGTTACTCATGCAAAGTAGTGCTAGGTTAAGGACTTCATGACCTGGAACTGACAATTTTTTATGGGCTAATGACTCAAGTTGAATTTAGAGTATTTACAAAGCATTGGACTTGAATTGCTGCTCCAATAACCCATATGTTAACATTTTATCTTGCAGGGTTGCTCTATCTCTTGTGCAGAATGAACATTCCGGTATTTTGGATATGGACTTCCCTTATGGGAGAGTTCAGTCTGATGTGCAAGTGGTGTATGTTCTCTCTGTTATGGCACAAGTGAGCAGCATTTTTGAGACCTGAGAGAGGGCTAGCCAAAGGGCTAGCTGTTGATGTTTCACACATCTTTTGCCAGTTTTCAATGTTATGGTTCTCATATGGTTTTGTTGCAATGCCATTACATAGGGTCTCCCTAAGACAATAGTGTAATCCAGATGTAGACACTGTCCTCACTGTGGGTATCAGCTACACTTCACTAATGGGGCACAATAAAGACAAAACAATTGACCAGGTTTACAGTACAGAGGGCGCTTCCCCATATATTGGATCTGGACTGCCCTTATAGGTGGGATCAGTCTGGTATAGGTTCAATCTGAAATGGTACAAATGAGCAAAAACTCTTTTTGGACCTGAATGGGGACTAACAGAAGAGCAAGTCATTGATGTTTCTCTCAGCTTCTATCCATTTTCAGTGTTCTTCTTTTGTTTTTCGCTGCTATTGTGCAAAATTCATGGACCTATCTTTATTGTCACTTTTATCACTTTTAACAATATGATGTGCTCTCTTTCCTCAAGCAAGGTCTGATAACACTCAGATAACACTAAAGAAGTCCTTTCCAGATCCAGCTTTACTCTCCAATAACAGTCCCATCTCTCCCCTACTCCTATTATAAAAATGATAGGACTTGCACGTTTTTGCCACGCCATAATCTTTTTTCCTCATTCTGTCCACTTCATCCTTTGCATTCCTGTACACATACTCAATACTTTAACAACATTATTCAAAGTTGCTAATGTATTTTTATAGATAAAATAATTAATTTTCTTCTCTAATAATTACTTTCAACTTTTTATCTGTCTTTCATAATTGTCAATTCCATTTTCTCATATACTCCAATTTGTATGACTTTATTGCACCGTTCTCTGCTTTTTCAAACCGTATTTTTTCATCTTTCCCTTAATGACCTTTTTACTTTATTCTGTCCATATTTATTTATCTAGATTTCAGGTTTTCAGTCACCTCATAGTTCATACTTTCAAAACTTTGTCTTTTTAATGTGCAAAATGTAGTCAGAAAGCACAAACACACTGATCAGTCACAACAATTAAACCATCTGCCTAAAATTGTGCAGGTTCCCAAAACAGCTCTGATGCACTGAGTTATGAACTCCTCAAGACCTCTAAATGTATCCAGTGGTATGCACTATGTGTTCTGATACCTTTCTATCATGACCAGCATTAGGTTTTCTGCAATTTGAGATACCTTCGTTGTTCTATGTGACCAGACCAGACGGGCTAGCATTCGCTCCCCTGATGCCATGACCAGTGGTGTATTTTGGTATTGTGCTGCCCTAGGCATGACTAAACCTATGCACCCCACCAATCTAAATGTGCCCCACACCTGCCTGCCAAGGCCACACTTCTTCCTGTTTAAGACCCATGTTACAATGATCTATACACAATTCCTGAATCCTGAAAATATCCCTGTTCTTGCATGGTCAGCATACTCACCTGACATGTAACCCATTGAGCATGTTTGGGATGCTCTGGATCGGCGTATATGACAGCGTGTTCCAGGTGCTGCCAATATCCAGCAACTTCGCACAGCCATTGAAGAGGATGGACCAACATTCTACAGGCCACAGTCAACAACCTGATCAACTCTATGGGAAGGAGATGTGTTGCACTGCGTGAGGCAAATGGTGGTCACACCAGATACTGACTGGTTTTTGGACCCCCCCAGAATACCCCAATAAAGTAAAACTGCACATTTTAGAGTGGCCTTTTATTGTAGTCAGCCTAAGGCACACCTGTGATCTAAGTATATATTATTTTTGTTTTACATTTTTTACATTTATTTATTTTATTTTCAGCCAGCAGGGGGACCACCTGTCATTACAGGCAGTCCCTCTGCTGGCAATACAGAAGCCAGCTATCCCGGCCATGTGATTGTGAGGTCCTCGCAAGGACCTCACTCTCACATGGCCGGGGGGCACCGGAGAAGGAGGATCTGCCACGGGGGGGCTCCCTGGGAGTCCCCCCAACCGCGATGATCGGATAAGTAAGGAAAGACCGGAGGGCATACTATTATGCCCGGCGGCATTTAGAGCCGCGTAAAATAGGGCATAATAGTACACCCTCCGGTCTTAAGGGGTTAATATATCCCAACTCTTGATAGGTGCCATTGTAACTATATATTCAATGTTATTCACTTCACCTGTCAGTGGTTTTAATGTTGTGGCAGATCAGTGTGATAATTTGGGGTTCTTTGTGATTATTGTGCGAACAGTGCTCAGATCTACCACTTTTATTCTGTATTGTAATTTTCTACAACTTATACCACAAACCAAATCTCTGTAATATTTTGTCATTTTCTATTTTTTTTATTTATTTTTTTTACAATCTTTATTTTTAGTATTTCAAAATAAGAAATCACACATTTGCAGCATGGTACAAGACAAAGTGGTGACATACAGAATATGCAGGTATTCAAGGCATATGGGCAGGTAAGTACTGTAAGATAAGACACCTTTGACAAATTCATCTAATATGAACAATTTTGCTAAAGTAATGGCAGTGACCTCTAGGTTTCTTAGAGGTCACTTTCTAATTGTCTAATCAGTATAAAATTGGTCTGCTGGTGATACATCCTCTCCAATTCACATAGCATGTGATACTTTTTTTAATTGCTCGTAACTTTGGCAATCATTCCCATGCCATTCTGAAAGTCTAATTCCTGGGGCTTATTGGTGAACATTTACATTTACTCCCTGTATCCTTCACAAACATGAACCATATACTGATACAAAATATTAATTCACTCATTCTAATGTCACAATACTCTCTTTGCATTGGTCTCTCATTCACTTATCTATAGCCACCATAATCATTTATTACTTCCTTGTCCATACTCATATATTTCATGCATTTTTGAGAAGATAGGATGGCACACTACTGTTCTAAGTATAAAACAAAATAAAGAATAAAGGCTCTGTTTTTATGGAATATGAAGTCCTCGATGGTGGCTATTGCTTTCTATTCCCATTACGTTAATTGTTTCTCTAACTTGTCCTGAATTTTCACATTTCCTTTCCAAATGTCATATATTACTAAGAACTCAATTTGGTTTCTAAACTACACAACCTTAAATAACACAATATATTACTCTAACTCTCCCTCTTCACAGTTCCGAATTACTTTCTTGTGACAAAATTAGTGACCTTTTTCCACTGTGCACAGTAAGGAAATCATCAAAAAATTGCACTTCATATTGTTTTGTTCTTGAACTGAGTCTGTCCTAATGAAACCGTGGAGAACATTTCTCACAAATATATCCGACTTAACACTTTGCTAGAGTATGTCTTTAAAGCCTCTCTGTTTTCATTCTCACTTGATTAAACGGATGATTAATGATCTTATGTGAGAAATCTGACACACTAAATTATCAAAATATCTGAAATATAAAAAAAACAAAAAACATTGTGTTTCATTATTTTCACAAAGCAGACATGAATATTTAATGAGAGTTCAGTGTTTGTAACAGTTAAATATGTCAGGAGCTTGCATACATGTGTGGTGCTGCCTAATGATGCCAGTTTCAATCAAAGCCTGTGCTGAAAAGAGAGTAGCTAGTTTACAATGTTTTGATGTAGAACTGTCATGCACTATTCTATGTCTTGAAAATTATTAGGCCAATTTCCTGAAACTGGTAGTGAGCAGTGGTTCTGCTTAGCAACCGATTCTAACAGCAGGCTTGTAAAACTTATATTTTTATATACCATAATAATAACATTATCAACATATTATACATAATAGGATTGTAATTAGAAAGGCAGTGAGCATAGGTTTTAGATGAAGGTGCAGATATGTATACAAATTTTAAATCATTGTATAGAGATATAAAAATCAATTGAAAAACAACACTCTTTGTCATTGCATTGTACAATATTTTCAGTGTTTCAACTTCATAGGTTTGAAACATTTTTGTAGTAATTTATGTTGAATCGCTAATTTAAAATGAGTATTTTTTTATGTGCTCATCTATTTTCTGCTTTTTAATTGGTAGCTAGTTGAATGGAAATTTTTTTTTATTAGCCTCCTGACAGCTTCAGGATATTAGTGGGGACTCTTTTTCTGACAGAGAAAAATAAAATAAAATGCAGGGTGTGGTGTAAGGGGGGAAAACAGGCAAAAGGTAATTAGGATAAGGGGTTCTTCTTTTCAGAGACTGTTTACAATGGAATAGTGTC
The DNA here is from genome assembly GCA_933207985.1 of Pelobates cultripes. NCBI lineage: Eukaryota > Metazoa > Chordata > Amphibia > Anura > Pelobatidae > Pelobates > Pelobates cultripes. The sequence goes on along the minus strand of OW240915.1, from coordinate 66,213,351 downwards.
AGCATGAAATGCTGTGAATCAGCCTGTTAAAGTCTTGTGTGGTGATCTGGTCTCTCTTCACTAACAGCTAATTCCAGATGAACAACAACATATCCTTAACACAGTACAATATGCAATATAATATTTAATGTTATATACTGTGTGTGTTCCAGGAAAATATTCAAAAAAATAGTGTGATAAAGTGATAAGATAGGTGATCCCCTTTCCAAAATTATGGAAGCTGAAATTGCCAAAACAAAGACAAAGATTGATGCAGAGTGAGCATTGTCCACATCTGTAAATTCCCCTGACATGCATTAATTTCATATGGAGCCCTCACAGAATGGTCATCCATAACAGGTATTTTTATCTGATGGTCAGCATATTAAATACTAAATTTTTCCCACAGTCTCCATTGTGGCAGCAAAAAAACAGTAGTATAGTCTCTGGTACATCCTTAGCTTTGATGAGTTTGTGGATCACTTTGTCATTGATTATTTACAAATTTCAATAATGTTGATGTAGTATCAAGGAGAGATCCAACTGTAAAGAATAAAGCTGTCCTACTTGTCATAGACGGGTGTGGCGAAAGTGACCTTGCCACTGGGTTCTGGAGGGGCCTGATTGCTCGCCTTTTGCCCAAGATTATGGCCCTGTGGTGTATGGCCCTTTAAAATTGTTATTGGGGCATATTGAGACTTTTTGGGAACAATGCCCCTTTAAGACTGTGTCCCCAGACCTTTAAATTACTTCGTTTGTGGCTTTTTCCTATTTGATTCGGTAAATAGGGCTTACCGAACCAATTACTGCATAGGCGGACCACACAGAAGTGGAAGTGTGCAGCTAATTTACCTCCCAGGCTGGAAGGCTGCTGTAGGTTAATTGCCGACCGATGAGTGGCCGCCGTTCGTACAGACGAATACGTGGCGTCGGCCATCTTTCTTTAGCCGAACGCGGTCAGCGGTGTGTGCAGTCAGATCTATGGAACTAAAATCGGCTACCCATTTGCACGAACACCGCTGACCCTTACCTTCTCCTCCACTTAGCCGCTGCGGCTGAAAACTAAGTCCCGTTCGGCGATTTGAACGCATAGTGAGACTAAGCTATTTGCACGAACGGTGCCCCGTTCGTGCATGCGAATGGGACTTAATCATTTTTCTAAGTGAAATTGACCGACCGCACAGCCCAAACCTATGGAACCATTTTGGGCAGGAAAGCATGCTTGCGGTCGGTCAAAAGGGACTTCCAACTAACTTTTTAACCCCGGGAAGGAATTGTATGATTTTTGGATATGTCTACATTTGAAGTGTGCGGAGTAATAATATGTAACTTTTATGGAGATTGGATGTATATTTTAGAAGTTATAAGAATTGTAATAAAACTGTATTTTCCTGCCTGTGATAATTACATTAACCCATTGTGTTCAGTAATTATATCACAGGCAGAGGGGAGGGTTTGTTTGTCCTGACTGGGAGTGTTTAACTGTATGATAGTGTATTTGATTGGCTGTGCTACAAAAAAATGTGGTAACATTGTGTAAAAATGTGTATATAAGAAACAATAAAGCCACAGCTCTGTCTGTTCCTGCTTACACTCCAAACTGTGTTTCGTCCAGTTATTGGAGGGAAGAATATTTGCTCCTGTGTCTGCTGTTCCAGCTTGCAGGAGATCCAATGGGGAAAGTCCTTGTAAGGACTAGAGCTAATTCTCCATTCGGTTCCAGAGTTCCCAGGACTGAGTAGCGTCCAGTGCCTGGAGGTGTCTGCTGGAGTGCTTGGAGCCCTCAGGAAATGCTAGGAGCATCCTTCAACGGAGGTACCCAGTCGGAGTGCCAGGTGATCCGTTACAACGGGTAACTCCAGAAGGGCTACCGGGAAAAAAATTTTTTTTTGCAAAGCTATTTGTAGTATCTCAGGGTTCTGCACACACCATTGCTCACAGCAAGGTAAAGAAAGCCCAAAGCAGGGTAAAATATCAAACATACCCTTGTCCTACTTATGTAGCTCATCGTACATCACTATGCACTTTATCATAAATCTCTTGGAACGCCAAATGAAACCAAAACTGCCCTTGTGATTACTGTGCAGATGTCCACCAAGGGCATCAGTGCCATATACTGGCAAACAGGAGCGATCTTGTTCCTCAGCACTAGTTTCCTTTCCTTAAATGAGTAAAACTATAACTCATTTCAAACTTCTGCTTTTCTTTGGACACTTACTCATGCCAGCTTTTTATAGAAGTATCTTTTCTTTTGAACCAGACTCATAATATAGTTTTGATGGAAATAAATACAGAGTCTACAACCCCCTGCACTTGATCCTTGCTCTGAAAGCTCTGCAGATGTTATTGCAGGTTCTCTCCAGAGCCTTTACATGCCAAGGTCAAAGTAAAAGTTACCTCACTTCCACATCCTCTCGCATAGACTCAGGATAAAAGTATATACGACCTGCATAGTTGCTTGGAGCTAGCTTTCCATTAGAGACACCCTAGTTTGTTTGGTACCTGCAGTGCCTTGGCCCAAACACAATTCATCTGTGTGGTTTGTTTCACTTTACCAGAGTGATATTCTCTCTGCCTTGTCTTATTTGATTAAATGCTAATATTCACATTGGCATTGTTTGAAACACTAAAGAACTGTTTCCTGTGTGGTTGATAAACATCAGCAATAAGCTAGACTACTGTTGAAACTAACAGCAAGTAAATATTTGGAACTCAAAATGTTCTAGTCCATATTTTGCAGCCTACTGCCTGTTAACATCATTCCAACAGATACCATCCGTGTTTTAGCAGTTACCTACTAACACAATGTAAAGCACTAAAGCAGCCATGACTGGATAGTTCAAAAGTAAGACCTTGCACGTGCAAACTTCATTTTTCACCTTCTGAGCACTCTGGTTGTGGGATAGTGACATGGGAACACGATCAAATGATAATTCACATGTAGTTCTTATTTATGTGATATCAATGGCTTTGCCCTTTGCTATCACATATCTTTCTATTGATGATTTCCATATATGTGTCATGTGCCTGTCATGCATACCTGTTGCCCTTGGTGTCTTTTCTAACACCTGAATTTTGTCAACTTCACAGGTTCATGATACTTTTTATGTATATTTTGCCTATAGTTTAACTTTGGTCCTTCAGTATGCTTGCATATGGAATACATTTATTCTTATAAATTAGGTGAGATGGTGGCAAGCTATAATATTTTGCAAAGAAAAAAGCAGCACAAGGTGTCTCCTATTATTCTCTGCGGGAGCCATTAAAACTCTTGTGAGTCAATAATTACCAGTTGCTGTTGGTAGGATTTTCTAGTTACATTAATATTAGTGACAGCTATTTGAGCACGTAGTAGCTTGCAGGTAAAACATTTTGATAGCCACTCAAGGATAACCCCTGGGAGCCCAAAATTACAGTTAAAAGGACACTATAGTCGTCAAAACAACTATAGCTTAATTAAGCAGTTTTGGTGTAGATCATACCCCTGCTGTCTCACTTCCCAATTCTCTGCCATTTATGAGTTAAATCACTATGTTTATGCAGCCCTAGGCATACCACCACACATGTGACTTACACAGCTTTCCCAAACACTTCCTGTAAAGAGTTATCTAATGTTTACACTTGCTCACTGCAAATTCTGTTTAGTTTAGAATTTAGTTTATTTATTTATTATTATGTTAATAGTTTGTTAGATCCTGCAGGAGCTTTCTGTGTATGATTAAAGTTCAATTTACAGAGCAGGAGACAACAATCTTTAAAGTAAGTCTCATTTGAATGAAAAGGAAAACATTTTGTAGGGGTAGGGTTAGGCTAGGGTTAGGGTAGGGTTAGGGTAGTGGTAGAGTTAGGGTTAGGGTAGTGGTAGGGTTAGGCTAGGGTTAGGGTTAAGGTAGGGTTAGGTTAGGGTTAAGGTAGGGTTAGAGTAGGGTTAGGGTAGGGTTAGGGTTAGGGCAGGGTTAGGATTAGGGTAGGTTAGGGTTAGGATAGCGTTGGGTTAGGGTTAGGGTATGGTTAGGGTTAGGGTAGGGTTAGGGTTAAGGTAGGGTTAGGGTAGAGTTAAGGTAAGGGTAGGGTTAGGGTAGGATTAGGGTAGGGTTAGGGTTAAGGTTTGGTTAGAGTAGCACTAGGGTGGGCTTAGGGTTAAGGTAGTGTTAGGGTTGGGTTAGAGATAAGGTAGGGTTAGTGAAGGGTTAGTGTAGGGTTTGGGGTAGGGTAAGGTTAGGGAGCCCTACAGATTTTCCAAATTGCCGAAGTCCCAAATTGCTGAAGTCCTAAATTGCCGTAGTCCCAAACCGAACCAAAGTGCCGAAGTGCCAAATTTCCGAAGTCCCGAATTGCTGAAGTCCCAAATTGCCGAAGTTCCATACCGATCCAAAGTGCCAAAAGTCCCGAATTGTAGAAATCCTGATTTGGCAAAATCCCGAATTTCCAAAGTCTCGAATTTTGGAAGTGTCGAACTGAAGTGCCGAAGTCACGAATTGCCAAAGTGACGATTTTTTTCTTACCCGAATTTCTGAACCAAACTGAACCAAATTTTGGATCATGCATACCTATGGCATACCATATGTAAAAGTAGACACCCCACGGTATTCAAAAAAAGGGTATGTCCAGTCTTTTTTAGTAGCCACTTAGTCACAAACCCTGGCCCAAATTAGCGTTTATATTTGTTTTGTTTGCATTTTTCACACATAAACTGCCATTTCACCAATGATATTATCAGAAAAATAAATTTTTCTGCTCTAAAACACTCATATTTGTGTAGAGTAATGTCTCACAAGTACGACCGTACCCCTAAAGTACAGGTTTTATGGTGATTTGGAAAGTTACAGGGTCAAACATAAGATTTGCAATTACTGTTTTTGTACATTGCTATTTGCCAGATTGAGATGTTGCCTTTGAGATGATATAGCAGCCCCGAAATGAAAATTAACCCCACCATGACATACCATTTGAAAATGTAGACAAACCAAGGTATTCAAAATGGGGTATGTCCAGTCTTTTGTAGTAGCCACTTAGCCATAAACGCTTGGCAAAGTTAGCGTTCATATTTGTTTTTTGCATTTTTTACATAAAAACTGCACTTTTACTGGTGATTTCATCGTCGTGATACTTTTTACTGTTTTAAACACTGAGATTTGTGTTCAGCAAAGCCTACTGAGTATACAATACCCTCCATGTACAGGTTTTATGGTGTTTTGGAAAGTTACAGGGTCAATACAGCGCTTGCCCAATTCAGTTTGCCAGATTGGTTTGCTGGGTCTATGTTGCCTTTTGGGACCATATGGAAGTCCAGGAATGTGAATAAACCCCATCATGGCATACCATTTTCAAATGTAGACAACCCAGGGTATTAAAAATTGGGTATTTCCAGTCTCTTGTAGTAGCCACTTAGTCACAAACGCTGGCCAAAGTTAGCAATTTTATTTGTTTTTTGCATTTTTTCAAACAAAAACTGCTCTTTTACTGGTGATTTCATCGTCATCATAAGTTTTACTGTTTTAAACACTAATATTTGTGTTCAGCGAAGTCTCCCGAGTATATCAATACTCCCGATGTAAAGGTTTTATGGTGTTTTGGAAAGTTACGGGGTTAAATATAGGGATTGCCAATTAAATTCTCTGAACTGTCTGCCTGGGTTGTCAGGCAGGTCCCTCAAATTATAATTAATAAAAGCAAATAATTATGTAGTTAATAATTAAATATATATGTCGATTTTTTTTTTATTTATATCATATCATATATATATATAAATAATACATGTGTATGTATGTATGTGTATATATATACATATATATATATATATATATATATATACACACACACACACACACACACACACACACACATATACATATAAGATGTGTGTATATAATGCGTGCGTGTGGGTGTGTGTGTGTATACACACACACACTTTTATTTCTTATATATGTATAATATATTGTAAAATGCTTTAACTATTTATACTATATTAAACATGTATAATATATGTATACTATATTTATTTCATTTTTTTTTTTACTTTTTAGCAGCCTGAGGGACTGCCTAACAGCTCAGACAGTCCCCTATTGGCAGCTACATAGACTCCTATTGTAACCATGTGATCATGGTGATCACATGGCCCTGAAGGGCCGGGCTAGCCGGAGTTGCTGCAGGGGGACTGCTGGGGTCTCCAGCAGTCCACCAGACCATGATCTTTGCAGATCGCCAGTCCAGGTAAGTCCAGGGCTCCTATTTGCCACGGACATACTAGGTACGTCCGCGGTCCTTAACGACCATTTTTTGTCGGACGTACCTAGTACGTCCGCGGTCGTTAAGGGGATATTTGTATTTATAACGTCATTCTAAATGTATTTTGATTTAAATATATATGTATATTAATATCAAAATACAGTTAGAACAAATGTAAACCAGTAATTTTTTTTAAATTTAATGTATTATTTTTTCAATTTATTTATAAATTATTTTATATATAATTAACATTATTCTAAGTGTATTTTAACATATATATATATATATATATATTAATATTAAAATACACTTTTAATAATGATGTATGTATGTGTATATAAAAGTGCTTAGATCATATATATATATATATATATATACAAATATATATGATCTAAGTACTTTTTTTTTACTTTTTTAAACTTTTCTTTAAGTTTGACAACAAACTTTGTGAAACTTTTATGCAGGCATTAGGGGGACTGCCTGAGAGCTCAGGCAGGACCCATGCAGGCACTGCTCAAGCCGGCTATTCCGGGCATGTGCTCGCAAAAAGCCTGCGATCATATGGCCTGGAAGGGCAAGATCCAATGCAGGGGACTGATTGGGATGCCAGGCAAGTCCCCACATCGCAAACGCTGGGGGGGGATCGCCAGCGATCAGGTAAGTGGAGATTTGCTATCGGACCTACCAGGTATGTCCAAGGTCTGGAAGGGGTTAAAGACCAATTGAACAGCCTATCGGGCGAAGAGTGGGTCCCACTCCTAACCCATAAGATTTACATAAACCACACAAAAACTCATGACACCCAAAACACGTTTAACACTCACATGACAGCTAAATAGTACACTTATAAAAATATAAAAAAACTAAACTTTAGCATCTCCTGAACTTAGTTAGACATTTGTAAATGAGAATTTGAACATTTCCACTTAAGCAGTCAAACTGGATAAAATGTATAACTCTAAACGTCAAATTCCTAGCTCTGCTATTTTTCTTCTATTTCTGAGAGTGATTTGACTGTTGAAAAGTCTTTTAAAAAAATGTTATGGGATATTCTACAATAGTCCACTATCTGTCTAAATTAAAACGTGCCTTCATAATTTCCATCTTCTTTCTGCGTTTGTGCATGACCTACTCTGTATTCAGTGTAATGCAAATTCTAAAAGCAAAATAAATACTTGCTCAGTGGTGTAAGGTAATCTGACTGATACATGAGTTCAAGTGAATCTTTTCTAGACTGATTGCGATTTCTGCTTCCATGCTAGTGAACAGTGTAGAGTTAGTCAAAAGCTCCTTATTAGTTTGACTTGATATGTTTTATCCATGTTTAAATATTTTATTTTTCCCTGCTTGGTAGCATCATTTCAAATTCAGGCCACTTGAGGAATAATCATATGTCATGTTCATGAGTATTAATGGATTGTTCATTCAGTAGTGAGCAGCTATTTTGGAGTTGAAAGGAAAAATGAACTTCAGAATAATGGCTTGAGTTTCAGGCTAATGTTTTTTAAAGTGCATAAAACATCCCATCTCACCTACATTAACTCATTGCTTTGTTGGAATAAATATCCTTATCTTTGACACATATACATATATAGGATCACACAAAGCACAATAACCACATAATTTTACTGACTACTGTCAAAGTTCCCCCAGCCTGACTCTATAGCAATTTATCTCTCTACCCTCTGCCCACCCTAGGTACAGAGATCAGAGGCAAAGACAAAAACGAGTTACTCTGTTTGGAATTCATATCCCATCAAATTGAGAACAAGCCATTGCCTGCATCTGCTGAACTACAACTCATCTTCTGAACTACAACTCCTATCATGGTCAGTGAGATTTTGACAGAGTCTAGTGGTTGTTAAAATATGCAACTGATGTTTTGGGATAGTGATGCAACCACTTGCTGAAAACAGCTCATGTGAAATACAACTCCATTCCACTTCATCCAATGGTTGGCTGTGCCTGAGAAGAAATCTAGTACCTAACAGCTTTTTCTTGCAATTCACCATCTTAGACACATAAAAAAATAATACTTAAAAAAAATTAGGGTGAGACTGATACTGGGCCTGCCATTCTCTCTCTGTTAACAATGTGCCAGTACTTTAGTCTGCAGGGCGGGAGAACGTGATGAAGGACTGATTGAGAGGAGTAGCATTTGAGAGAGTTCATGGCATTTGGAGAACTAGCTGGATGGCTGTCACCAGTGGTGAGTGGTGGGTGAGATTATTATTATTATTTATATAGAGCTAGCAAATTCTGCAGAACTTTACAGTGGGTGGACTAACAAACATGTAGTTGTAACCAGACAAGTTTGACACACAGGAACAGAGAGGTTGAGGGCCCTGCTCAATGAGCTAACATGCTAGAGGGAGTGGGGTAAAGTGACACAAAAGGTAAGGGTAGTATTAGAGAAGTAATGACAGTTGCAGGAGAGGAAACAGTTAGTAACTATTGACAGTTTAATTGATACGCTTTTATGAAGAAGTGAGATTTCATTAATTTTTGAAGGAGTGGAGGCTGGGTTGAGACTTGGTTGAGATGAGTGTTAACTCACCAGCATTGACAGAGACAGCTCAAAGTCGGCTGCTGACAGCTGCCCAGCCAGCATCAAGGAAGAGAATAAGTGAGGGACACTGCTCTGTGTGACTGACAGACAATCACCCTTCCCATCTATGATTCTCAATGCTGTAGTGGGGATATGGGATGAGACAGGGACACTCCAGTCATCAGCTGGAGCCACTCTGCACATTGTACAGCCTATGGGTGATCTAAGAGTAACCACCCCAGCAACACTGAAAGTGTGTGAGACATTACTCTACTCGTCCCAGTAGCTGAGGAAAGAAGTGTGGTGCGGGGTAGTTTCCAAGACAGTGACTAAAACACTGGGGCTGACTGTTTCTTAGCTCCACCACTGGTTCTTTATTAGATTACAGATGCCTGTTCTGCAGCTATTAAAAAGGCCAGCTTTTTAGTTATGGGAATATATGTAGCAAATGTTTAAATTTTTTGAAACACTTACTCATAGACTTTAAAAATATATAAGCAATTTTAGACACACAGTTCCCCTTTAAGAGAGAGTAACAAAATTGCACTGACTCTACATCCAATGCTGTAGCCAATATCACCAAATTTTATTTTTAGATTACAATCCTCACATTCTCGAGCAATACAAAAATGCCAATTCTTTATAAAAGCCTATTCTAGGATGTTGAAGGGAAATCGGAGCAATTACTAAATTGTACCATAACAGATCTTAACCTTTCAAATTTCATTTCATTTACAGATATTGTGCTTGTCAGAATATAACAGTTAGGATAGAATTAGAGGAAAGGCTTTTAATTTACTGGTCTAATGAATGGTAACAGCTTTAATGAATGGATGTCAGAGACTGTTTATTCATTGCTTACATAGTCATTAAACTCAAGCTAATTCTGTTTACAAATGTAATGAAAAAATGATAATCAACAAAGAACCCAAAATAGCATCAGTGTATTCCAATTTGTATTCCTGTATTTAAGTTACTGCATGTATGAAGATCCATGCCAAATCTACAAGGCCTTGAATACCACCTTGAAAACCTTTTTGACTGCCATGAGAGAAAGAAAACTAAAAGTGGGTTGTGTTTATTAAACACACACAATTCAGGCCAAATTAAGTTGGAAAAAATATCCACTTTACCCAAGTTGCCTAAAATGTGCCTAAATCTTTCATCGAACAACTCACTTTTAGTGAATGTGTCACTCATAGCAAGCCTGCTATTCTAATCCAAGGGTAGACAACCTTCGGCACTCCAGATGTTGTGGACTATATCTTACATAGTGCTTTTAAAGCCTTAATGATGACAATGCATCAGGGGATATGTAGTCCACAACATCTGGAGTGCCAAAGGTTGTCTACCCCTCTTCTGGCAAACTGGGTATACATGGTTTCATATTAAGAATATCTTACCAGATACCACTTGTCACATGACATACCGGTTTAACATTCGTATTGGCAAACAAGTTGGGTTAGGTCCATAAAACGTCCACAACTTGTTCAAAGCTAAGGGATACGTATGTGTTTACTGAAAAGGTATTCTAACCTTTCTGCCCACCCAAAGATTACTAAATAAGTACTGTTGAGTTTCTTAATAATGCTGTACTCCGAAACATCGGCCAAAATAGGTGAGCTGGAAAGATAGCAAAGTTGGCATCCTTGTTTTGATAATTTAGTCAATATGTGTCAATAATCCTTTATTTGTAAAACAGCAACATAGTCTGGTGTGTGGAGACTTTAAAAAAAAAATATTTAACCCCTTAAGGACAAACTTTCTGAATTAAAAGGGAATCATGATGGAATATTTCCGTCATGTGTCCTTAAGGGGTTAAATAATGAAATATAACTATTGATCTCAAAACACTATAATAACCACATTTCTATATACATTCTTTAAAATATCAGAATTACACTCTTCTTGTATTGAATATTGTCACATTAAATATTGATATTACACTATAATTAGATGTCACTGTTTGAACAACAACCTTAGACATTCTTCATTACAATAAATATCACATATTTAAGTGGAAAAAAAGTCAAATGTAATTTGAAGCATTTTTGTAGATGAAATCTGGAATCCTTGTCTGCACTGTTGGTCAGCACTATAATTAATTCTCCCTGGATTAGAGATTCAGTAGTGGATTAGTCTATCATTGATGACAGCATACTGCATCCATCCAATGTGATATGCTTAAATTAAAAAAGTGCATTATCTTCAGTCATCTGTGTATGATCTATTTAAAACAGCACTGACTAAAATGGGCACCCCAGATGTTTGTGGACCAAATTTTCCATGATGTTCAACCAGCCAAGGTAGACTAAGCATCATGGGATATGTAGTTTAGAAATATCTGCGGGGCAAATGTTAAGCATCACCGATCTAACAAAAAGAATACTTCACATATATAAAACATTAGCACTTGGAAAAATCAACCAATATAATAATTTACATTTCTTTTTTAAGTAGTTTAGAAATTACACATTAAATTATCAACTTTATTAACATTTTAGATAAAAAAATTATAATTTTTTTTAAATAATGACGTTTATAGACATATATCTGAATGTGTAGTATATAATAAGTGTTTAATTGAGTAATGATGACTATTCAATCATATAAGTCTCAAATGGTTTTCTCCAGCAAATAAGTGCATTCTCAGGAAACAATATTTGAAATTCATGAAATGGAAATTGGTCTGTGGAATGTTCAAGGGAGAAGTTGACAAAGTACTGATTAAGATCCCATTGCACATTAGTACATTTAAAGATATATTGTTTGTTGTATGCTTTATTAAACATCAGTACTGGTCTCATCAAAGCATCTTTAAAAGCAGTGGTTCATGCAAAAATCAATTTCCTAATGAAAGCATGATTGGGTATTTATGTGCCTTCCTTCAAAACATTAGACTTGAGATTATCTTTATTAAATATGTTTTCCCTCCAATCTGCTTTACTGAAATCACTAAGCTCATTCCTAGAGAACTACGGATTTATTTACAGGAAACTAATGTACAGCCTCACAAAAATAGGACATTATCAAAGCAGCTAGCTCTTTTATTAAGTAGAGTATCATATTGTCCCCAACTTACACCAACTATCATCTATTGAGTTTTATTAATGTAAACTTCTCAAATAACCTTGATTACATACTAACGTTGAACCAGATAGCCTATTGTTCAAACATGTCTATCAGAAGAGAAATTGAAAAAAAAAAATGAAAAAAGGCTTGAATTACAGCTTTTAGTCCACAAATATTTCATACAAAGGCTAGATACAGCAGCAGGGGCATTTGATTAATTTAATAAATGGAAGTAAGTTTTAAGGGTTATGAGCAAAAATGAGCAGTAACTAAATTGCACAAATAATCACATAGCACTAAATGCATGAACATACACTTTATCATCAGTCCTGTTAACATATTACATTAAATAATATTTCAAGAATTATAGTGTGAAGTCTTTATCAGAAAACGTTCCCATTTTGCAGGTTGCTTAAACCTAGACATTATTATGGTGTGAAATAAATATCAAAGTAAAAAAAAAAACTGTATGTTGCTGTGCTGTCAGCATCAAATACATTGGCTTGAACAATAATTAGGAGCAAAGTATGTTTCACACGCACATTCTCTTCAAGGTTAACTTGGCTGTGGATTTCACATCAAATAAAACTTCTGCGATCAAGCTAGCTTTCAAGAACAGTGTCTTACTGTGAGCAAATGTACTAATTCGTATCCAGTAGCATCTGCTACGATACAAGTTATCTATATATTTTTTTTAATAACTATACCCCTAATTATGATGCCTCCCCTCCCAAAAATATAAAACATTTGCTGTATTTTGCTAAATATTAAAAGAGAGCATCTTTTAATAGCTTAATGAGAGAACACACTCAGCAATTGAAATAGGCAAACTTAGGAGCTGTCCAAGGTGCTGAAATGAATTAAGCTGAACTCGACATTAATGTCTCAATAGACAAGCATTTATCTTCACATGCCTAGCATTTAGGGAGACAGGCAACAAAATAACGACTGTCTCTGTGATAAAGACAGGTATGACTGACTTTACAGAGGGGTAAAGTTACCAAACGATGCAGGAGCTAAACTGAAAAGGACAGTCTTACTAGCTAAATCGTTGCATTTTCAATCACACAATGCAGTTTGCAAGCTCAAACGTCCAAACAAAATAGAATCCAACAGAGCATAGAAGTGGCTTTAATGAATGTTTCCAAAGATGTGACTTACGTGTTCCATCAAATCTAGTAGCTATGGTATCTAAGAAGGTGTTCTGAGGTGCCAGTAATCCTTTCATAACAGGCATTTTTCCAGCCCTGTGTATAATTCTCCATCAAAGTTTATAGACAAGGATGTTTTGGAAGAAAGTGCAGAGGGGGAGGGACGAAATGGGAAAAGAGGAGGTGGTGGTGGGTGAGGTGGCAGTGGTGAGGTTGGGGAGGGGGTTACCACTGGTGACTCTTCATTATCCCTGGGAGTGCCTTGTCCACCAGAATTTTTGCTTTATCCCGAATCATGCAGCACAGCTGTGTGACCTTCCCCAGCCAGTTCTCCAAACTGAAGAATGGATTAATGTAATCTCTACAAAATGCCTCTGGATCTGTATTATCACCAAACCAAAGTTGCCAGGCAGAAGATCCCACAGTGAGGCAGAGACCTGTAAAACATAGCCAATGACCCCCCTTCTCCCCAGCACTGAGAGCTAGTGAAATAATCAGAGCTAGGGAACGTTCTATCACGATTCCAAGCCTTTAGCAAACCCTCTACTGGTCGTTCACTCTTATACAGAGGGGTTTGAATGGTGCCATAATATTTCTCAGATTCCTAACCTTCCAGAGAGCTAAAATTAGATGCATGCAAAGAACGAAATAAAGAGACATCCCTGCAAAGCCCCTGCTGCACAAAAAGCTGAATCTGACAAAGGAAGGAATTCTGGCCAGGAATGCATCTGGGACTTGTGATAGCAAAATATATAGACAGTTTCTATTTAATTCAGCCATTTGTCGTTTGGAAAGACGCTCTTGACAAGCTTTTCTGTAAGCCCTAGACAAAGCTTAACTCCTTCACTGCTGAATCTTTTTTCGCTTATGTGCAAGGCTGGTTTCATTACTTTCTTTTCCTTTCTCTCTACAATAAAATATCGTTTTGATTATTTTTTTTTCTCTCTGAAGTAATCTAATGCTTTTTGACCATAAATTATATTTTGGTGGTTAACACTTTACAAGCTAGAGCTGTGACACTCAGAATGCAATTCAGTTTGCTTTGATAGAAAATTGTTGGTCAAAATGTTGTTTAAAGAATCCCACCAAGAAAGCTATTTAAAGTGGTTTAATGATTGATATAAGATCACCTTTTCAAACCATTAATTCATAGCTTCATAGAAGCATTCATTTGCAGTTTCCTGAATTCCATTCACAAAAAAAAAAAGAACACACAGTTTATAATGTAGGCTAAATGCCTGTTTTGGAAATCAGGTAGTAAATAACATTAAAGGATGTTTAGAGCATTATTGTTTAGATGTATTTTGCATACCTGTCATAATCCTGAGAAAATAATAGCCCATGTATACAGGATGCAGGATGTAGGGGATGTTAGAAACACATAACTGAAGCAAGTACAATGTTACATTTTGGTTGAATATTTTAAACATTTTTGTATCACCTATATTATACCTACATTCATATTGGTATAGCTGGAATTTAACAGAAATGCCCATTGTCATTTAAAATAATGGAATGGCTAGGATTGGCTGACAAGTATCAGCTACTTCCTAGTGTGGGCAGAGCTTGCTGACGGAACCTGCAAATCATGTTATCTTTTTTGTTTAATTTGTTTAATGTATTATTACTAAAATAACTACAAATATAGATTGATAGCAACCTATGGTGTCCCTTTAAGAACCATACAATACCATAGAAAGCTACAGCATTTCTGAGAAATAATTAACTCATACCGCACCAAGTTTGTTGAATGATAACAATGCAACACATGTGGAAGAGTATGAGTTAATTCTCCTGCCACCTTTTCTATTATGTACTTAAACCTGTACTCCAGGTGAACAGATGGAGCTTATGAATAAACACTAATTTGGAGTATGAAATTAACAAGGTAGGTGAAGTATAATATGGCACTTGATTTTGTTTAAATTATTATTGTTTAAATTTTTTTTTTTACCATGTTTGGTGGTGCAAGGATGCTCTGCTTAAGTTAGCAAAAAAAGAACAGAAAATAACACACACACACACACAAAAATCCTGACTCAAAGGTTTAACTCTTACACTACTCACCAGACTTAAAAAGTTACTCACCACTGCAAGTAATGGCATACTAACTAGGAGTGAATTTCTACTTGCCATGGCTAAATATACATGAGAAATACTGATATTTTATATATTGGAAGGCATGGCCTGAAGTTGTGGGAGGGGCTATAGAGCTACTTAAGGGACTCCCCCCTTCCCTTACTTACCTTCGTTGGTCTGGACGAACAGGGTGATACTTGCCGGCATCCTTTCCTTCCGACTTCCTGTTACGTGACGTCACTTCCGGTGAGACACGTAGCTTTTCTCTATGTCACACGGTGAGTGCCACCAACTCCACAGCCCGACCGGCTTTCCAGCCTGGCCCGACCGGCACGTCAGCCCGGCACCACCGGCCCCTAGAACCTGACCGGCTCTCCAGCCCGGCCCGACCTGCTCTGGCAGCCCAGCTTTTTCTGCAGGTATGTTGGTTTCACGTTATTTTCAACATGGCCGTTTAGTTATTTTCCCTGCCCCTTAGTCCTAGCGGTCCGCGAGGCCAACTCCCATCCTCCACTTCGAGGTACTATACACCCCTCGGGCCAAATCATAGTCGCCTCGTAAATTATATAGAGAGGGCAACACCAGTCACCGCCAAATACCCATCCCCCCCCACGCATGGAGAGGCCAACGTCCCATCACCAGTATAGGTTAACACGCCCCTCGCGCCAACTCATAGATAGAGCCTCTCTAGCCACTTGGCACTAGCAGGGCCTCACCTGCCACAAACCTAGAATAATCTTTTGCCATCTGGCACTAGCTAGCCACCTGTAAATTCCCAACCCTGGTTACCAACATGTCTATTATATATTTTCAGTATGTCCCTACTCCCAGACGATGGTGAGGACATGTAATCCCTAGCACCGCTGCTAGGTCACTTACTCCGACCCGCAAGGGCGACACGGGAAGTCCCTCGTCCATCAGATCATGGACTATCCCCCGCATCACTGCAGAATTACTTAAATGCAGTATTCCCTTCCCGGCTACTGCCAGGAAAGCAGAACTGTTCAAATTGCTAAGAACCAATACCGTTAATACAGATGCAGGGGAAGGCACAAGCAGCTCTCAAGATCAGACTCTCCATGCTATGGTTGCCTCCCTAATCTCTTCTATGGGGAAGGTCAACGACAGGCTGGAGAGGCTGGAAGCCCGTAGCTTCCCTGCACAGCCTCCTGGCCCTCTCTCCGAAATAATCCCGGCCATACCCACAGCAATAACGGGTAATTCCATACCCACCAAGGCAGCCGCCCACGTTATTAATCCTGCCCACATGGTTCCGGCCAATCTTAAAAAGGACATCCTGGAAGGCAAGGAAATTAACTTAGTCTCACTGCTCATTGCCTCCCAGGATATCGTGGAAAACCGGTCTTACGACTACGGGGACATCTCTGTGGTTTTAAAAGCCAGAGACCCCAGACTCAGTAAGAAACTCACCATTCCTGATTTTGTTCTGGCCATCGGTATGTTTAGAGATATTCTATGCACGGCTCATCCCCATAGGAGGGAGGAACTCGATCTATATATGCATAAGCTGGTGGACCTTGGTAATAAGTATGGCGGCTATACTTTTTACGACTACCACAAGTCCTTTTCATCAAAAGTGTCTGCCACGTTGTCTCAGTATGGCATCCAGATGGATTGGAGCCAACTGGACAATGAACTGTTCCTCAGATATTTCGCGGGGCTTAGGACACCAGCTTGTGCCATATGTACATCACCCGCTCACGCAGCCAATTTCTGCCCGCTCTGTCCGGACAGCGCTCCCGGCTCATCCTTACAGCATCCCCCAAAGGCTGAGAAACAGACTAGAGACAAACTGGGTCATCCAGTAGTGTATCTAGGCAAATCTCAGATTTGCAATAATTTCAACGAGGGCTCCTGCGGTTACAGCGCCTCCCGCTTACTACACGTGTGCTCGCATTGTTTCAGGGCACATGCGAAATCCATGTGCCCTAATAAAATGTACCAGAAACCTTATTTGTCTCCGGTGAACATTCCTTTACTCGCACGTATGCTGTCCACTCACCCCTCCACACTCCTCGTTGAATTTTTATGTACAGGTCTCACCCAGGGTTTTCACACAGGGCTCATTTACATGCCAACTGGGGTAATAGAGTGTCACAATTTACAGTTTGCCACTAACCACCCTACGGCAGTCACCACATTGTTACAACTTGAAGTGGATCAGGGATTTGTCATTGGGCCTTTTGTTAACCCCCCCTTTTCCAGCTGGAGAACTAACCCTATCGGGCTGGTTTCCAGCAAAAATTCTGAGAAACTGAGACTCATCATTGACTTATCCGCACCCCAGTCCTCAGCCATCCCCAGCCTAAACTCATCTGAAGAATTTTCCTTACAATACTCCACGATTGATGACACTATTGCAGCTATCAGATCTGCAGGGTTGGGGGCTTGGCTCAGCAAGACAGATATTGTAGATGCTTTCAAATTATTACCTATTCACCCCTCTTTGTGGCACCTGCATGGCGTTAAGTGGCAAGAAGCTTACTACTTCTTTACAAAGCTCACTTTCTGGGCCAAGAGTAGTCCGAGGATTTTTGACACATTCGCAGAAGCCTTGTGTTGGCTCCTCTTAAATACCTGCAGGTGCCCAAATGTGATACATTACTTAGATGATTTTCTCTTCATCGAATCCAATTCCACCCCCCACGTAGTCTAAACAAAGCAATAAAACTATTATTGGTGTCCCCGTGTCACCCACTAAAACCGAAGGACCGGACACAATTATAAACTTTCTTGGTATTCTGTTGGATTCATCAACAATGATGGCGAGAGGTAATATCGTTCACATCCTACACGACATTAGTCACTACATGCACAGGGGGTCTTGCAATTGTAAAGAACTGCAATCACTTTTGGGTTCACTAAATTTCGCCATGCGCATTATCCCCCAGGGCAGGGCTTTCATTTCTAGGCTCCTCACCCTGTTCCCCACTTTCTCCAATGACTATGTCTGCATATCCTTGGACTGTCCTGCGACCGCTGACCTCCAGATATATTACAAATTCCTCTCGGACTGGAATGGGAGGAGCATGTTCCTCCCGCAGATTGATTCACACTCACCGGTCATTTGGACAGACACGGCATCATTATGGCACAGAATGGCTCTGGGGGACCTGGCCTACAGAAACACAGGACATTGAGGGTTTTCACACTAACTCAGCCCTATTTGAAGTATACCCGATAGTTGCTGCAGCCGTCACTTGGTGTAGGTTGTGGAAAGGTCAATCCGTACGTTGCTTTTCTGACAACCTGGCAATATGCCACATTATCAATAAGGGTCGCTCTTCCTCTTTGGCGATTATGAGTTTCCTTAGGTAACTGACATGGCTGGCGGCTACCCATCAGTTCCACATTGTATGCTCTCACGTTCCCGGCATATACAACACGGCAGCTGACCAACTTTCTCGCTTTCAATTTCAGGCTTTCAGACTGTCCCTACCCTCGGCAGCTCTTGTAGCAACCCCAGCTCCAACTTTCCAAGATCTTATCATGGAGTAGACAAACTACTTCAGCACAGCCACATTCTCACCAAATTAGCCTTATCCACCAGCACCCAACACACGTATCACAGAGCTTTTCACTTGTACAAACAATTTATGTCTGACCATCACCTAGCCAACTGGTTTGAGGTTTATTCACTGATAGCTATTGCATCTTTTTGCCACCTTAAATTTAAATTCTCACACAATACTATTAAGCTGTACCTCACGGGGATACAACACCATATGTATTGTTCCTTCCCTAACCACAAAGGATTCTTAACTTCTTACCCCATCCGAACACTACTCAAAGGCATAGCAAAAGCGGACGGCCCTGCAACACCCAAGAGACTTGCTATTGACATTAAAATATTCAAATCCTTGTCCGACCTTCTCGACCAGGCACCATTTGAACCCCGTACGAATGTGGTCATTAAAACTGCCATTTATCTAGCGTTTTATGGGTTTCTTAAACCAAGAGAATTCACCATTAGTGGCCAGCACCATAGCCAAGGGTGCCTCCTCACCTTCTACCTCAGGAAACACACCGACTTCTACGTCCTGACCCTACCTAAGACCAAAACAAGTCAGATGGGGGAACCGGTTCACATAACGTACTACCCCACAGGGAACAATTGGTGTCCGGTGAAAGTACTCAACGCTTTCTTAGCTACAACATCAACACGCACCACAAAACCTCTACTAATACTACACGATGCAATTCTAACCACGGCAAAATTCATGCTTTATGTCCGCATGCTTATCATCAGACTTGGTCTTAATCCTAGCAACTACTCAGGGCACTCATTCAGAATCGGAGCAGCCTCCACGGCATCTAGCCAAGACATTCCAGCCCACGTAATTAAGACACTGGGTCGCTGGAAGTCCTCGGCTTACACCACTTACATCCCAAACCCAGTCCAAGAGATTAGGAGGGCTTTCATTAAGATGTCTATTTAAATATGTAATGATGTACTGTGTTTTCTGAATAAATGTTATCTTTGATTTATCTCTTTTTGCCCACTTTATTTACCGGCCTACAGCATACATCGGTTTCGGCACACCTCAAGCGACTATTTCCTTTTTTATTTTATTCCTCTTCGCCAGCGTATTTCATATCCAATGAGAATGCCCCGAACACAAATATATATATATATATATATATATGTGTGTATATATATATATATATAGTTTGAAGTTAGTGATATCAGAAGCCAATACTACACTTACCACTGGTTATAGTCAGTGGTGTATTATGGATCTGTGCTGCCCTAGGCATGATGGAACTCGGGAACTTTTTAATTTTAATTTGCCCCACCCCTTCCTGTCAAGACCACACCTATTCCTGTTAAAGACTAACACACATTCACTGACAGACAAAAACACTCACTCACTCACAGACACACTGTCACAGACTGACAGACACACACACTTACTCACAGACACACTGACAGCTACACACACACACACACACTGACAGAGATACACACACACATTCCCTGACAGACATACACACATTTCCTCCCAAAACTCACAGATTACTGTTATTTAAAAAAAATTAAATCCACCCAGCCTCCCTACCTGTGGAAGAGCACAGAGGGTGCTGAGCTCTTCCTGTCCAGCTCCTTAATGCGCTGCATTACTCTGAGGTGCGCGAGGGATACAGAGAAGAGAGTGCCAGGTAAGAATATGTACATTCCCACTTTTTATTGCAGACTCCACCAAGTAAGAGGGCATGTCAACTCAAGAAATAAATATACCAAGCAAATACATATACCCAGCGCTGTATTAACTGCGAGGCTAACAAGGCATTTGCCTGGGCATTTGGGGGCATTTTTTGCTAACCCCCTGGAAAGTGCCGCCCATGGAAAGTTCCTTGTTAGCCTTGCGGTTAATACAGCACTGGGTATAGTACTCAGTTAATACTTTTATTATAAAGTTATTTTTTTGTAAAAAATAGTACAACACATATTGGAAACATGGTATGCATATCCAGTACATTTCATGTATGAAATAACATTTTGTCACATAAAGTAAGTGTGATGAAAGTGGATAGATAAAAATGGTTACAGATATTTTTTTTTTAGAAATCTTTTTTTAAAGTCATAACATAACAGGGCATAATATTCACATAAAATCAGTATGTATCTGCTAACTATCTTTACTACACTAGTAGTAAAGTGAAGGCACATAGTGGAGGCCACTAGTGGAGGCACAGAGCAGTGCCTGGAGCACTCCATATAAGAAGTCAAAATTATTCAAATGTTATGACTACTTGCAGTGGTGGTGTTCCTGGGCAAGCTGTAGTGGTTATGTTGTTTAGAGTGTACCTTGAAAGTTTGACCTACAAAGCTGTATGTATAGTGTGGAGGACATGGGCTAAATTGGTTTTATTTTGTTTTCTAATGCAAAGTTATAGGTGACATGACTATATATGTTGTTAGAAGAAAATGTGTTCATCAATGCTAGCTTTCCATAACCCAGTGATTTTATGTTTGAATGTTGACCTTTATATATATATATATATATATATATATATATAAGCTGTTTACTCCCCCAAAGCTTGAACACATATATATTTAATGGTTTATACAGCTATACATATGGGACTCCACTATTTCATCAGTATGTGAAATATCTTTGGAACAATGACAGCAGTCTCATATTCACTGGTAAGAAGGTTGGTGAAGGTTATTCACTTTAAGTCAGTTTTCCCTGAATTCACATACCATCTTTTATACTGAAGTCATCACAACCAGATAAGATCACAGACAAATACAATACTTGGTAAACATGAGGATTAGAAGTGTGGTTGTAATATCTTCTGAGCATTTGTGTCAGATGACACATGTTAATATCAGATAGAAACTTCACTGCAGCTAAATTATTTTTTTTTTTTAAAAACAGCAGAGTAAATAAACAACATCATCTAAGAGTTTAGAAAGCCAACTGCCTAGCAGGGTTGTTTTGGTTATGAATTGCACATGCACAAATTAACTTGAGTGGCTGTGTAAGTTTGACATCTGTTATACTATACCAGCCTAGATCACTGGTTAGTACCTCCAAAATAACTACATTACATTTAAAACTGTTTATTGGTTTAGACATATTTTTATATGCATATTATTTCTAAAATGACATTTTATTCCACTTTCCAAAAGCTGGTAGGTAATATGCATTACATGGTAACTATCTGACCTCTAGCAATCTATAGAACCCCTATTTTTTATATGATGTCATACCATACCTCTTTCAGAGATATAAAGGACGATGATCTTCACTTCTTTGGAATGATGTTTGGCTTTATTTAATCAGCAGATTATTGCAATGGTGGTCAAATCCTAAACATAAGTACACAAGACTAATTATTAGAACACAAATTGCCAACATTGTCATATAAGTACATTATAATCAGTTGACTTTGTCATGAGATTCATCATTTTGAAGAAGGGCTTCCCTTTATAAATAAGGGGTCCGTGTCATCCTCTGGTGTGTATTTGAGATGATGGAGGCTGACTGTGCACCCCTTTATAAAATAGGTTCTATATGATTAAAATGTTTTACTTATGTGTAACTAATGGAGGATTAATGACTGAGAACTCCTGATAAAAGAGGAGCAATTCCTTATTCCCTAGAGCAGGGCTTCCCAACCCAGTTCTCATGTACCCCCTACTAGTCCAGGATTTAGGGATTATCTTGTTGTGTCCAAAGTGTGTGTGTTTTTTTTTCTTTTCTAAAAACACCTTAGGCACAACTGGGTAATCCCTAAATCCTGGACTGTTAGGGCGTACTTGAGGACTAGGTTGGGAACCACTGCTCTAGAGGATTCAATGTAGGTCTCCATTCAGAGGAGACTGGCCCCACAAAAACTTCGCAATTTTCTGCAAAAGAGTTAAAGGGACACTGTAGGCACCCAGAACACTTCAGCTCATTGAAGTGATCTGGGTGCTGTTCCCCTATTGCACTTAGTGGTGCAATGTAAAACATTGTAGTTCCAGAGAACTGCAATGTTTACATTGCAGCTCTAAGTCTGCCCTCTGTGGCTGTCTAACAGACAGCCACTAGAGAGCTTCCAGACTTTTGGTCCGTTATCTGATGTTGGAAGTCCTCATGGACCTCCAGCGTCAGATTTTCCCTATAGGAAAGCATTGAATAATGCTTTCCTACGGGGAGGTCTAATGCGCGCGCGGCTATTGCCATGCATGCGCATTAGGTCTCCCCCGTTGACGTCAGCCGGAGTAACGTGGGCAGAGTCTGACCCAGCACTGAGGGACATTGGCGCTGGATTCATGTAAGTGGCAGAAGGGGTTTTAACCCCTTCAGCACAGAGGGAGGGGGCACTACAGGAGCCTTTAGTGCCAGGAAAACGGGTTTGTTTTCCTGGCACTATAGGATCCCTTTTAAAAATAACAGTGAGATTGTTTTATAAGTATTTTTTTTTTTAGTGAATATGTTTCTAAAGTATGGATAATGTATGTAAATGTACTCGGCTTTGTCCCTTTAAAATAAATACAAAGAAAATAGGAGAATCTATTCTGCTTCCGTTGACGTTGTTTTCTAGGGCACCTTCTCTTGCACTGCAGGGAATTCCTTACATAATTATGTTTAATGGGCTTGCAATGCCTTTTGAGCAATAACTCACATGGAACACCTTTGCCATTGATTATGAATGTAACTGTAGCAGGATGTGTGTACTCATACAAAATATAATATTTTCCAAGCTACACTGGTTCTCAAAGAGTTACCAAACACAGAAGCATTTTACTAGCCAATAGGAAAATATTTTGTGCCTCTGTTCACTGAGTTATCTAGGGCATATTCTCCTGCACTGCAGCAACTTCAGTGCACAATTATATCTAATAGGCTTGCAAGACCAACATCTCATTTGCTGCACCTTTGACACTGATTATGGATATGACTGTAACTGCATGTGCGGACTCATACACAGCAGAATATGTGACACACCTCACCAGCACTCATAAAGAAATTTTGTTTAAAGCAGGAATTTTGTTAAAGAGAAAACATGTTCTTAAATATTCCATCAAAACAAACTTGATATAGCTTAGTGAATCCTTTTCAACATCACTTACATTTCCTGTTTTTTTTAATGTGAATACTATATTTGAGAGTCATTGCAAACTGTTTTTCTGTAATAATTTATTTGACTTACATGCATCTTTTTAGTATCAAGCAAACTTGACTGCTTTTCTTTAAACTATACAAAGAAAATAAATGGGATCGATTCACTGAATATCAAAGTAGGATGGCTTCTTGGCTCATAAACTAACTTCAAACAATTCTGAGTATGAAGAAAATTAAAACAAATGGATTTCATATATCTACAATAGAAGACACCAAATTGAGGTTCTTGTTTACAATTAATATTCAATGATAATTCCTTGTTTAGGCAATAGACCCCTTTATTTTGAAGTTTGTTCACTAAACGTGGAATCGTCACAAACTGAAAAGAATATAGCTAATCTCAGGCCCAAACAACTAAGATGGAAAAATAGTTAATAATAGAGAGTTTTTCAGTTTTGGTTATTTTACCCTATTTCTGGTTATTTGGGCGTATTTCAATTATTTGGACCTAAAATATCCTTGCCATCTCTCTAGTTTCCAATTTATTGAATACAACTCATTATATATTACACTATATAATCTGTTTCCTAATATTTTTTGGGGGGTGAAAAAATGTGCGCAATGTAATTAAATAAATGTGTATTATTATTTTTATTATCATCATTATTATAATTATTAACAGCATTGATTACAGTATTCGTGCATATGATTGATGTCTGGTCATTTTGGTTGAAAAAAATGATTACAAATCCTTAAAGAAGAACTTTGACTCTCTAATTTATCTTACTTTTGGGTGACAAAGTACAGCATGAGAATCTGTCTTTCTACATAGGCAATTTAGTAAGGTTAAGGTTATGGGTGAAAGAAGAATAGAAATATATACACAAGGGGTTAGCATTAACACTGGAGGTCTAAGAGTAAAAATAGCATCACCCTTTATCATCAGATGAGAAAGTCTTTTTTACGAAGCTGTCTGCTTTCCAGCTGAGAGATTTACAGTGTAGAGTATAGCGAACAGCACGTTATAAAGCGAGGTAACTGTTAAACAGTCCTATTTGGTAGATATTACATAAATCTTTTCTTATGGGAGACTGGTAGCTCTGAGATGGCTTTACACTCCAAGGATGCATCTGTGCAGCCAATGCTGAACACAGAACTGTCACAATTATAATTGGTTTCCTCTCCTGTGAGGTGGAGGAAATTTCTAGAAAAACAACGAAGGACGCTGCAGCTGTAACGGTGGACACATATGGACCATGGCTGCTCATTCACCAAATGTAATTTATTGAAAGCAAACATTAGTGTACTGTATGTATATGAGCAAAAAACTAAAAGTACTTCAAAACATATTTCCAAATGCTTATGCTATCTGAAAAATGTCTGTTGTGTAACTGTAAAACCATACGGTTGGACAAAAGATGGAGGCTGTGAATCTAGGTCATCCAGTAACTAATGACATCAGAGATAAATGGTGCTTTAAAAGACACTGATACTTTTGAGTTTCTCATAAAGTTAAATTGTTTGAGAAACTGAGAAACTGGTTTAAAGATATCATTAAATCTGAATTACTATGTCTTAGACAGTCTAATTTTTGTTAAAATCTGAAAACAGTTGAGATTTGAACAGTTTTAGCAAACACATCTTGACGTTTCTAACTGTGGTCATTTATGATGTCTCATGGGGCAGACATCTTCTTAGGAGATGTACAATGTTGCATATGACATTAAGTCCATGTTTGCAAGATAATTATTGCTTATAGATTCCCATGGCAAGGCTTTGTCATAAAAGGTTGGTATTATTTTTAAAGGCTAGGGATCCCCAGTAATACATAAACTAACAATTCTCTA
The DNA here is from genome assembly GCA_933207985.1 of Pelobates cultripes. Lineage (NCBI taxonomy): Eukaryota > Metazoa > Chordata > Amphibia > Anura > Pelobatidae > Pelobates > Pelobates cultripes. Next base: position 66,187,865 of record OW240915.1, on the reverse strand, counting down.
ATTTCTTTTTTAACTTTGGCATGTTTAGGAGTCTTCTGTAAAGTATCACATCTGATTCTTCCCTGGCAGAGATCATCATTACTGATGATCTCAGCCAGTCCCATATTTCCTATAGAAGCACTGGGGGGCTAGTGGACGTGCACGGCAATTGAAGCACTGCACCAATCAGCACCTACTCATAGGAATGCATCAAGTCAGCGTTGTTTCTGCAAACATTTCAGGGCTGCACTAGGAAGCCCCTCTAGTAGCTATCTGAATGATAGCTACTGGAGGTAGCCTTTGAAAGCAAGGTAAACTGACTTTTCTCAGAAACTGCCCATTTAAACTGAAATCTGAGCAATTCTTAATTCAACAGTGTGGCTATTTACACCACCTAGTATACTAAGGCAATGGTTTCTACACCACAAAATCTCAAAAAAGCACAAGTCATGATTGACTTCCCTATAATTTAAAGTCATAGTGTTTTTAGGATTAGGTTTTGCAACATTGTTTTTTTAAATCTTCAGTTTAGTATTACACTATACTGTCAGTATACTGTGTACTTTTATGGGAAAGAAAAACATACAGCTGTCAGCACAAAATAAGTGTAGACTGACCAATCTCCTAATCAAAGTCTTGATGTGTGGCTGGTGTAAAGATGCAAAATGTTCTTTCTGTGAAGGTTGGTTGTTGGTACAATGTACATTAAGATTTAACTATTAGAATGACAAAGGCATGAGTACATAGTGAGCCAGCACTTTTGACAATTTTATCCCCCCTCCTGATGCACAAGACACTGTTTATTAATGCTGGAAAGAACATGGTTAGAGAGCAGCATACAGGAAATCTGCCCATTGTACACAGCAGGGAAACTGGCAATAAATCAGACAAGTAACTTAAAGTATGGGCAGACACCAGGGGGTTAAAGATGGTCCTGATGGCAACTTTTTAAGAGTAATAGTTCACATCTGTTCTGCAGCTAATACCAGGCACCAGAAAGCAATTCCTGGTAGCTATGGACAGAAGATGTATTATGAAGCCATGTGGTAAAGAGTTGTCAGTCTCCAGGACAAACCCAGCAAGTTCCCAGTTATTTACATGTGCTGTGCAAACAGACATACAAGCGATCAAGCACATGACACAAAAATAATATTATTACACTATTTGCTGCACTTTTGTTGGATTAATCATGATTTCAAATCCTGTATTGCATGGGTAAGACAACTCATTGTATAATGCTTGCTAACCTTAGACTTAGCTTACAGTGCTGCAGCACAATTTACCTTCCTTGTAATGCTTTGGATGGGATACCACCACTTTTAATCAAATGTGGCATTCATATTGCCACTATAAACAAAGCAGGAAAAATGGAGAGCTAAGTGACTTTGACAAAGACCCCATATTGATCGCAAGGCGACTTGGTAGAGCATCTTCAGAATGACAAGTCTCATGGTGTGTTCCTGGTATGCAGTCGTTAGTACTTACCAAGAGTGGTGCAATGAAACCACAATGGGTGAACCAGAAATGGGTTAGCCCATTTGACTGATCACACAGAAGGGCTACTGTAGCTCAAATTGCTGAAAACTAGAGGTGAGTGATCCCGAACTGAAAAGTTCGGGTTGGTACAGAACATTAAATTTTTTGGACCCCCGACCTGTTGGAGTTCGGAGTTCGTCGATTTAATGACGCCTTTTGAAAGGCCGCAGGGCAGCCAATCAACAAGCGTTTGACTTGTGTGCCCTTAGAAGCCATCACAGCCATGTCTACTAATGGCATGGCTGTGATTGGCCAGTGCAGCATGTGACCCAGCCTCTATAGAAGCTGGTCACTTAGTATTAGTAAATTATGCCCCTACTCGCTATACCGTGAGTAGGGGCATGTGTATTAAACAGTGAGCAGCCTGTGGGACCTATTGCCCCCCGGCTCCCACCCCTGAGTGACGGGTGGGGGCCCTAAATACCAAAAAGGGGGGATGACCTATTGTCCCCACAGCCGGCCCCCACCCCTGTGCGGCGGGTGGGGGTCCTAAATAACAATAAGGGGGGGACCTATTGTCCTCCCCCCGGCCCCCACCTCTGAGCGGTGGGTGGGGGCCATAAATAAAAATTGGGGGGGAACTAATGTCCAAAGAACTTTTCCACGCTGTGTAAAATGACACAGAGCACTCTGATTGGTGGGTTTCAAGCCAACCAATCAGAGTGCTGTGACAGGTAAATGTAGAGACTTACCTGTCAGTCTCTTTATTTACCTCTTTATTTACCTCTCAGAGCACTCTGATTGGATGGCTTAAACCCCCCAATCAGAGTGCTCTGAGCCTAATTGCAGGGTGGGGCAAGGCTTTATAAGTGCGTCGGTTATTCTATATTTTTATTTGGCCTTTTTTGGGGCTGAAAAAAGAAGATTTTAGAAGAAAGAAGACATCAAATGGTAAGTCTATTTTTTTTACAGGTATTTAGACAAGGGTCTCCCCTCATTATTTTTCCTCCCCCTTATTGTTATTTAGGGCCCCCACCCGCCGCACAGGTAGGGTGGGACAGTAGGTCCCCCCCTTATTGTTATTTAGGGCCCCCACCCACTGTGCATGGGTGGGGGCCAGAGAGGAGGACATTAGGTCCCCCCCAATTTTTATTTATGGCCCCCACCCACTGCTCAAGGGTGGGGGCCAGGGGAAGGACATTAGGTCCCCCCATTTTTATTTATGGCCCCCACCCACCGCACAGAGGTGGGGGCCGGGGAGGAGGACATTAGATCATTACTCAATTTTTATTTATGGCCCCCACCCACCGTGCAGGGGTGGGGGCCGAGGGGGAGGACATTAGGTCCCCCCAAATTTTTATTTAGGGCCCCCACCCACCGCTCAAGGGTGTGGGCCGGGGGGGAGGACAGTAGGTCCCCCCTTATTTTTATTTAGGGCCCCTTTCTGCCACGCAGGGGTGGGGGCCAGGGGGAGGACAGTAGGTCCCCACCAGAAATTCTTATTTATGGCCCCTACCCACTACGCAGGGGTGTGGGCCCAGGGGGAAGACTGTAGGTCCCCCCTCCTCATTCTTATTTAGGGGGAATCAGGGAGTTATCTTCTAAGCAGCTGCTTATTTTATGTTATTTTTAAGTGATTTCCCTATCCACATTTGTTTGCAGGGCACTTGTCCTACTCTTACCCCCATTTTACTTCCTTTTCCAGCCCTTTAGCCCTTTCCAGGAGTTTTTTAGAGGCATTTTTGTGGCCAAAAGTTCGGGTCCCCATTGACTTCAATGTGGTTCGGGTTCGGGGTCAAGTTCGGGGTCACGTTCGAGCCTGAACCCAGACTTTTTTTCAAAGTTTGTCCGAACCCGCCGGACCCAAACATCCATGTGTGCGCTCAACTCTACTGAAAACATCTGTGGCCATGATAGAAAGGTGTCAAAACACAAAATGAATCACAGTTTGCGGTGTACGGGGCTAGTGAAACTGCACTACATACCTGTATTGTCTCTTCTTGTTTAATTACATATTCACACATACCCGATAACTCTTTAGGGCACTTTTCCCTTCTTTTATCACAGGTGGCAGATTGGTGTATATTCTAATAGCATAAAACTATATAACCCTCCACCTAATCTCCCTGGAAATTCTACCACAAAGATAAGATCACAAAATAAGAAAGGCTATGTGTGACTTAAATAGCTTAACACTGGTAGGACCAAGCTCTGGAGATCGTTGGTTCCAGAGTAGTTATCCTGCAAACACAAGGATGGTAGATCCAGAATCTAGATGGAGATTCTTGTTTTCCAATATAATAAAAAGCAGATGAGTGGAAGCTATGTGCCAAGTCGTTTTATTCTCAATAGAACCAGTTTGTGGTAAAAATAACTTTGTAACAAGCTGTCCATAAGTGTAGGCAACTTGCCAGCTAGAAAATGCATAAATTCTTGTCCGACGCATAAAGTGGACCAGCCTGTACACAATGCATTTCACCCTTCCTACTGGAGCTATCCTAAATCTAACCAGTCATCCTGTGAAACTTTATTTCTAGCTAAAACCTTAAAAAGTTTAAACAACCATAAAGTAGATTGATCGTTAAGCATAAAAACCAAACCTTAACATGAACCTTGTTGTTTTAGCACAACATTTATCTTAACAGTACACTTTCATGACCAAGGCAGGATTTCCAAGCACCTCTTCTTTCCTCCACAAAAATAAATACAGTTTAAGTTTGTTATGCCAGGTCTTGGAGGATGACAATATGCATGTATAATTTTGTTCTTTGAAAAAAAAAAAAGATATATTAAAAAAGGAAATAATTCACATCAATAGTCAGGGTAAGCTCCCTAGTAGATAAGTGCCTATATGCAACTGCCTATTCTATCTACATACAAATCCAGCAATGTTCATGTTGACAAAACAGGTAGGTAAATTTGTCACACAACTGGGCGTGACTGTGACCTCAAAAAAAAAACAATCTGTGTGCACACATAAGATACAGTGGTATCCACTAATATTGGCAGCCATGATAAATATGAGCAAAGAAGGCTGTGAAAACTGTAGAAGGCTGTGTTGTTTAACCTTTTGATCTTTTGTTCAAACAATACCAAACACAACAAAGGTTTATTAAAAAAAAAAAATTGTTCATATTTACCAAAGGTGTTAATATTAGTGAAATTTTCTTTATATATGTATTACTAATTATAGAATGCAACACTATTTGTGATCCCACATAATTATTAAGCTAAAGTGATACTTCTCTGAAATTTACACCATAAAATAAAACATTGAACATCACCTATAACTTGTCCTTTTTTTTAAAGGAACACTATATGATCAGGTACACAAACATGTATTCCTGACCCTCTAGTGTTAAAACCACCATATAGCCCCCCTTGGCCCCTCCTGCCTCCCAAAATATAGCAAAATCTTACTTGTATTCAAGCCTAAAGCTGTAGCTCTGCATGTGGTTTGCCCCAGAATAGCAAGCTGTCTGCTGACATCATCAGAAGTGGTGGCCTGATCCAATCACAATGCTTCCCATTAGGATTGGCTGAGATTGACAAGGAGGCAGATCGGGGCAGAGCCAGCAGAATTCAAACACAGCTCTGGCCAATCAGCATCTCTTCATAGAGATGAATTGAATCAATAAATCTCTATGAGGAAAGTTCAGTGTCTGCATTCACTGAATGTTTTGATACATTTTAGGCAACAATGACCCAGGAAGGATCTCTAACAGCCATCTAAGTAGTGGCCAGTGAAGTTAACACTTGGCTGTAATGTAAACACTGCATTTTCTCTGAAAAGACAGTGTTTACAGCAAAAAGCCTAAAGGTAACGATTCTACTCACCAGAACAAATTCAATAAGCTGTAGTTGTTCTGGTGACTATAGTGTCCCTTTAACTTTTATGAACTTAAACTTTTTCAATAATTTTTTTTAACAAAATGTTCTGTTTTCTCTTCCATTTTTATATCCAGTTCACACAAAATGAAGCCAGGGAAAATGTCGCAAATAAAGAGGAGAAATAGAAATATTGTTCTTCTCTGTATGTTTTCCCTAGGCTGACTGCCAGGTGCAAAGGACAAAGATTATGACAATGACTGACAGGGAACTAAGATGGAGGCACCAACAAAGAGGACAAAGAGGTGTGGGTTTCTAAATTGTATTTTATTTTTCACATCTAACAACTATATATTTGATTAATTTATAGGTAGGGAAAAGTAAACATAACATTAAAATTCTGGGTCAGTTCTTCTTTAATAGGCTAAATGGAGTAAATCAACAGGAAAACTCCAAAAATAACAATTTTCATACTCCTCAAATAAATCTACACACATTGTTAATATTACTCTATTCATAAAAATAAGCTTTCTAGACATGTATTGAAAATTTGAAAAAGTGAGTTCTCCTTTTTTTTTTTTCATAAAAAAACCTTCTTTGTAATTTACTTTTGGCTTAAATCACAAAGGCAGGATGTGGGCAAAAAATGATCATCTTGTCACAAAGACTTACCCTAGCACAGCACTAACAAATAAATTATTGATGAGTTGTCTCACCGTAGATATGTTTTAATGCTACTTCCTTGTAGAAGTAACAAAAAAAGTATCTTAAATGGTCCTTGCCTTAACAACCTTTGTAATGTTTCTTACCTTTAGATTATTTCAATTAGTAAGAAGTAAAATACAGGAAGGCAGACACAATGCATTTATATAAAGTCTTTCAAACACTAAATGATTTTTCTTTTCCCATAAATGGTTCAGATGATTACACTGTTACAAGAAAGCCCATATAAATATTCATTAACAACAATTAAAGAGTTAATCCACCCCTTTTTGGTGATTTTTTAATTTATTCTAGAATGTCCTAATGGGCATTACTATCATGTAGAATTAACAAAAACTTACCTTGAAGCCAGCACCCGGCAAAACACTACTCGCTGGATTCAACAGAATATCTGAAAATGTGCCTACCCCTAGGAGGTGCAATCAAATGCTTCTCATAGAGAAGCATGCTATAAGCACAGGAAGGGAGTGAGTCAGGGGGTGGCAGAAAGAATGAATTAGGCATCCTCTTGCAGACGTGCTCCCAATGCCTCCTGCAAGGGTAGAGGCATATTGTTGCCAGTACATAGTACACGCTGATGACAGATGTAATTTTTCCACATAATTAACATTATGCAGCCTGGAAACGAGGCATGTGACAGGGGTGTAACTAGCCAACAGGACAAATGTGCAAATATCATATATATATACATGTGTGTTTCAAGCATAAACACTGCACATACAATTTCCTACCTTCTAAAAGCAGAAATGGTCATGGTGGTTGGAGTAACAGTTTAACTCAAATTTAAAGCATCTTGTTAGTGTAACATGGTGGAAATGTATGTAGATTTGTATACTGAAAATATTATTTACAAAATTTAGGCCAAAAGTGTTGATTTGTAAAAAAAAACATTCAAATTCAGCTATAGCCACAGTTTAGCTGATTTAGCTGGTTTAAAGTTTTGAATTTAGTTTACAGCCGAGATGAGCTAGGTTTAATGTGTACTCAGACAGTTTCAACATCTGAAAAGGTGGTATTGCTTCATGTCCACAATAGAAAGGTAAAGAGCACTTAAGGGCTCCTATGCATTTCAATAGGAGTTTAAAAGAATGTCAGCGGCCAAAAAGCAACTGTTAATAACTTGCAATTTAAATCATATCATAATTTTTTGGGAATTTTGTTCATACTGTATTTTTACAGATACATTTAACTCACAAACTCCATGCAGTGTTGCTAGGCAATGGAAAAACAAAAATAAATTAAATTTGCCTGTAATAAATGTCTTTTCAAAAAGTTGTAGTTCTACCATAAACAAAGTGACCCAAAATCAACATCAAACAAAAGGAATTTCAAAATAATTGAATCAATAACAAGGCAGTGATAGCCTCAACAGAGTTGGGTTTTATGGAAAATTTCTAGGTTAAACCTACAAGTACAATAACATTCTTAGAAATATGTAAATTGCCTATAATGTGTTTTCTCTCATTAATCCAAATAGATCATGATCATTACTTGTACAAAGTTGAGGCAATTTGTTCTTGGAGTTGAGAAGCTGTGCTGGATGTAGAGGCTTTCGGGAGACCCTATATGGTACTTTTATTTTTACTGTCCTTAGGCTTCTATATGATAAATTCTTATTTGATACTTCCCTATGCCACCGGCTACCAAGAGTTCCAACATTAAATCCTAGTGGCTCTCCTTTATTCATTTTTTTTTCTAATATATGCAGTGAAAATATATAAGTGAATTATGTCATATGATTATAAACCTAATTAAGTGAAAAACTGTACATCTATAAATTTAATTACAGAAAAGTTTACTTTTCGTGGAAGCAGATTTTAAAGCTCTCCCATACCTGTCCCCCTGTGATGGAACTCAAGAGTAATGTGCTTTCATAAAGCTCCCTGAACAGCGTTTATTTAGAATTCACCTTAAAGGGACAGTCCACTACTCAAATGCAAAATAAATAAAACACTATTTATTAGATATATTCCAAATGGCAGCATGCTTTTTAAATGTGCATTTTTTTTTATTGGGTTATGACTAAAAACCTTTTACAAAAAAAATGCATTTCTCTTGTCTGCAGCTTTTACAAGCCACCTCCCTTGCTCCAAACACTGACCAGACTTTTTGTGACTGTCCAATCACAGACTTCCCAATGCAACTCAATGAGAAGTCTTTGCAAGGCAGGTGTACTTGGAAATTGCTGCCTCTTGAATTTAGCTCACCTGACCTAACCAAACCAAACCAGGAAGTAAAATGACCTATTGTATTCTTGAAAGCCAATGGGGGTTTAACCAGGTTAGTATATAAAAGTGTCAATTTTTTTTAAAATCTGCACTTCTGCAAAACAAAAACAAGGGGACAAAGTGCTTTAGGGGTCTGGTGTATCCCTTTAAGCCAAGTGTTGCTGTATGGTTAGTTTAAAATAACCATTTTACATGATCTATGGTATTTCTTAGAGTAGGATATTAGTGTCCTAGTAGATGTCTGGGATTATCATTATCTTGCTTGGTTGGAATTATTATTTGAATGTTTTCTAATACTGAGTATATAATCTGAAAACAGTTTCCTTGAAACAACCTCTCTTGGTGGTATGGATACAAAAGGATTACTTGGTGATGTAACTGCATCATGATCTTATAAAGCACAGATGGCAGTTTAGCTGGGAATGAATTAATATCTAAGAGAAACACGTTGGACTGAGTGTTCTATTTATGGAAATATGAAGTAGAAATTTTGAAGTGGGCACAGCCACTCATCGAAAGGGTTAATATATCATATATATATATATCATATATATATATATATATATATATATATATACGTTATATATAATATATAACGTATAAACAGATACACTTTTTTGAATAAAAAAATAATCATGTAGATGTTTGAATACATTTTCTATCATTAACATTGTTTGTATGGCATATAATTGTGTTTATTCATGTCTTAATGGTTCAAATACTTTACCCTTTGGAAAGTATTTGCTTGCAATTCTGTTAAGCTTTCTAATTGCTATACAGCACTACAAAGTGCCACGACTGCTATACATCAGTATATTAAAGGATCACTATAGGGTCAGGAACACAAATGTATTCCTGACCCTATAATGTTAAAACCACCATCTAGCTCCCCTGGGCCCCTCATGCCTCCATAAATATAGCAACATCGTATTGTACTCAAGCCAGAAGCTGTAGATCTGCATGCTGTTTGCCTAAAAAAACCCAGCAGTCTGCTGACATCAACAGAAGTGGTATCCTGATCCAATCACAGTGCTTCCCCATAGAATTGGCTGAGACTGACAAGGAGGCATATCAGGGGCAAAGCCAGCATGATTCAAACACAGCCCTGGCCTTGAATCAATTAATCTCTATGAGGAAAGTTCAGTGTCTGCATTCAGAGGGAGGAGATACTGAATGTTTGGATGCATTTTAGGCAGCCATGACCCCGGAAGGATCTCTAACAGCCATCTGAGGAGTGGCCAGTGAAGTTATCACTAGTCTGTAATGTAAACACAGCATTTTCTCTGAAAAGACAGTGTTTACTGCAAAAAGCCTGACGGTAATGATTCTATTCACCAGAACAAATTCAATAAGCTGTAGTTGTTCTGGTGACTATAGTGTCCCTTTAATACTGTTTAGATTTCAACCTATTTTTCCTATAACATTTTGTAATTGTCTAATTTATTGTTAAGTTTCACCATTTCAAATATTGTAAAGCACTGTGGAAAAAGTTGACACTATATACATTGACACTAATAATAATAAACCGACATATAATTAAGACCATGCGTGTATCTGTGTGTATCACCTCCCTATAAAACAGGGAGAGCACACCTATACAGTATAGTCTTAAATACCGCCAAGAGACTCCAGGGGTCTCAAAGGGGCTTAACCCCAAATAGAAAATGCCACAAAAAGATAGAAAAAAATGCAGGCAGGCTTAGGATGTCTAACAAATCCCAGTCTGACTACATTACCTGGAAATACTATATAGCAATGTAGCGTGAAGGAATAATAGCTAGGAAATATATCCAGTAGAGACAATCTAGTGAGAAATATAGAATAAATATTTCATCAATACTAATAATCCTATGCTCTCTAAAGGGAATGCACATAGGTCACAACAAGACCCGGCAATAGGTCATATAAATTGATAAAAACCTTTTCTCCTATATAACAGCTTTAATGAAATACATATGCTAAATAGGAAGAGGTATTCGTATATCTGCCTAATTGCCAGTGTCTATCTTCCTAAGTGCAAAAAAGCCCACAGATATCCTGTATCCATATATATTGTAAAAAACCATGGAATAAATGTCTGCTGAGAATATGAACAAACGCAAAAAAAGTTTGTTTTAAATCAAGCCATATGTGGAAGGAGATCTTACAAAACAGCAGACCTTACCAATATACAGGAAATAAAAGTCCAGAATAGTCATATGGAGAGAGACTTAAATGTAAAGTAGAGAAAAAAGAGTTTGTAGAAACAAATGGTCAGTCAAAAGTAAACTGCCATGTATATTTAAATTTATAAAGCCTCTCTCCCTGGTAAACTAGCTAGACAGGCATAGGAATATGAAAAAATAGAGCAAGAGAAAAGTGTTAAGTGCAATTCATAGTGCTAGAGTGCCATTCAGTGCCCAGTGTAAAAGTTGACAAAGCGCCCAACGCGCGTTTCGGTGCTTAGAGAGGGCACCTTCGTCAGGGGCCAGCTTGCTATTCATAATAGTGTCTCTTAAATACCTTAAATATCCAGGTGTTCCTCCTACCAACAGCCAATCTGTATGCAGAGAATATGTTACCCACGTGTGTATGACTACGTGCTATTACTTCCGTGTTGCGTCTACCGCCCACGTGGTGTAAAGGGGGCGGAGCCAACACGTCATCCGTCCTGCTCAAAGCCGAACATATTTAGTCCCGGGTACGCCCCTACATGTTGTCATGTGGGCGTATCTATACATGGCAGCCTATGTGTCCAAGGGACGTCTATCACTCATGTAGGCGTGTCCGAGATGTATCAGGCTTACGGGATGTTATTCCAAGCATCTGTTACCCGTCACATCAGTCGGTCTATAGTGAGATGTCTATAATGTGTACAGTTATACATATGAGATCCCTATTATATTATAGCATGTAGATAGACGTGTAAATATGTACAGATGTATCTACATTAATGTATTAGTCACATATTGTAAGTTGCAAATCAAGGAGTCATATAGATCATATCTTATGGTGGTACCAAAGGCTAAATCATTAACTTTAGTGCTAGTTCCTCAGGGTACAGAGCTAGAGAATATAATCACTATCCTCATGACTGTAGGTAGGTGGAAATTAAAATGCATAAAAACATATATATATATATAGTGATCTAAATAGTGGCTATATAAGCCCACAGCTACATATACTATTTACAAAAATTTACAAGTGCTACTAACAAGGTATAAATCTTTACAACCCGTCAGGCAATACTTATTTACATAATTTATGATGGTATATAGAGATACCAAGTGTGTCGATACAGACCAGAGTTAGGTTGTACAGTTTAGTCTGGTATGAAAGGTGCATATGAGAATCCCTCATTCAGGCCAAGGGGAGAAAGCGTTTTCAATTTATAGATCCAAAAGCTCTCTCTTTGGAGTAGCCTTTTATCCAGATCCCCTCCCCTTGGTCCAAGTATAACCTTTTCAATACCACAGAATCTAATGCCCTCTGCTGACCCACCATGATGTAATTTAAGGTGTTTAGAGACTGGAGTGTCAACCAATCTTTTCGGATTAACCGAATTTACATGTTCCCCAATCCTAAATTGAAATTTTCGTGAGGTCTTACCCACGTATAATTTCTTACAGGAGCATGACAGTAAGTACACAATTCCCATAGTTTGACAGTTAAAAAAATTCTTAACTAGAAATTCCTGTTGTCCTAAGGAGTCTTGGAACTTTTTTGATGGTCTGCGTATAAATTTACATGCCTTACATTTGCCACACTGGTATGTACCTAAGACTGTGGATTTTAACCATGTACTTTTTTGAGGTGTATTCCTAAAATGGCTAGGGACCAAAATATCCTTAATATTGCGTCCCCTTCTAGCTGTCACAGAAGCTCTTGGGGTAATGACTCTCTGTAGGTGTATATCTTGATGTAGGAGGGGCCAAAATCTATCCAGAATTTTCATAATCTGATTCCAACCTGCATCAAAATTCCCTATACACCTAATTATCTCTTGTGTTGATTTAGGAATTATTTTATCCTTCCAGTTCCGACCGCTCTTCACATAATGCACGTTTGTATGCATATTTTAAACATCTATTCGGGTAGCCCTTCTGTTTAAATTGATGTTGTAAAACTCTAGCCTTTATTTTAAAGTCTTCAATGTTGGAGCAGTTTCTTCGAAGGCGCAGATATTGCCCAATTGGAATCCCTCTTTTTAGTGAGGGGGGGTGGTAGCTCGTCCAGTTTAAAAGATTATTGGTTGCAGTCGGTTTGCGGAAGAGTGTAGATATAAGATCTCCTTCATCTGTTAAAGAGATAGTGATGTCGAGGAAATTAATTTCATTTCCCCCAATTTCACTGGTCAATCTCAGATTGATGTTATTGAGATTGAGGAGTGCCACGAACTCTAAAAAGAGCTCAGCTGTATCCGTCCAAATAATTAACACATCATCGATGTATCTTTTCCATAACTTAATATGTCTCGTGTATTTTTCCATATTGACATTGAACACTGTAGTGCTTTCCCACCATCCCAGGTAGAGGTTGGCATATGAGGGGGCACAAGCCGTCCCCATAGCTGTCCCTCTCACCTGGTGGTAGTACTTGCCTTGAAAAATAAAGTGGTTATGAGTTAAAATTAATCTCATTAGATCCTGGATGAATTCATTATGTCTTAACGAAACCACTGGTGTTCTATCCATAATTGCTCTAAGATGTTGCAATCCCACATCATGGGGTATAGAGCTATACAGACTTTCAACGTCAAGGCTGCATAAAATTGCATCCCCATTGATTTTGATACTTCCAATGATGTTTAACATATGTTTCGTGTCCTTCAAGTATGAAGGGAGCTCAAAGACCAGTTTCCTCAAAATCTGGTCGACATATAGACTAGCATTTTGGGTCAGATTTCCTCTGCCTGATACTATTGGCCTCCCCTTAAGTGTTGGTTGCTGTTTATGCACTTTTGGGAGTGCATAAAAAGTGGCTGTAATAGGTTTTTTAACAAATATGAAATTATATTCTTCCTTAGATATCAACGAAAGGGACAGTGCATTGTCTAGAATCATTTTCAATTCCGCTAGATAATTTTTTGTCGGGTCCCCCTTCAATAGTTCATATGTATTTTCATCCTCAATCAATCTATGTACCATAGAGACATAGTCTACTTTGTCTAAGATGACCGTATTGCCTCCTTTGTCAGAGGGCTTAAAGATCACTTCTTCTAATTCTTTTAAATGTTTGAGAGATAACTTTTCTTGTGTAGAGATATTACTATTTGGTTGTACCATAAGATCCCTGTGATTAATTTTATCAATTTCACTACAGGTTAACTCCACAAACAAGTCTATATATTTAAAATCCACCAAATGTGGGGTAAAGAGACTTTTTTTCTTTAAATTTGTGAAAGGGGGTAGTGGATTGATGGAATTGTCACTACAGGTAAGGAGATCAACCAGATTGTCTAACAGACCAATGTCTGTAGCTTCTAGGCCTAGATTATTAGCTCTTTTTTTTTTTCTTTTTTCAAACAATGGACTTTGTGTAGAGCCAGTTTTCTTGCGAACAGATGTATGTCCTTTGTCCAGACGAACTTATCAAAGTTAGAGACTGGAACAAAGGACATACCTCTCCGCAATACCTGTAATTCTGTTAATGTTGGAGTATATGAAGACAAATTAATAATTTGGTTAGAATCAGTGTTCTTTTCTAATACCGTCTCCTTCTGAAATGTTGGGGGGGTCTGCCATTATGTCTTAACAAAACCACTGGTGTTCTATCCATAATTGCTCTAAGATGTTGCAATCCCACATCATGGGGTATAGAGCTATACAGACTTTCAACGTCAAGGCTGCATAAAATGGCATCCCCATTGATTTTGATACTTCCAATGATGTTTAACGTATGTTTCGTGTCCTTCAAGTATGAAGGGAGCTCAAAGACCAGTTTCCTCAAAATCTGGTCGACATATAGACTAGCATTTTGGGTCAGATTTCCTCTGCCTGATACTATTGGCCTCCCCTTAAGTGTTGGTTGCTGTTTATGCACTTTTGGGATTGCATAAAAAGTGGCTGTAATAGGTTTTTTAACAAATATGAAATTATATTCTTCCTTAGATATCAACGAAAGGGACAGTGCATTGTCTAGAATCATTTTCAATTCCGCTAGATAATTTTTTGTCGGGTCCCCCTTCAATAGTTCATATGTATTTTCATCCTCAATCAATCTATGTACCATAGAGACATAGTCTACTTTGTCTAAGATGACCGTATTGCCTCCTTTGTCAGAGGGCTTAAAGATCACTTCTTCTAATTCTTTTAAATGTTTGAGAGATAACTTTTCTTGTGTAGAGATATTACTATTTGGTTGTACCATAAGATCCCTGTGATTAATTTTATCAATTTCACTACAGGTTAACTCCACAAACAAGTCTATATATTTAAAATCCACCAAATGTGGGGTAAAGAGACTTTTTTTCTTTAAATTTGTGAAAGGGGGTAGTGGATTGATGGAATTGTCACTACAGGTAAGGAGATCAACCAGATTGTCTAACAGACCAATGTCTGTAGCTTCTAGGCCTAGATTATTAGCTCTTTTTTTTTTTCTTTTTTCAAACAATGGACTTTGTGTAGAGCCAGTTTTCTTGCGAACAGATGTATGTCCTTTGTCCAGACGAACTTATCAAAGTTAGAGACTGGAACAAAGGACATACCTCTCCGCAATACCTGTAATTCTGTTAATGTTGGAGTATATGAAGACAAATTAATAATTTGGTTAGAATCAGTGTTCTTTTCTAATACCGTCTCCTTCTGAAATGTTGGGGGGGTCTGCCTCTGTACCGTGTCCGTGGGGCTACACTCTCTTCCATATTGGGTTGCCCTAAAAAAGAGACCCCTCTTTTTAAAATGCTTCTGGTATTACTTTCCGATGTAATGGAGGTACTCCCCTTAGATGAATCTGTGTCAGAACCGCTCGTCTCATATTCTGACGTGGATATTGGCTCAGAGAAACTCTTTCTAAAGTTTTTACTCTTCCTGTATATATTCCCACTTTTGAAATCATTATTGTCCCTAATAAACTTAGAGTGTTTCCGAATTTTTATATTCTGTTGGAACTTATCAAGATTATTCTTAAGTTTAAACTCCAATGATTCAAAATTGGGTTCGTCTTTGAACACTTCAATTTTATTAATTTGCTCATCCACTTCCTTGTTGATTCTTTCCAGTCTCTTTGTTTCAAATTTACACAAGATTTCCATAAATCTTTTTGAACAAAGGCCTGCTGCTTCCTCCCACTCTTTAGTGAATTCTGCCTCCTCTATATGTGATGCTGGTATATTTTGTACCCTCAGTCCCCTTGGGATTAGTTGTTTCTTTAAATAGTTATCCAGTGATGCAATTTCCCAACCCGTTTTAATCTGTTGTTGAAACAGGTTGGTAAGGCGAGTAAAGGATGAAATAATGTCATTTTTAGGGATATTCGTCAACTCTTGTTCTGAAAATACTTGGTCTGTATCTGCACACCATGCATCTCTCTTAGATTTATCAAAGATAAAACTTGCCATAGTGCACTAGGTGCGGTATAAAGGTATTGAAACCTAATAATTAGCAAACCGACATATAATTAAGACCATGTGTACGCGTGTATCTGTGTGTATCACCTCCCTATAAAACAGCTATAGCTATTTCCTAGCTATTATTCCTTCACGCTACATTGCTATATAGTATTTCCAGGTAATGTAGTCAGACTGGGATTTGTTAGACATCCTAAGCCTGCCTGCATTTTTTTCTATCTTTTTGTGGCATTTTCTATTTGGGGTTAAGCCCCTTTGAGACCCCTGGAGTCTCTTGGCGGTATTTAAGACTATACTGTATAGGTGTGCTCTCCCTGTTTTATAGGGAGGTGATACACACAGATACACGCATGGTCTTAATTATATGTCGGTTTGCTAATTATTAGGTTTCAATACCTTTATACCGCACCTAGTGCACTATGGCAAGTTTTATCTTTGATAAATCTAAGAGAGATGCATGGTGTGCAGATACAGACCAAGTATTTTCAGAACAAGAGTTGACGAATATCCCTAAAAATGACATTATTTCATCCTTTACTCGCCTTACCAACCTGTTTCAACAACAGATTAAAACGGGCTGGGAAATTGCATCACTGGATAACTATTTAAAGAAACAACTAATCCCAAGGGGACTGAGGGTACAAAATATACCAGCATCACATATATAGGAGGCAGAATTCACTAAAGAGTGGGAGGAAGCAGCAGGCCTTTGTTCAAAAAGATTTATGGAAATCTTGTGTAAATTTGAAACAAAGAGACTGGAAAGAATCAACAAGGAAGTGGATGAGCAAATTAATAAAATTGAAGTGTTCAAAGACGAACCCAATTTTGAATCATTGGAGTTTAAACTTAAGAATAATCTTGATAAGTTCCAACAGAATATAAAAATTCGGAAACACTCTAAGTTTATTAGGGACAATAATGATTTCAAAAGTGGGAATATATACAGGAAGAGTAAAAACTTTAGAAAGAGTTTCTCTGAGCCAATATCCACGTCAGAATATGAGACGAGCGGTTCTGACACAGATTCATCTAAGGGGAGTACCTCCATTACATCGGAAAGTAATACCAGAAGCATTTTAAAAAGAGGGGTCTCTTTTTTAGGGCAACCCAATATGGAAGAGAGTGTAGCCCCACGGACACGGTACAGAGGCAGACCCCCCCAACATTTCAGAAGGAGACGGTATTAGAAAAGAACACTGATTCTAACCAAATTATTAATTTGTCTTCATATACTCCAACATTAACAGAATTACAGGTATTGCGGAGAGGTATGTCCTTTGTTCCAGTCTCTAACTTTGATAAGTTCGTCTGGACAAAGGACATACATCTGTTCGCAAGAAAACTGGCTCTACACAAAGTCCATTGTTTGAAAAAAGAAAAAAAAAAGAGCTAAGAATCTAGGCCTAGAAGCTACAGACATTGGTCTGTTATACAATCTGGTTGATCTCCTTACCTGTAGTGACAATTCCATCAATCCACTACCCCCTTTCACAAATTTAAAGAAAAAAAGTCTCTTTACCCCACATTTGGTGGATTTTAAATATATAGACTTGTTTGTGGAGTTAACCTGTAGTGAAATTGATAAAATTAATCACAGGGATCTTATGGTACAACCAAATAGTAATATCTCTACACAAGAAAAGTTATCTCTCAAACATTTAAAAGAATTAGAAGAAGTGATCTTTAAGCCCTCTGACAAAGGAGGCAATACGGTCATCTTAGACAAAGTAGACTATGTCTCTATGGTACATAGATTGATTGAGGATGAAAATACATATGAACTATTGAAGGGGGACCCGACAAAAAATTATCTAGCGGAATTGAAAATGATTCTAGACAATGCACTGTCCCTTTCGTTGATATCTAAGGAAGAATATAATTTCATATTTGTTAAAAAACCTATTACAGCCACTTTTTATGCACTCCCAAAAGTGCATAAACAGCAACCAACACTTAAGGGGAGGCCAATAGTATCAGGCAGAGGAAATCTGACCCAAAATGCTAGTCTATATGTCGACCAGATTTTGAGGAAACTGGTCTTTGAGCTCCCTTCATACTTGAAGGACACGAAACATATGTTAAACATCATTGGAAGTATCAAAATCAATGGGGATGCAATTTTATGCAGCCTTGACGTTGAAAGTCTGTATAGCTCTATACCCCATGATGTGGGATTGCAACATCTTAGAGCAATTATGGATAGAACACCAGTGGTTTCGTTAAGACATAATGAATTCATCCAGGATCTAATGAGATTAATTTTAACTCATAACCACTTTATTTTTCAAGGCAAGTACTACCACCAGGTGAGAGGGACAGCTATGGGGACGGCTTGTGCCCCCTCATATGCCAACCTCTACCTGGGATGGTGGGAAAGCACTACAGTGTTCAATGTCAATATGGAAAAATACACGAGACATATTAAGTTATGGAAAAGATACATCGATGATGTGTTAATTATTTGGACGGATACAGCTGAGCTCTTTTTAGAGTTCGTGGCACTCCTCAATCTCAATAACATCAATCTGAGATTGACCAGTGAAATTGGGGGAAATGAAATTAATTTCCTCGACATCACTATCTCTTTAACAGATGAAGGAGATCTTATATCTACACTCTTCCGCAAACCGACTGCAACCAATAATCTTTTAAACTGGACGAGCTACCACCCCCCCTCACTAAAAAGAGGGATTCCAATTGGGCAATATCTGCGCCTTCGAAGAAACTGCTCCAACATTGAAGACTTTAAAATAAAGGCTAGAGTTTTACAACATCAATTTAAACAGAAGGGCTACCCGAATAGATGTTTAAAATATGCATACAAACGTGCATTATGTGAAGAGCGGTCGGAACTGTTAAAGGATAAAATAATTCCTAAATCAGCACAAGAGATAATTAGGTGTATAGGGAATTTTGATGCAGGTTGGAATCAGATTATGAAAATTCTGGATAGATTTTGGCCCCTCCTACATCAAGATATACACCTACAGAGAGTCATTACCCCAAGAGCTTCTGTGACAGCTAGAAGGGGACGCAATATTAAGGATATTTTGGTCCCTAGCCATCTTAGGAATACACCTCAAAAAAGTACATGGTTAAAATCCACAGTCTTAGGTACATACCAGTGTGGCAAATGTAAGGCATGTAAATTTATACGCAGACCATCAAAAAAGTTCCAAGACTCCTTAGGACAACAGGAATTTCTAGTTAAGAATTTTTTTAACTGTCAAACTATGGGAATTGTGTACTTACTGTCATGCTCCTGTAAGAAATTATACGTGGGTAAGACCTCACGAAAATTTCAATTTAGGATTGGGGAACATGTAAATTCGGTTAATCCGAAAAGATTGGTTGACACTCCAGTCTCTAAACACCTTAAATTACATCATGGTGGTTCAGCAGAGGGCATTAGATTCTGTGGTATTGAAAAGGTTATACTTGGACCAAGGGGAGGGGATCTGGATAAAAGGCTACTCCAAAGAGAGAGCTTTTGGATCTATAAATTGAAAACGCTTTCTCCCCTTGGCCTGAATGAGGGATTCTCATATGCACCTTTCATACCAGACTAAACTGTACAACCTAACTCTGGTCTGTATCGACACACTTGGTATCTCTATATACCATCATAAATTATGTAAATAAGTATTGCCTGACGGGTTGTAAAGATCTATACCTTGTTAGTAGCACTTGTAAATTTTTGTAAATAGTATATGTAGCTGTGGGCTTATATAGCCACTATTTAGATCACTATATATATATATATGTTTTTATGCATTTTAATTTCCACCTACCTACAGTCATGAGGATAGTGATTATATTCTCTAGCTCTGTACCCTGAGGAACTAGCACTAAAGTTAATGATTTAGCCTTTGGTACCACCATAAGATATGATCTATATGACTCCTTGATTTGGAACTTACAATATGTGAGTAATACATTAATGTAGATACATCTGTACATATTTACAGGTCTATCTACATGCTATAATACAATAGGGATCTCATATGTATAAATGTACACATTGTAGACATCTCACTATAGACCGACTGATGTGACGGGTAACAGATGCTTGGAATAACATCCCGTAAGCCCGATACATCTCGGACATGCCTACATGAGTGATAGACGTCCCTTGGACACATAGGCTGCCATGTATAGATACGCCCACATGACGACATGTAGGGGCGTACCAGGGACTAAATATGTTCGGCTTTGAGCAGGACGGATTACGTGTTGGCTCCGCCCCCTTTACACCACGTGGGCGGTAGACGCAACACGGAAGTAATAGCACGTAGTCATACACACGTGGGTAACATATTCTCTGCATACAGATTGGCTGTTGGTAGGAGGAACATCTGGATATTTAAGGTATTTAAGAGACACTATTATGAATAGCAAGCTGGCCCCTGACGAAGGTGCACTCTCTAAGCACCGAAACGTGCGTTGGGCGCTTTGCCAACTTTTACACTGGGCCCAGAATGGCACTCTAGCACTATGAATTGCACTTAACACTTTTCTCTTGCTCTATTTTTTCATATTCCTATGCCTGTCTAGCTAGTTTACCAGGGAGAGAGGCTTTATAAATTTAAATATACATGGCAGTTTACTTTTGACTGACCATTTGTTTCTACAAACTCTTTTTTCTCTACTTTACATTTAAGTCTCTCTCCATATGACTATTCTGGACTTTTATTTCCTGTATATTGGTAAGGTCTGCTGTTTTGTAAGATCTCCTTCCACATATGGCTTGATTTAAAACAAACTTTTTTTGCGTTTGTACATATTCTCAGCAGACATTTATTCCATGGTTTTTCACAATATATATGGATACAGGATATCTGTGGGCTTTTTTGCACTTAGGAAGATAGACACTGGCAATTAGGCAGATATACGAATACCTCTTCCTATTTAGCATATGTATTTCATTAAAGCTGTTATATAAGAGAAAAGGTTTTTATCAATTTATATGACCTATTGCCAGGTCTTGTTGTGACCTATGTGCATTCCCTTTAGAGAGCATAGGATTATTAGTATTGATGAAATATTTATTCTATATTTCTCACTAGATTGTCTCTACTGGATAAATTTCCTAGCTATTATTCCTTCACGCTACATTGCTATATAGTATTTCCAGGTAATGTAGTCAGACTGGGATTTGTAAGACATCCTAAGCCTGCCTGCATTTTTTTCTATCTTTTTGTCACTAATAATAATAGTAATTTGTATTTGCATTTATTGTGTATATGACAACATATGCATATATCTGTGCACATCTATCTATATATTTGAATTCATGTGTACATGTATCTGCATACTTGGGTTTATCTGTATAAGTTTAAAAATATAGATAATTCTTGAATTACTTAATATGCTATTGTGTCTGTATCTGTAAGCTTGTGTCTTTGTATATATTGTTATTAAGGTCACCTTTTGTCTAGTTGTTTTGAGATAAGTCTGTATGCAGCTGTGAACATATCTATCTAGACAATTCAGATATATGGCTTTACTAGTAATGGGAATTAACGGAACACTCCAAGCGCCATAACCACCACACTGGTTATTATGTCAGGGGTGATCTAGAGCCTAGAGATCCAGGTGTTCCTGCTTAGTTTTCTTGAGCCCTTCAGTGCACAGCTAGCTTATTGGTTGAAAGTATCAGCTGACCACCTCCAGATCTCTGACCAAGTTAACAGAAGCATGGATTGTTGTCCAGTGGACCCCTGAAAAAAAGTTGAACTGTTCTTAAATGTTTTCACTACTTACAATTAGTGGAGGCATTAGTGCTCTGCTGACATCATTACCACTACATTGCAGTGGAGCTTGGACTGATCATTTAGAAACATAGAATGTGACGGCAGATAAGAACCATTCGGCCCATCTTGTCTGCCCAATTTTCTAAATACTTTCATTAGTCCCTAGCCTTATCTTATAGTTAGGATAGCCTTATGCCTATCCCACGCATGCTTAAACTCCTTTTTTGTATATGTATATATGTATATATACAAAAAGATATGGAAGGGCTGCGCCAAATAAGGGTAGATAGTCCAGTAAAGTATTGCTAGGGTGCCAATAGATGGTCTAGGATACTTGATAGAGTTCCTCTGTGGATGCGTCTGGTGTAGACCGTTCCGTATATGTAAATACAAGAGAGGTAGAGGCGACTAATGGTATAGTATGAAAGTTCAGGGTGTGATAGGTAACAAAAGTAAAGAACTCACATTCAAGAGAGCTATGGCCAGCTCTGGTGTGGATTGCGTACAGCGGTATAATCCCCGCTTATGGGATATGTAGGGAGGGGTCTCCGTCAACACCGTCTGGTAGTCCAGAACTCGAAAAAGAAAGACAGAAAGCAACAATAGTGCTCTCAATTTTGATGTGGTTCAATGTGCAGATAAGAAGAGGTAAAAAACTCACATTTGAGGGAGCTATGGCCAGCTCTGGTGTGGATAGCGTACAGCGGTATAATCCCCGCTTATAGGATATGTAGCGGCGATACGTCCGTCAGCACCGTCTGGTGATCCAAGGCTCCAATATAGAAGAATAAAAAGCAGCAATAGTGCTCTCAATTGTGATAGGTTAAGAGAGTAGTAGAGAAAATAAAATAATACTCACAAAGATAGAGCAGAGGTACTGCTCTATGGATAGGCGCCGGTGGTATGATCCCCACCTAGGATTTCTTGGAGTACTGGAACTTTAAAATTGTCAGTGGAAGTAAAAGTAACCAGGAAAGGTTAAAATGCCAGGAATAGGTAAAAACAAAAGTTGTTTAAAGTGCATAAAGAGTGCAATAAAAAGAGGATTGGTACAATAAAGTAGCCAAAAAACTTTTATTGATCTAAAATACACAGTAAAATACAGAATTAATAACCATAAACGCGTTTCACCATAAGTGGCTTCTTCAGAATGGGATAAAAGTAGTAACCTGGCAGGGGTTGTTTAAATAGGGCTATGTTAATTTGAAAATTGCGCCAAAAGTGTAATTGGCCAATCAGAGACAATTTTTAAAATCACTTTTCAAAATTAGGATTCAAGAGTATGGGAGTGATGTTATAAAGGTGATGAGTCCATTTAAATTATTTAAATGTGAAAACGAGAGTGAGAATGTTGTTTTTAAAGAGAAGACACCACACCTTAAGCCAACAAGAACTTTTCATAAAATTAGAAAAAGCATTAACATCTGAAATTAAACTAAAATGGGAAATAGCCACCATGAAAAAATACATAGAAGAGCAAATCACTCCCCGAGGCTTAAGATTGCTCAAACTCCCTGCCTCAGATCAAGATGACTTAGAATTCATGGACGAGTGGTACAGTAAACTTGAACTATGCACATTCGGACTAATGGAAACTCTAGTCACTAAAAAAAGTAAAAAATTGTCACTACTAGACATAGAAATTAATGACTTAAAAGAGAAACTAATGCCATTTATGGATACACGTGTATACAGACAAAACCCTATCCTTATTCAAAGCAAAATAGAAAAAATAGAAATGGACACCAAACACCTCAAAATCAAGAAATATATTAGAGACAAACACGACTACGCAAACAAACAAGTGAGGACATATCACTTAAACAAAAAATACATTTCTGACAACCCTCCTCACCTTGAATACTCCTCTGAACCATACAAATATGACAGATCTCATCACCAACAAATTGCACCCAAACCCTCATACCGACCACCACAACACCACTACCAAGGACACAGACCCCCCTACCGGTCTCCCTTCAAACCACACACTTATAGAACTAACCACTACCACCACCAACCTACCTCCAAGCCATCCTACTCTCACCCTCCCCATCACTTACCAGCACCCCAAAGATATCGCAAAACTTCATATAAACCACCACGATCACCCCACTATTACAATGTACCTGAACACTCACCCAAACCCCAAAGACCCCAATACGCAAATAGTCACCAACAATATTCCAATTTCACCCAATCACCTACTATTCCCAATCACCCAAATCGTTTCCAATTACG
Organism: Pelobates cultripes; assembly: GCA_933207985.1. NCBI lineage: Eukaryota > Metazoa > Chordata > Amphibia > Anura > Pelobatidae > Pelobates > Pelobates cultripes. Next base: position 66,164,088 of record OW240915.1, on the reverse strand, counting down.
GTCACTTGACTCAGAAATAGAAAACGAAGATCATTTTTTAGAGATTCGCACCCACCCAAATTTAACAGCCAATACACCTTACCCTCCACGAACAAAAAAAAGAATTTTAAGCCCAGAGGTAAACGCAGCGGTGGAAGAGCACAAAAGAGAAAGGCTAGACAGACCGTAAACCCTTCAAACACTTCTTACAACGGTATTTTTAATCTGTCCAACAAAATCTTATCCGCCACCCAAATATCCGTCCTTAATAAAGGTGTGAAATTTGCACCGACTAACCCTTTTAAATCTTTCGAAGCCTTTTTAGACATCAACAAATTTGTTCGCAAAGCTACACTAAAGAGATTTTTAACGACAAATTACCCACCACAACCAATTCTCCACCCCCCATGCCTAGTATCAATAACCCCAATAACATCAACACTCATTTGAAAGAAAAATCCAAATTTTACCCTTCCTACTGCAAATCTGCACCCCTCATCATGTTCGAAAAACTTGTGTTAAAAGACTTTGAAAAAATTAAATATAACAAATATGACTCACACAACCTCACCCATGCCGAGCGCAACACACTGAAACAACTACAAGAAGACAAAGATATTGTCATAAAGCCGGCAGATAAAGGAGGTGGGATCGTTATCCTATCTAGCAAGATGTACATAGATGAGGCACATAGACAACTACATGATACAGAAACATATAACAAACTACCCTCTGACCCCACCCCTACCATCCAAATCACCCTATCCACTTTTTTACAAAAAGGCTTGGATTCTGGCATCCTAACCAAAAACGAATACAACTATCTTAACATCAAATACCCTAAACTCCCTGTCATATACTTTTTACCAAAGATACATAAAAATATTAATAACCCCCCTGGCAGACCCATCGTGTCAGGGATAAATTCCCTACTCTGCAATCTGTCAGAATACATTGACATACTCCTCCAACCATCCGTTAAATTAATGCGCTCTTACCTAAAAGACTCTATGTCACTACTACGTTTTTTAGACAAATTCAAATGGCAAACTAATTACATTTTAGCTACTTGTGATGTCCAATCCCTATACACGATTATACCCCACCATATAGGATGCCAGGCAATCAGAGAAATTTTAACTAAAGAAAACAGAATCCCCCCTGCCCAAATAGATTTTATTTTAGAAGGTATTAATATCATTTTAACCAACAACTATTTTTGGTTTTTTGACTCCTTTTACCTACAAAAACAAGGCACTGCGATGGGTACAAGGTTCGCGCCAAGCTATGCCAACCTCTTTATGGCCGACTGGGAATCCACGGCCATATGGGGAAGGCACGCTTGGTGTACGAACCTTGTAACATATTTTAGATATATAGATGATTTGTTTTTTATCTGGGATGGCACAGAAGCTCTTTTTAACTCTTTTATCCACCACCTCAACATCAACAATAGAGGCATTACCCTAACCCACGAAACAAGTAAGGAATCTATTAATTTTTTAGACCTCAACATCTTCATTACAGACAATACCATCCACACCAAAACATTTTTTTAAAAAGTCTGCGTCAACACAGCTATCGAAAGATCTAGCTGCCATTACAAACCTTGGTTGGAAAGTGCCCCTCAAAGCCAATTCCTTTGTCTCAGAAGGAATTGCTCCCAAATAGAAGATTTTAACAAACAATCAAATTATCTAAAAGAAAAATTTATTGAGAAAAATTACTCACCAACCCGCCTCAACACCACTATAAATACCATCACCAAAAAAGATAGAGCAGACCTCCTAACTTACAATACCCAACCCACCACCAACACCATGCCCCTTCCTGTTATTTTCAATTTTAATAACAAAAGTGGCCATGTCAAAAAAATTATCAAAAAACATTGGCACCTCTTAAAAGAAGACGAAATACTTAAAAATATTATACCTGACAAGCCTAATGTTGTCTTTAGAGGTGCCCCAAACTTCAAATCCATTTTAACCACCAATTTTACAAAAGAAACCAAACCTACTTTTAATTCTTTTATGCCCAATGCCAGTGGCTTTTATAAATGTAAAAGATGCATTGTATGCAAAAACACAGACCCCTCCGTCCCTTCCAAAACCACCAGTTTTAAATCTAATATCACCAACAAAACCTATAAAATTAAAGATTTTATCAGTTGCGATACCAAAAATGTCATCTACTTGTTGGAGTGCCCTTGTGGTCTCCAGTATGTAGGGATGACCACAAGAAGTCTTAAAGTGAGACTGAGTGAACACTGTAGAAATATCAAAAAAGGCTACCTGAATCACTCAGTCTCCAAACACTTTTGTACACATAACAACGACATAAGACACCTTAAATGCATCGGCATAAAAAAATGTATAATACCATGGAGAGGTGGTAACATTAAGAACATATTAGGTAAAGCTGAGATGGAATGGGTTTTTAATCTCAAAACTCTTACCCCATCTGGTTTAAATGTTGATTTTGACCTGTATAATTTTATTTAAATTCCTATACACAACCCTTATCTACATGCTTTTATTCTTTATGTCTGGACCTAACCAATCCTCATAATAATAATAATCTTTTAAGTTTTATTTTTTCATCTATGCCTTTCCATTTATGTATCTTGTATTCTGTGTTATCTTTTATTTAATTTTATTTAATTTTATTTAATTTTATTTTTATTTTATCTATTATTTTCATTTAACATCTGTATTATTACTCTGGGGTATAATATAACCCCTATTTAAATCATTATGTTTGGAATTATATTACCCCCTTTTCATGCATACTCCATTTACATATATCTCTGTACCTTTAAACCATCTACTTTTTTTTTTTTTAATGAACTTTAATCAAACTTATTTTTTTTTCCTTTCTTTCTCTTTAAAAACAACTTTCTCACTCTCGTTTTCACATTTAAATAATTTAAATGGACTCATCACCTTTATAACATCACTCCCATACTCTTGAATCCTAATTTTGAAAAGTGATTTTAAAAATTGTCTCTGATTGGCCAATTACACTTTTGGCGCAATTTTCAAATTAACATAGCCCTATTTAAACAACCCCTGCCAGGTTACTACTTTTATCCCATTCTGAAGAAGCCACTTATGGTGAAACGCGTTTATGGTTATTAATTCTGTATTTTACTGTGTATTTTAGATCAATAAAAGTTTTTTGGCTACTTTATTGTACCAATCCTCTTTTTATTGCACTCTTTATGCACTTTAAACAACTTTTTTTTTACCTATTCCTGGCATTTTAACCTTTCCTGGTTACTTTTACTTCCACTGGCAATTTTAAAGTTCCAGTACTCCAAGAAATCCTAGGTGGGGATCATACCACCGGCGCCTATCCATAGAGCAGTACCTCTGCTCTATCTTTGTGAGTATTATTTTATTTTCTCTACTACTCTCTTAACCTATCACAATTGAGAGCACTATTGCTGCTTTTTATTCTTCTATATTGGAGCCTTGGATCACCAGACGGTGCTGACGGACGTATCGCCGCTACATATCCTATAAGCGGGGATTATACCGCTGTACGCTATCCACACCAGAGCTGGCCATAGCTCCCTCAAATGTGAGTTTTTTACCTCTTCTTATCTGCACATTGAACCACATCAAAATTGAGAGCACTATTGTTGCTTTCTGTCTTTCTTTTCCGAGTTCTGGACTACCAGACGGTGTTGACGGAGACCCCCTCCCTACATATCCCATAAGCGGGGATTATACCGCTGTACGCAATCCACACCAGAGCTGGCCATAGCTCTCTTGAATGTGAGTTCTTTACTTTTTGTTACCTATCACACCCTGAACTTTCATACTATACCATTAGTCGCCTCTACCTCTCTTGTATTTACATATACGGAACGGTCTACACCAGACGCATCCACAGAGGAACTCTATCAAGTATCCTAGACCATCTATTGGCACCCTAGCAATACTTTACTGGACTATCTACCCTTATTTGGTGCAGCCCTTCCATATCTTTTTGTATCTATCCACCGAAGGACCCGAGGGGTTTTCCTTCATTTGGGTTGCTGCCTACCTTGACTAATTTTGTGATTACTAGCGCTGAATTCTATTTGTGTTTATATATGTATATATGTATATCCATATTTGTATATGTAGTGGATATATACATTTTTTTAAAAGTATGAAGTTGTTGACTACAGGTAACATACAATCCTGTTCACAATGAATGATAAATACAAAATGTACAATACTTACATCAATAAAATGCAACAAAAAGTCTGATTCTTAAAATATATTTTTTGTATGAATAAAAGCTTATCATTTTAATAGCGTACATGATCTGATAATAATCTTTTACGCAGATGTACCAATTTCAGGATCATAATTTTAGGTGATAAGAAATAGAGAAAACATTATTGACCACAATGTAATCAGCAACACTAAGAGAAGACAACTTGAACAGAACCATAGCTTTATAGAAATGTGCAACTGTTTGATTAAAAGGTGTAATTTCTCTTTTTATTTCTGCAGCAAAAGTGTACCCGTCAGGTAGTTAGATTTTTTCATATATCCTGCAGGGCTAGATCAAGACATTTTGTTTACTTGGTTGAACTGTTCTACAATATGGTCTACACAAGCCACATATTTATCTGTTGAAATAAGATCAAACCTCCATAGGTTAGATTGAGAGGTTCCTGGGTGATGAGCTTCATCCTGGTGAAGAAGGGGTGTGTTAGCTATTGAGGCTTGCTGTGTAAATGTCAGTTGCAATGCAAACCTATAAAAGTGATTTTTTTTTCTTTTAATTGTTACTGTTGTTTTATCTTTTAATGCATTAAAAAAGTAGGTCATTAGTATTACATCGTTTCACTTTATCTAGCCACTCACACACATATATAACTTTCCAACCAAATCTACCTAATTAGTGAAATTCTCATGATTGCATTTATAAAGATTATGCAAACTCACTTATGAAAGCACAAATTGGTGTATAAATGTAGACATAAAACATGGAAAAGAATTAGGGGTGAGTCACAAAATACAAGTATAATCCAATGAAGATTGGTCAAGGCAGGGCCGGCCTTAGGAGTGTGCGAGCTGTGCGGCAGTGCAGGGGGTGCCTTGCTGCCTACATAGATCGTACATGCCCCAGGTGACAGGAGTGAGGGGGTGTACAGAGCACCCCTATACTGCAGGTCCAGCCACCCAGGTGGAGAACTTCATTATTCTCCACCAGGGACTATAAAAAAAAAAACTAAGAAGGCAGCAGAGGCAGAGTTTTAGCACAACAGAGGTGGAGCTTAGAGCAGTACAGAGGCGGGATTAAAATGGTAGCGGGGATAAGCTAAAAGCACCTGCTGCCCTTAACCTCTGCACACTAAGTGGGAAGGAGGAAGAAGCACCTACTTCCCCAGCTACCAGGAACTGCCTTCCCTCCTAAGTCCATAATGGCAAGAGGTAAGTGTGTGACTGTGTGTGTGTGTGTGTGTGCATGCAACTGTGTGTGTAAATGTGTGCCTGGAACTGTCTGCCTGTAACTATGTGTGTGAAACTGCCTGCAGCTGTGTGTGTGTGTGTGTGTGTGTGTGTGTGACTGCCTGTAACTGTGTGTGTGACTGTCTGTAGCAGTATTAGTGTTATGTATTGGGGTTTATGCAGTCCACCTTCCAGTAGATGGCAGCATAGTGACCTTATGCACTTGTTCTGTTGTGTTAGTCTCTCTTGTGTTATGTTATTATGTGTGTGTACTGAAGTAAAGAAAAGTTCTATTTTACTACAATGTCTGAGAGCTATTTCTGACTATATAACATGCTAATATTGTAAACTGGCGACGAGGATGGGATGTCAGTAAATGGACACTGCATAATATATATAGAGGAAGTAAAACTTTTCTTTTGGAATTCTATTATCTACAAATATCTCCAGCATGGCTTCTCTGGGACACATGGAGGAATTTGATCTGGCTAATCCTGCCTCATGGGACTCATTAGCTGACAAGGTTAGTGTTTTTCCTGGAAGCTAATAAGGTGGTTGATGCTATTTAGAAGAGAGCTGTGTTACTGAGTGTTATTGGATCTAAGACTTTTGATACTGTCCGCTCACTGATATCTCCTGCTAAACCACAAAACTACTCATTTGAAGAAATACTGGCACTGTTAAAAATCATTTAGTACCCCCAGAGTGTAGTTCTCCAATCCCCCAAACATGAGCCGAAACTTCATGAAGGTACAAGATGATCTGATCTTTTAATGACCACACACTGGCTTTTATGCAAGTCCCCATGCAAGGGGACATCCCACAGGGTGGAACACAGTACAACCAATCATTTACAGGAAAACCGTAAAACTCACCCATCACCAACATACAATCCCTCCCCTCTGCCTGTGATATAATTACTGAACACAATGTGTTAATGTAATTTATCACAGGCAGGAAAAATACACTTTTTACACATATACTGTAACTTTAAAAATATGCATCATATTCACATAAAACATACATATTCAGAATCAGCATACTTTAAATATAAACATAACCAAAAATCATACAAATCCCCCCAGTAGATAAAAAGTTAGCTGAGAGTCCTTTATGACCGACCGCAAGCACATTTTCATGCCCAAAACAGTTCCAGAGAATCAGGCTGTGCGGTCGGTCTATTTCCCATGTTAAAGTCAGTTCAAACAGACGAACGACAACCATTAGAATTGGCGAACTGTCGAATGAACTGTTGAATGAACTGTTGAATGGCGTTCGAACTGTCGAATGCATTGAAGTCTGGAGAAGGTAAAACTTCAGCTGAATAAAAGATGGCCGCCACCATGTGTTTGGTTGTCGAATGACGGCCCCCCATCATTCGGCAATTTACCTACAGCAGGCTCCCAGCCTGGGAGGTAAATTGCCTGCACACTTCCACTTCTGGGTGGTCCGCCTGTGTGGTACTTGGTTCAGTAAGCCCCATTTACTGAACCAAGTGGGAGAAAGCCATAGACAAAGTATTTTAAAGGTCTGGGGACATAGTCTTAAAGGGGCATTGTCACACAAAGTCTCAATATATCCCCAGACGGTTCTTAAAGGGCCAGCATAGTCCAATACAAGTCCATAAACCACAATGCAGTTCTTAAAGGGCCAGCAGCACAATATAAATCCATTAGCCCAAATAATGTTTGTAAAGTGCCATACAACCCAGGGCCATGGTCATGAGGCAGGAGGCTGGCACTCAGGCTCCTCCAACAGCCAGGGGCAAAGGGCAACTTGTCACCTAAAAATCTAGTGAAAAAAGGCATTTTGTAACAAATATACATATATATTTACATCAAAATTAATTTAGAATGACGTTATAAATATATATATATATATATATATACATATATATTTAAATTCTACATATATATTTATATAAAATTTTTACATGATTAAGTCATTTCATTAATTACTATTTGAGAGACATGCCTGTCAACCCAGGCAGAAAGTCCAGAGAATATGGTTCGCAAGCCCTATATTTAACCCTGTAACTTTCCAAGATACCATACAACCTGTACATATGGGGTTTCAAAACCATTAAAAAAAATCACAACATTGATATTGTCTGTGAAAGTGCAGTTTTTCGCATTTTTCACACACAAACGGCACTTTCACTGATGATATAATTGTTGTGATAAGTTGTAATGTTTGAAAACACTAATATTTGTTAGTGTTAATATTTGTTCAACAAATTCTCTCGAGTATAACAGTACCCACCATGTACAGGTTTTATGGTGTTTTCAAAAGTTACAGAGTGTAAAATAAGACTAAGATTTCCATTTTTTCACATTAAAATTTGCCAAATTGGTTATGTTGCCGTTGAGACCATATGGTAACGCAAGGTATTGTAAATGGGATATGTTCAGTCTTTTTTAGTAGCCATTTAGTCACAAACACTGGCCAAAATTAGCGTTCAAATCTGTTTTTTGCATTTTTCACACACATACAAATTAGAAAGATAACTTTGGCCAGTGTTTGTGACTAAGTAGCTACTAAAAAAAGACTGGACATATCTCATTTGTAATACCTTGGGTTGTCTACTTTTGCAAATGGTATACTATCATGGGGGTAATTTTCATTCGTGGGCTACCATACAGTCTCAAAGGCAACATAACCAGTCTGGCAAATTTCAATGTGTATAAACTAAAAAATATAATGTGCTAAATTTTACCATGTAACTTTCTAAAACACTATAAAACCTGTACTTCGGGGGTGCTATTTTACTCATGTGACTTCACTGAATACAAATATGTGCATTTTATTGCAGTAACAGCTATCAGTATTATGACATTCAGAAAACTAAAATAAAAAAATAAAAAAATAAAAAAATTTCACATTGTTTTACATTTTATTCATATTAAATTATGTTTAATATATAAATATTTGATGTGACATGAAAGTCCTGTTTCTCCTGAACAAAATTATATTTAACTTGAAAAGCTACAATTTCTGAAGAAATTGTGTGAAGTGTTCTTGCCTCCACCAGTAGTCTACAACTGGAGTGGGCGGAGTAACTGGGTGGAGTGGCTTGAGTAACTGTTGTGTGGTTGGAGTGGCTGGAGTAACTGTGGAAAGGTTGGAGTGTGATGTTTTGTACAAATCAGTCAATAATTCCTGTATAACGAAGTACTCACTTTATTAATACATATATAACAGCATCTTCATATTGCAGCCTTGTTACACAGGGTTTCAAATCCCTCGAACATTCCACCAACTGCCAACAGGAACGAATAGATTTCAAATAGGGCAGAGAAGAGCGGTTAAAACAAACTGCTCCAAATTGCTCACTTCCTACAGCGAAGAGCTTTATATTGTGAGAATCACAAGACCCAGACCTACATTGCATAGTATGTCTATGAAATATTAAAAATCAAGGCACAGTCGCAGTTTAGATATTGCATTTCACATTTTAGCTGGCTAGAGTGGAGTTTCAATGAATGCCAATGGACGGCGTGAGTTGCAAACAAATGGTCATATCGTGAAAACTTTCAGGACTATGGCTTAGCCATGGACATGTTTAGTGGCAGCAGGGATAGCTGAACATTTTGATATAAGATTTGTGTAGGTGGGCTTGAAAATGAGGGAGTGGTGGCAGTTTAGAAATCATGTCCTGATTTTTCAGCTTTTGTCAGCTCCCACTCTAGTTTTGAACATTTCGCCTTTCATTCCTATGGGACCAATTTCGCCACAAAAACGACGAAATTTCGTTAACCATTCAGCAAAACGTTCCACAAAGTAATAGCACACCAATCGGGAACAACCTGCACGTTTCGGTATATTACTGTCTATGTAGTGTAAAAACTGTGGGAGGAGTTAGGGTGGTAAATTTGGCTATAATAAGAATAAGAATAATATATATGTGAGATAATATTAAGTGGTCTTGCTGTGCAAGAACTCTTAATAAGTGTGGGTGCATTTAATATGAAAGAGGTGAATTACGCCTGAACAGACATATAGCGCAAATTCAAGGTTTTGTTAACGTTTTGTTTTGATCACAACTGGCTCAGTCCTTAGGGGGTTAAACAGAGAAAATACAGTGTTTACATTACAACCTAGGGATACCTCCAGTGGCAACTTCTCAGTGGCAACCTTCTGAGGTTTTCCTATGGGAAACATTGTGATTAGCTGAGATCATAACTTCTGATGATCTCAGCAAAGGTGGTGGGCCAGGGGCAAAACCAAACTTGGTCAGCCAAGGAAGCACATCAGAGGCAGAGCTAGCAGATATCTAAGATAATATTTAATATCCTTAAATATGCCAATCACTTATAAGGATAGCAAATTAGAGTGTTATCTACTACACAACTGAATGATCAAGTTTTAAGAAAATGACTTTTCAACAACAAAATGGACAATATAACAAAATCCTTGCCTGGAAATTATAGATCTGTGAGCTTGACTTCTGTAACTGGGAAAATATTTGAAGGGCTATTATGGGATAATATTCAGGATTTCATTGGGAAGAAATTTGTTATTAGCAATAATCTGCATGGTTTTATAAAACATAGGTCATGTCAAACTAACCTAATTGCATTCTACGAAGAAGTAAGTAGAAGTATAGATCAGGGTGTTGCAGTGGATGTGATCTACTTGGATTTTGCCAAGGCATTTGATACGGTTCCTCACAATAGGTTAGTCTTCAAACTAAAAGAAATTGGTCTAGATGAATATTCTTGTACTTGGGTAGAACATTGGCTTAAGGATAGAGTACAACGAGTTGTCATTAATGGTAAATTTTCAGGCTGGACAAAAGTGGTAAGTGGTGTCCCTCAGGGTTCTGTTTTGGAACCGCTTCTATTTAACATATTTATAAATGATCTTGAAATAGGCATTGAAAGCCATGTATCAGTGTTTGCAGATGACACAAAACTTTGTAAAGTAATAAAATGTGAGCAGGATATTGCTTTGCTGCAGAGGGATTTAGATAGATTGGGGGACTGGGCACTAAAATGGCAAATGAAATTTAACGTAGAGAAATGCAAAGTTATGCACTTTGGGGTTAAGAATGCACAAGCAATTTACACCCTAAATGGTAGTTAACTAGGGATAACCACATACGAGAAGGATTTGGGAATTGTTATAGACAACAAATTAGGCAGCAATATGCAATGTCAATCTGCAGTTCTAAGGCCAGTAAGGTTTTGTCATGTATAAACAGGGGCATAAATTCTCGGGATGAAAATATAATTTTGCCTCTTTATAAATCGCTGGTAAGACCACACCTTGAGTATGCTGTGCAATTTTGGGTGCCTGTTCTAAAGAAAGATATCCTGGCACTAGAAAAAGTCCAGAGATGAGCTACAAAATTGATAAAAGGAATGGAGCATTTTAGTTATGAAGAAAGGTTAAAAAAATTAAATCTGTTTAGTTTGGAAAAACGGCGCCTGAGAGGGGATATGATAACATTATACAAATATATTCAGGGCCAGTACAAACCTTTATCTTGAAATCTATTCATAAACATTGCTATACATAGGACACAAGGTCACACATTTAGGCTGGAAGAAAGGAGATTTCATCTAGGCAAACAAAAGTTTTTTTTACAGTAAGAGCAATAAGGATATGGAATTCTCTGCCTGAAGAGGTGGTTTTGTCAGAGTCATTACGGATGTTTAAACTGCAATTGGATAAATACTTTCAAAAACATAACATACAGGGATATCATTTCTAATTAGTGGGGTAATAGCTGCTTGATCCAAGGAGACATCTGACTGCTATTTTGGGGTCAAGAAGGATTTTTTTCCTAGTTTGTGGAAAAATTGGAAGAGCTTCAGACTAGGTTTTTTGCCTTCTTTTGGATCAACAGCAAAAACATACGTGAGGAAGGCTTAACTTGATGGACGCAAGTCTCTTTTCAGCTATGTAACTATATAACTATGTGAAAATAAGGAAGCTGAAGATTAAATGCGCCAATTGAAAGGTAGAGTATTCGGGTTTCTGGTTTCATCTATTGGGTGTTTTTGTTTGGAAACATTTCATCAATGCGATCAATAAATATTTTGTATATATTTTGTCGTGTGTTGCAATATATATTTTTTGGTGCCACATACTGAACTCTAAATCACTTTATTTGTTTCATGATTTGATCATTTCGCTACTCAAAGTTCGGATATTCAGACAACTTGTTGATCACCCAAAATTTGGATAACCCGAAAAACTAAGTCTCATATATATAAATACACTGCTCAAAAAAATAAAGGGAACACTTAAACAACACAATGTAACTCCAAGGCAATCACACTTCTGTGAAATCAAACTGTCCACTTAGGAAGCAACACTGAGTGACAATTCATTTCTCATGCTGTTGTGCAAATGGGATAGACAACAGGTGGAAATTATAGGCAATTAGCAAGACAACCCCAATAAAGGAGTGGTTCTGCAAGTGGTGACCACAGACCACTTCTCAGTTCCTATGCTTCCTGGCTGATGTTTTGGTCACTTTTGAATGCTGCCGGTGCTTTAACTCTAGTGGTAGCATGAGACAGAGTCTACAACCCACACAAGTGGCTCAGGTAGTGCAGCTCATCCAGGATGGCATATCAATGCGAGCTGTGGCAAGAAGGTTTGCTGTGTTTGTCAGCGTAGTGTCCAGAGCATGGAGGCGCTACCAGGAGACAGGCCAGTACATCAGGAGACGTGGAGGAGGCCGTAGGAGGGCAACAACCCAGCAGCAGGACCGTTACCTCCTCCTTCCAAGGAGGAACAGGAGGAGCACTGCCAGAGTCCTGCAAAATGATCTCCAGCAAGCCACAAATGTGCATGTGTCTGCTCAAACGGGTGGTATGAGGGCCCGACATCCACAGGTGGGGGTTGTGCTTACAGCCCAACACCATGCAGGACATTTGGCATTTGCCAGAGAACACCAAGATTGGAAAATTTGACACTGTTGCCCTGTGCTCTTCACAGATGAAAGCAGGTTCACACTGAGCACATGTGACAGACGTGACAGAGTCTGGAGACGCCGTGGAGAATGTTCTGCTGCCTGCAACATTCTCCAGCATGACCGGTTTGGCAGTGGGTCAGTAATGGTGTGGGGTAGCATTTCTTTGGGGGGGCTGCACAGCCCTCCATGTGCTCGCCAGAGGTAGCCTGACTGCTATTAGGTACCGAGATGAGATCCTCAGACCCCTTGTGAGACCATATGCTGGTGCAGTTGGCCCTGGGTTCCTCCTAATGCAAGACAATGCTAGACCTCATGTGGCTGGAGTGTGTCAGCAGTTTCTGCAAGAGGAAGGCACTGATGCTATGGACTGGCCTGTCCGTTCCCCAGACCTGAATCCAATTGAGCACATCTGGGACATCATGTCTCGCTCCATCCACCAACATTACGTTGCACCACAGACTATCCAGGAGATGGCAGATGCTTTAGACAAGGTCTGGGAGGAGATCCCTCAGGAGACCATCCGTCATCTCATCAGGAGCATGCACAGGCGTTGTAGGGAGGTCATACAGGCACGTGGAGGCCACACACACTACTGAGCCTCATTCTGACTTGTTTTAGGGACATTATATCAAAGTTGGATCAGCCTGTAGTGTGTTTTTCCACTTTAATTTTGAGTGTGACTCCAAATCCAGACCTCCATGGGTTGAAAAATTTGATTTCCATTTTTTTTTATTTTTGTGTGATTTTGTTGTCAGCACATTCAACTATGTAAAGAACAAAGTATTTCAGAAGAATATTTAATTTAGCTGGAGTTAATTGTGGAAGGCAATTTATTATACAGGGCAGCTCTTTCATTTCTATGCCAATTACACATTAATATACAAAAGATAAAGCAAATACAAAAGGGGCAAAAAATATAAATATATATATATATATATATATATATATATATATATAAGACAACTGATATTTGGTCACAGTAACAATGGAAAACTGAATAAGCACAATAAAGCTATATATGACTTTCTGTGGAGTCCTGACAATTGCTTTTGTGCTCCACAACATGATTGCTTTTTTTTTTTCTTGTACTCTAGTGAGCAATAAATTCTGTTGATCATCTGGAAAAATACTTATTATTGCTTTGTCCTTTGTCTATACATATTTAAAGATTAACAGATAAAATCTTATATCAGCATAGTGGCTGATGTGTTATTAAAAAAAAATATTCTACTGTAGTACTGTAAGGCCTGTGTACAGTTCTGACTCTAGTAAGTGTATTAGTTTTGGGGCTCTATTTCTCTTTTAAGTATTTACTGCACTCTTTTACATACTTTGTAGCTCATCACAAGTGTTCAATATTGTTTTGAAAATGCAGACATTTTGGAATACCAAATTAAATATAATTTTTAGGTGAAGAATTTATAAAACCAAATTCTGCTTTAGATAAATATTTTTTCGTTGTGTTATATGTTTCTGTATATCAATGGGAACTGCATAGTTGTAACATATGAAGTTTATGGAAAACAACAGTAAAGTGTTAGGAATACAAGCCTACTTGTCCTAGCACTTTAGTGTTCCTGATCTTATTTTTAAAAAGCCCCCCCCACCACCACCACCAATTTGTCATATAAAATAATAAATTTAAAGTTTTACTTACCTTTTTCCAGACTCTCCCTTCCTGCAAAGTCATGAAGGAAACACGGCGTTCTCCACAATGGTCCAATCCAATTTTTGTTATTGAGAAGTAGTAGGGACATGATGCTGGGTGAGCGCTGTGCACGCCTCCAAGCTTATCCAAAAGTTAGCATCAAATCAATATGCTCTTATGGGGCTTCAGCGTCATGTGACTGAATTTTACAGTCAGTAAGATCACTGACTGTGGCTGTCAGTATGTCACTAACTAGAGAAGGATTTAAAGGGAAACTATAGTGCCAGGAGGATTCAAAGGGAAACTATAGTGCCAGGAACAGAAAAAAAAAGTTGTATTCCTGGCACTGTAGCTACTATAGTGCTCCCCTCCCTCATGCTCCCCTCCCTCATGCCCGCCTTCCCCATCGCAGAGGGAATCGCTTACCTGATTCCAGCACTGATGTCCCTCTATTGCTACTCCTCCCCCAAACCATGTCAGTCGGCAGGGGAAACCTAACGCACATGCGTGGCAATGTATAATGCTGTCCTATGGGGTTTTAAATGACGCTGGATGTCCTCATGCATAGCATAGATGTCCTCATGCATATCTACATGTGAAGATGGGAGGATTTATTTGTATGGTCACAGCATGACTGGAGGAAGAACCTGGTGCTCTGGTGGCGTTATATAGATGATATTATTATAAGGTGTCCTCAATTAATTTTTATAATTTTGTTCAATATCTGAATTATAATCTTTACAATTTAATCTTTACTCCTGAGTGGAATAAGAATGAGATCCATTTTTTGGACCTTACTCTGTTTTGCAACCAGGATCGAATCCAAACTAAACGTTTCTTTAAGCATACGGATGGCAACGGCTTTGTACATCAACAAAGTTGTCACCATAAACCATGGCTGAAGGGCATAGCCAAAAGCCAGTTTACCCACCTTAGGCGTTATTGTTCTCATTTTGGTGATTTTCAAGCCCAATCCCTACATATTAAAGACAAACTTCTTGACAAGGGCTATAACAAAAATACTTTGGAAAGGGAAATTCACTCCACTGGTCTTCTGGAACGTGATACATTGTTAGAAGATAAACCAACTGCTAATACGAACTTTAAATCTGCTTTTATTACCCAATACAATATTGACCACTGTAAAATAAAAAAAAGTTTAAAAAATTTTTCGCCCATTTTATTACAGTACCCGGTTCTAGGAACATCTTTGTCTGATCGCCCAATGGTGATATATAAAAAAAATAGGAACTTAAAAAATATGTTAGCTCCTAGTTATGCCATCAAACCCCATAAAGAGGATACTCTAGTTAACTCTGGATCCTTTAGGGGTTGCGGCTTGTGCAAGGCCTGCACTACAGCACTGATTGAGAGAACGGATGAGTTCTCTAGTATGGTGACGGGAGAGGTATTTAAGGTCAAGACAGAGATGGGATGCCACACGGACTTCGTAGTCTATTTACTGAGATGTCCGTGTGGCAAACAATATGTAGGCCGAACTAAGAGAGCCCTCAAGGTTCGATTAATGGAACATCTAAATAATATCAAAAAGAAACTCACCACTCACTCTGTACCAGCCCATTGTGCCAACTGCCCTTTATTTACCTTTAGGGACTTTAAATGTATGGGTATTGAAAGTGTTTTACCTCATTGGCGTGGAGGTGATAGAGGGGAAGAATTGTCTCAAAGAGAGACATTTTGGATGCACAAATTGAAGACTTTGGAACCTAGGGGTCTCAATATAGGTATTGATTTGGTATGCTTTTTAGATTAATGTTTTTTTCCCTGTTTTATTTTATTTATTTTTGGTTATGATAATATGTATTGTCACCTCTCCATCGTTGATGGTTCTCTACTACAATACATGTAGATCTCCTGAGAATTTATATTGGATTTATCTATCTATTTGGTCTCTATATTATATAATGTTATTAATAATTTAAGAGTGGTATATCCCTTTAACGTCTAATAGATGTATAATATCTCTATATTGCACATTGCTTTAAAAGAAAAGTAGATTGTCTTTTTCCTGACCTCTTTTTTGACCTTTTGTATGTAAGAGGATTTTATTTCCTCTATTATATAGGTATGTGTGCTACTCCAATAAATGGAAATTCTTTAATTGTTTTGGGGGAACATAATTTAATTGAATTTGTTGCTCTAATTATTCACAATTATCTTTCAATATATGTCACTTTAAGATTGTCGTCAACATTTCACTTCTAATTGTAAATATAATCTTATACATTTGACTGTGAAAAGTCAGATGTTGTATGCTTTATTATGACATCCATGTAACTATCACTTTAAGAATGGTAATCAAATTAAATTGAACTTGTTGCTCTAATTATTCATGATTACTTTTCAACACATGTCACTTTAAGATTGTCGTTAACATTTCACTTCCAAATGTAAATCTAATTATATACATTTGACTGTGAAAAGTCAGATGTTGTATACTCTGTTATGATATCCACACAACTATCACTTTAAGAATGGTAATGATACCAATACAATTGATTATAGAAGAAAAATTAATGCTACACACTTCAATATCTTTCTTATAACATTCATTGAATTATCATCTTCAAAATGATTGTGATACTAACTTATTTCTCTTTAGTAGATATACAAACATAATTGTGTTTTTATTTATAAGGATATATGGGAAAAGAGTATTGCACCCTATGAACTTCAATATAATAGAAGTGGAACGCAAGCGAGACATATTTGGAAAGCATGTGGAACGCAGTTGGAACGCGGAAGTACGGAACTACCTCCACTTCCGGTTCTGGCTTTATTCGAACGCGCCAGTTTTGATCATGATCAAGCTACAAGGATTGCAAACAGATGAAGAGGGTCCATTCCTAGACGAATGAGGTGACGGAAAGACGGAAACACCCACGGACCCACCAATGAACACAGAGACTAGCCCTATTTAAAGGGACTGTATGTAGGGGGGAGTAGGATATGTTTTTTACATGCTGTAACATTGTAATTGATTTTATTTGTGGTCCCTGAGAAAGTTCCTTGCGGAACGAAACGCGTAGGACCTATTACCTATTTTATGTTATCTTTTATGCTGACGGTGATTGTTCACCTTTTGTGAATATTAAAAACAAAATTGGAAATATGCTTAATAGATGAAGACTAGATGCATAAAGATGCACTCATAAGATTTAAGAGCAAGCAGGCATATCATGGTGCCTCCCCTGTTGATGTTGGGGGCTAGTAACTCTCTCCTTCAATGTTTTAGGTTGGTCCTTATTATAGAAGTAAAGCTTTAGTGCAGGGGTGCCCAAAACATAGATCCCCAGATGTTGCAAAATTGCAACTTTTAGAATGACAAAGCATTATGGAAGCTGTAGCTTTAAAAAATTTTGGGCTATACCTTTTGTTCACCCCTGATTTAATTCTATTTAATCTCTTCAAAAGTATTTATTGGAGATTAAAAAAACCTAAATAAATTAAAGATGACTTCCAATATGCTCTCATTACAGATTATAATTAACAACATTTTAAAATAAAGAAAATATTTTAATAAACATTGCTTATTCTATTAAATAACCCAATTTTGGTGACTATATTACCAAATAAGCACCCTATAGTATATAAAAAGGAAAATGTTTGGCCCCAAGCTTTGAACATAAAAAAGAGAGAGATAGGGGGTGAAGTTTGGGGGGGAGGGGGGAGCTGACCACTGACCGAGTGAGAAATGTGTTGCTGGAGATCTTCAATGGAAATCCGAATCTATGTTGTTTAGCTTAAAATCTTGAAAAATTCAAGTGTGCAAACTGGATATATATGACAGGGAGCTGCAGCCCATTGAGCAAGCCC
The DNA here is from genome assembly GCA_933207985.1 of Pelobates cultripes. Classification (NCBI taxonomy): domain Eukaryota; kingdom Metazoa; phylum Chordata; class Amphibia; order Anura; family Pelobatidae; genus Pelobates; species Pelobates cultripes. The sequence continues at coordinate 66,146,243 of OW240915.1, read as the reverse complement.
TTTGGGTCTGCATAAAACCCCAGTTCCACATAGATTTGCCTCGGCTGCTTTCTGGTGGGCTCTGGGCGATGGAGGTGGCCGACCCACTGCCTAAATCTACACTTGATCGATCCAGTGTCCTGTCTCCTCCTCTCTGGACTGATGGTGCATTTCCTGGTCCCCACTGAAGCTTATTGAGCTAAGTCATCTGCATTTACCTTGTGTTCCGAGTTCTCCTCCAGCCGCACCCTGACCTATAAGTACCAACAAGATGGGGGATGCACCTCACGCTGTCATGCAGCCACAAGAAGAACAGTGAGAAACACAGTGCCGGAGAAGAGCGGTTCTTCAGAAGGCAAGGAAAATCTGCGAACGCCAACCTACTGTCTCCCCTCCTGGGTTGAGAGCCTACCGAGGCTTTGCCTCAAAGCATTGACCAAACAGGCTGAAAATTAACTGCCAACAGTGGCACTCTCCATCTGGATCTTCCTGCTACCCTTGGTGGGGGAAAGACTTGGTATACGAGAATCTCCAAGTCTGTGGACTGCAGATGCAGGTGTTCATTCAGGCCTGGGGCTGCAATGTGGACACTCAAGGGGTCTATCCTAACAATGCTCCAATGGCTTCCTGTCACTCCTGGTGATCCGTTGATACAGACCCTAGGGCAATAGCCTAAATAATGCAAATATAGGCTATTATTTCCTGTTACCATATGTAGCTTAAGTTGTTCTCCTAGATATAGGACTGGCTCTCTTATTCCTTACATTGCATTTATTTTGTCTTTTTTACCTAATTTTTCTTTCCTTCCATCACCCTATGGGGCCATATCTTAGACCTGTGTAGCACTTTGGTGGATAACCCATAGGCAAATTCGGCACGTTAGTTACTTTGACAACTCATTGCCTATTACGTTTCATAAGCTTCATGTATACTACCTCTTTATCGTAGAATGTCAATTGTTCCCTCAGTGTTTAGACATATTAAACCAGCATGACCATGTTTCCTTTTATTAACATATTCCTAAAATTCTGCTGTTGTCTCCATGCTATGCTAATGTTTTCTTATGTTTGACAACATCATGCTTGTGTTTGCTGTTGTGGCAAAAATAAAGAATTTTTAAAGAGAGAGAGAGAGATAAAAATAAAGAGAACTAACCCAGCAGGATATAAAATCTTTTGTAATTGCAAGGCATGTATAACGGAAAAATTAAAAAATAATTTAATCTTTTAGTAGTTTCACCACAGGAAGACAATTTTTTTATCAAATATTTAGTTTTTATTAGATAGATGTTTTGCATAATGCTGTACCATAAGCCTGCCTCTCTTGCTACACCCCTCACTCCAGAAAATGTTTTCCTTATTATAAAGGTATAATATAGCTCAGCCACTCCAGAAAATGTTTTCCTTATTATAAAGGTATAATATAGCTCAACCACTGACAGTGCTGAATGATCTGAACAATAAAATAACCTGCATTCGAAGAAGAGGACACCTAGGGAGCCATATAGTAAGGATATCACTACCTGTTTTTAGCTTCTCTGACTGTCTGCAGCCAGGTTATGAATTAAAAACAGCTCATTCAAATCCTTTATTTATATTGTGCAAAAAATATAAAGATTGAACATGCAAAAAAATACAGCAATATTAATGATACCAAAATCTATCAAATCCATCACAATACAAGTTGTGATGGTGCCCTGAGTGTCCCTTTAATGTAGAAAAGGGAACTGAGTTGAACGCATGGAGAATAGCGATAGACAGAGTGTTAGAATTCTCATGATATTTAGTATGGTATCAATCTGTTCTTCAAAATAGGCTGCAAAGTTATCCAATATGACAGCAGGAGATGACACATATGTTGTTTGGTGACAAAACTGCACAGTTCCCTCAAACATATGGGTCATGCAGCTGGTTACACAACTCGTATTTAAACATCTGCCAAGTTTAAACTGTTAACGGTATTTTGTTTTTGCACTACAATAACTAGTTTCTGCATTTAAGTATTGATATAGTTTATGAAAACCAAAATGCATAAATAAAACGTCAACAAATATTCACCATTATTAGCACATGAATAGCTTAACCCCTTCACTACTATTTGGTCTGCAAAAAACCATCTACAGGATCCGAGTATTTGGGGTATCCCGGAAAGTAATAAGAAAATGTATTTTTTGTTCCAATATGCCTAGATTGCGCATATTTTAATGGAGACAAAACTTAAACTTTTGGTTGGACAGAAAAAGATGTAATACTGACAGCCACAATAAGTAGACTGTGATGAAAACTTTGCAGTTTCTAAAAAAACAAACAATGTTTTACATGGCAGGGTTAACAGGATAGGGACACTGCAACAAGAACACTTCATTAACCCCTTAAGGACCAAACTTCTGGAATAAAAGGGAATCATGACATGTCAGACATGTCATGTGTCCTTAAGGGGTTAAGATGAAGTGGTCTGGGTGACTACACTGTTTTGAAGAAGATGTACTAGTGAATTTCCTAAACTGGCAATTGTATAAATATTAAATTTAAAAAATGAAACTATTTTCCATTTCTGTTTTCTATGTAATCTTTAAATTCAAATATGTTTCCATTATGTTTGACTCTAGGTGTCTTTCCCAATGATATAAAATATCTGTAGTTATCTCACTAATTCTTCAATATGTTAAATGTTAGGAGGAAAGCTTGACCTAGTTGTTCTAGTCCTCTCCAAGGTGTTATCCTGAGAGCTAAAGTTTATTGTGTGATGATATCTTGAAACCAAGTCTCAATGCAAATTGGCCTTTATAATCAACTAAACATTCAATGCCACCTAATTAATCTAGTGGACATTTCACTAACAAGTTTAATTGATCCCACGGTGTGTTGTAGAGCTAAACACACAGTACGCTTTATACAAGATGTATTTTGGGAATCATTAATTAAATGGATTTATTGGAACCTTGACACTAATAGCTTCAGTTGCCATTTGGAGAACTGCAAATGCAATACATATAACAATATGTCTGTAAATAGCCACTTTAAAACATGTTTCCTTAGTATTTTAATTCCTAAAAGTAGTGTTTTTTGCTAAGACATGCAATAATCTAAAAATGTTAAAATGCACACGTGTGTTAACTTTTCTTTTTTTCTTCTGCAAAGTGCAGTAATATTGTGTTGTTAGGTAAAACGCTTGTATGGAGTGAGATAAATGGTCTTGTTTAATTTAAAAATATATATATTTTATGTATAAAAAAAGTGAATGTCAAGTTTAAGGGGAAAATAGCCAAACTAAAAGAACTCTCTAAGTCAACTGTGCTTTCAGTTCAGCTACTCTGGCCTTAAATTTTAAATTAATTTTGTGTTCAAACTTTAATAAATAATCCTGTTATAATACAAAAAAATAGAATGGTGGGGGAAATTGCAGTATACATGTAAATAAAACCCCACCAGGAGAAGGATGAGTGGCAAAGCATCAAGAATATAGTGCTCAATAAATCAAAAGAGAAGAAATTGGGAGTTTTTAATATTTTTAATCAAATTTTAACATCAGAGGAAATTTTTCAAAGGTTTAAAATATATGCCAAATGAACCACCAAATTTATTTCAGTTATTTGTTGATGCCCAAAAATTTGTTAGGAAATGTGTATTAAAAGATGCTTCATTAAAAAAACAAAATAAAAATATTCAAAATTATTTAAATATTGAAAAAAGTACCAGTGGCTCAAAATGTAGGCCCAAATCAAAATTTTGCCCAAATGGTAAGGGTAGCCAAATAACAGCTTTTAATAGGATGATAATTAGAGACTTTGAGAAACTAGGTAAACATTTCAATAAAAAAGAAAAAAATTAACAATTTAACACAGGAAGAAAGCAAAACTCTAAGGAATTTTAAAACTAGAAAATATATCATTATTAAAAATGTCGATAAGGGAGGAGGTATAGTCATCATGGCAATGTAAGATTATTTGATAGAAGCGTATAGGATTTTTTGGAGATCAACAAACCTATACCAAATTACAAAATAATCCAAACTTAAAATTTTAATACAGAACTCAAACACAATACGAAAACAAGTTGGCATCATAGATGAGACAGTTTTTTCATTTCTTTTTTCTGAGTTTCCTAGAATACCCACTTTTCATTTCCTGCCAAAGTCCATAAGCCGAAAGACAAACCACCAGGTAGGTTAATAATAAGTGGCACAGACTCAACCACCTCCAAATTGTCAGAATTCATCGATTTATACTTGCAAAAATACACCAAAAGGCATTGTCCTATCTAAAAAAAACATTTAATCCAAGAACTAGATTCCATTGAGTGGAAAGATAATTTTATATGGGTTACTTTGGATGTTACATCCTTGTATACTATCATTGACCATAACGTGGGCATACAAGCAGTAAAAATAAATGTAGAAAAAGCAAATCGCTATGGGCACCAAGTTCGCACCAAGCTACGCTAATATTTTTATGGCTTATTGGAAAAAATCAACAATTTGGGAAAATAATCCTTTTGGTGCGAGCTTGATGCTATGTATGACATTTTAATTATTTGGTGTGGTCCTGTTGATACCCTAAATTATTTTTTTTTAAATTTGTCAATACAAATGATTTATTGTTAGACCAATCTTTGGAGTAAAAATTAACAGATATTGATTTTCTGGATTTAACCCATTTTGTAGAAAATAAAATAATTAAGACTAAAACCTTTTTTAAAACCATTGACACTAACAGCTACATTGACACTAAAAGTGGACACCATCCAAACTGGCTCAGAGGAATGCCAAGAAGCCAATTCACTCGAATCCACAGGAACTGTGGAGATAAAAATCTATTTTTTAAACAAGCAGAAGTTTTAGAAAACGTTTTTTTAGAAAAGGGATATTCAGAAAACTTTCTAGATACAGAAATATATCAAGTGGGCTGTATGGAGAGAAATTACCTAGTTTTAGATTAAAAGAAAGAGGACTTCATTAGAAATTCCAGTTATGATTTTGCTTTTAATTCTCAATTTAACTCAAGTGCTTTTGACATCCAAAGAATCATTAAGAAACATTGGGCATTACTTTTAGAAGACAAATGTCTTAATCAACAACTTCCGCAGATCCCTAAAGTCATTTTTAAAAAAGGAACCAGTTTTAAAGATATATTAGCACCTAACACTTTTTGCAAGAGAGTCACAACCAAAACAAATTAAGGTTTTTATACATATGTTAACTGCAAAGGTTGCAGCCACAAATATGTAGTTACTAAAGACTTCACCAGCACACAGACTTCAGAAAAATTCAAGATCAAACAATCGGTTTCCTGTTCTTCCCTGCATATTGTATATCTACTCATTTGTGTATGTGGTGTGCAGTATGTGGGAAGGACAGGAAGAAAAGCGAAAGTATGATTTTTAGAGCATAAAAATAATATCAGGAAGAATCTAGTTTGCCATTCAGTTCCAATGTACTGCAACAAATGCCCCCATTTTAATATGAATAAATAACATTTTTATCATCATTGAACAGGTGTCTTTAGACCATAGAGGAGGAGACCTCATTATCCAATTGAGAAAGAGAGAAGGTTTTTGGATCCATAGTCTGCAAACACTGCAGCCTAGGGGGTCTCAATGTTGATTTCAATCTGGTTTGCTTTTTATGAGTTTTATTTAGTGTTTTGTGTGTAAGATTTTGCTTTTAACATATATGTATAGTCATATTTCTTCTGATGTATATCTAATTATATTTAATTTTAATATGCATTTTCATTCCATGCAAATTTTATCTCTTCATTCTAATTTTTTCATGGTTTATTCCCCTTTTAAATGAGCACCATCTTTCTCTATCAATATGCTATTAACTAATAACCAATATTTTTAGTTATTTTAGAGCATATATTAATTCATACTTTTTATTAATTTCATTTATAAATATATAACAACTTGAGATACATATATTACATCAATATTGCTATAAAAGTAAAATCGAATACAAAACAAACACAGGCAAAGTATGTGGCATATATCATGATCTTCCAGATCTTCCAGGTTAGAGCGTATTCTAACCATTTGTTATATCTATTTTTTATTGTATACTATTCAGTGAACTTTGATGGACATACATAAGCCTAAGTCTCAGGCTGTAGCTGGAGCGCAAAATCCTTGATGGAAGGCATTATTGCCTGTGGAACGCATATAAGGAAGCGGATATGACGTATCAGCTCAATTTTGGAACGCACCAGAGACTCGCAAATGAGGCTTGAACTGCAAGCTGGCACATAACGACTTATGTTGTACTACAGCTGTTTGAACTCGGCACAGACTGGCTGACGGCAACCCATGGGAGTTCCTAGGACAATTTAAAAGCTTGAACATCCACCCTTGAGACTAGGACACCACAAGGAGAAGGACTGTCACTTGCTTTCCCCTTAGGAAGTTCATGCCATATGAACGGAACGCACAGGGTTGTATACAGTGTGTGAGAGTTTTCCATTTTTACTTTGTCTTTTTATGTATGCTGATTTATTGTTTTGTGAATTAACTCAGAATCTTCCTTGTTTTGGAACATCCCGCTGGGAGCATCGTTCTTTTTGCCACAAGGATTAAAGGACCACTATACTGCCAGGAAAACATACTCGTTTTCCTGGCACTATAGTGCTCTGAGGGTGCCCCCACCCTCAGGGACCCCCTCCCGCCAGGCTCTGGGGAGAGGAAAGGGGTTAAACTTACCTTTTTTCCAGCGCCGGGTGGGGAGCTCTCCTCCTCCTCTCCGCCTCAGATCCTCCTCTTCGGCTGAATGCGCATGCGCGGCAGGAGCTGCGCGCACATTCAGCCAGTCTCATAGGAAAGCATTCATAATGCTTTCCTATGGACGCTGGCATTTTCTCACTGTGATTTTCACAGTGAGAAGCACGCAAACGCCTCTAGCGGCTGTCAATGAGACAGCCACTAGAGGCTTTAGAGGCTGGATTAACCGATTTATAAACCTGCTATGTTTATAAAAAAAAACGGGTTAATCCTAGAGGGACCTGGCACCCAGACCACTTCATTAAGCTGAAGTGGTCTGGGTGCCTAGAGTGGTCCTTTCATTTTGATGTGCCTGAAAATTGCTTTTATCTTGTAAGTGCAACTTGTATTAAACACTTAAACACTTTAACTGTGTTTGGAAACTCTGCACTATTATTTATTTTTCTTTCCTTCTGGATGTACTGAAACTGTCACGAAGAACGCCTTCAGTTATAAGTGATATGCCTTCAATCAATTTGGGTGTGTGAGTGAATTTCATAGATTTACATCTCATCCCATTTTTGTACAATGTTACTCTATGTTTTCTTGTTATATTTTGTATTGTTGATAACAATTTTTGGATATTTTTTGTAAAGAAAAAAGTGACTTAATTTGTAAAAAAAAAAAAAAAGAGTTACACAATCCAATGATTACCAGATGTGCGAGGAGAAGATGATTGGTGGCTAGAGGAATGTCACTTAATGTTGATTTTATTTACAGATCAATAATTTTCCCTATATTTGTTACTTTTTTGACTTGATGTGTAAACCAAAAGGCAAGAAAATCAGTTTTCTGCAATATATATATATATATATATATATATATATATATATATATATATATATAATATTTATAAAAAAAATTATATTTTAATATTTATATTATATACATATTTTGCAGTGCACTGATTGGACCAATTTTGAGCCTTTTGGATCATCTTATTTGTTTCCTTAATCAGTTTTTCAGTACTGTAATTCTGCAGATTCTGCAGAACTGACATATGGCCAAAATTAATCTGTCCAAAAAATGTATTAATATTTTATTTATTTATTTATTTGAATGGTTGGTCAAATCAAAAAATCTCATCGTGCTTAAGTCTAGTATTGAAAATTATATGGTAGAAGAGGGCTGTGTCCATGGGCTAAAACCTCACCATTATCTGGCATGTAGACCTTTGCTTTCCCCTCCCCTATAAATTTAAAATCTAAATATTTATTCTCTAAACCCAATTATTAAAGATATGTATTCTTTTTGGAGCTTAAGTGGGCTGATTGAGAGAAATAAGTACCAGAAGTCATGGTTCTCTGTAGTCCTATTAGCCTTGATAGCAGACCGGCTGTCCCAACACCTCCAAAGTCTGTGTGGGAGGCTGGTCAGGAGGTGGAATGGGTCACTCCCTACTTGCCAACTAACAGTATCGTACACAGCATGTGCGTTTCGAAAAGAGCATGAACAGCTCTGAATGATGCATGCTGTTTAACAGCCACTGCAGCTCAACAAACAATCATAGGAGGGTGATTAGATTACAAAAGACATATGAGGGTAAGTACTGCACAAATAACCCTTCAAACTCTAGGGCTTTGCGCTAAATAACCCTTTTCCCTAACCCTAAATTTAACACCTCCTAAACAAACCATTTTTTATTAATCTAAGCACTCAAAGACTTAACCTTAAAACAAGGGAGCCCAAATGGTAGGTACCCAGATGTTGTAAAACTACAACTCTTTTGATGGTGTGCATGCCTTTAGTTTTAAAACATCTGAGTATCTACCTATTTGGGCACCCCTGCCTTAAAACAACTTTTACTTTAATCCTAGGTTCAACGTCTCTTATGTACCCTAATACTAAATTTAAGTCAACTCTTACCCTGAACTCAGTAATTTCGAACACCCCTTGTGCCACAACTATAATCCTTCTTAAGCTTGTATTCCTCTTAACACTAAACACCTTATCTAATTTAACTGGAAAGTCAAAGGGACACTATATTCACTAATACAACTTTAGTTTATCAAAGCAGTTGTGGTGTATATATTATACCCCTGCTGTGTCACTGCTCAACTTTTTGCTATTTACAAGTTAAATCCCTTTGTTTATGCACCCTAGACACATCTCTCTGCATGTGACTTGCATAGCCTTCCAAAACTTAATAATGTTTACACTTCCTGTTTAATTTAGAATTTTTTTATCTCCTACTCTGTTAACAGCTTGCTAGATCTTGCAGGAGCCTCCTGTGTGTGATTAAAGTTACAGAGCAGGCTATAAAAACTTTTAAAGTAAGTTACATCTGATTAAAAATGAAACCATTTTGTTTTCATGCAGGCAGAGGCGTAACCCCAGGACCCCAGTGCTAAAATTGTCGCCCCCCCCCCCCATACGTCTCACCCCGACCCAGCCTCTCCATGTTTCACATTTACGGCCCACAGGGTGAGTGTGTCATGGTTGGGGGGATGAGTATGACAGAACTGGAGGGGTTAATGTGATAGAGTGAGTGTAGCAGAGTGAAAGGAGAATGAGAGTGATGGAGAATGAGTGTGACAGGATTGGGGGAGTGAGTGTGACTGTGGTAATGAAGGTGAGTGTGATAGGGTGAATATGGAAGAATGATGGGAGGTGAGTATGGCATGCATGAGTGACAGGATTGGGGGAGTTATTGTGAGTGTGGCAGTGTGAAGGGGGGTGACAGTGTTTGTGGTGTGGTGACAGTTACACAAACACATAGTGCATGCAGACGAAAAGACACACACACATTAACATACATGAAGATACACACCATATAACACATACAGATACATACATGGAAACACATACTGATACACAGACACAAATAGAGATACAGACGCACAGATACACACTGACACACATGCAAGTACACAGACACACAAACTAACACACAGATACATAGACAAATATAAACACACAGACACACATGCAGATACACAGACACACAGAATGACACGCATTCAGATACATAGAATGACACTGCTACAGATGCTAACACTCACACATATAGATACATAGACCCACACTGACATACATGCAAAAACACAGACACACATACAGACAGATACACAAATAGGAAAAGGTGAACCAGGTGGATTACACCACCACCATATGAATCACACAGTGGAGCGCTAAAGGGAAGTATCTTACCCCTATTTAGTATTGGGGAAATCGGATGACACTTATCCCAGTTGTAAAGATATAAGTGACAATATTGTCTAAAATGAGAGAATAAAACACATAATGGTGCAGTATGCCAGTGCAGTCTGGGTATAGAACAGAGGTGATATGTATATCCAACTCACATGGTAGAGAGCCTATAGATCAGCTCGAATCTCACTCGCCCAGGTATATATGGTTATACCAAACCTTGCTCCAGATCCACAGCTCACTGGAATAGAGCCAGTTGTACAAGGCTCTATGTATACAAGCACCTATGCCTTTAAGGGAAGAAACAAAAACCTTCTTTATATGTAGATGCAGGAAGCAACTTGAAGATCCACTGAATAAATATCAGATAATAGTAACAATTTATTATAAAACAATAAAAAACTACAATAAGTAGAAATACCAAGTATTAAAATCGATGGAGTTGTCTTCCTTTAACATCCAAGACGTGTTTCGCCAGTCAGCTTTTTCAATCAGGTGATGTTGCTTCCTGGAGAGGCTGTCTTTAAATTTTGCTCCTTTCCTTCTGATTGGCTGCCCTGATATCCAGGCGGCCAATCGCGGTGTTGGGGCGTGCATCTGCACGGCTGTCTATCTTGATTACAGGAGTTCCCGGACCAGGAAGTGACGTCACGTATAGATTGACTAGACAATCATAAGTCCGTTCTTGATTCAGTTTCAAAGGTCCCATATGCGCATGTCCTTAATCATGATATACTCACTTATGCCCTATAGAGGCTTCAGTAGCCATCTTGTGTAGGGGCATTACTAATTTGTATATCCATTTCCAATGGTGCATAAATGTCCCAAATGATTCAGTATTTAATATAAAAATAGAAAAAAGAGGAGTATAGTTATTCATATGTATAAAAAAGAGAGACACATATCAATTTATATTCTACAAATAAAGTAATCATATTGCAGACTATATAATATAATACAACCTGTATAGGGGGGTCAGATTCAAGGTGCATGCTTACTTTGTATGCATGAATTAGTTTAACACATATAATCATATGTTAAAAAAAAACCTCTGGGAGAGGAATATAAATATATAAGAATATGAATACAATATTCAAAAATATTAAAAAATAATATTAAAAAATAACTAAACTATATAAAAATTATGTTAGAAAGTGGCAAAGCTCAAAATCGCTGTTGAGGCCATTTGGTTGCATGGTATTTAAATTAAAAATCCACTTCATTTCCGTTTGTCCCATTTTTCTAATAATATCCTCACCTCTCCAATCAAAATTAACTTTTTGAATTCCTAAAAAAGTCATTTGGCTTGGGTCACTATTATGTTTGGTTTTAAAGTGCAGTGATAAACTGTGTTTCGCATAACCATTCTTAATGTTGCGTATATGCTCTTGTATCCGAACCTGCAACGTTCGAGTAGTACATCCCACATAAGTTAAATTACATGTACATTTTACCATATAGATGACATACTTAGAATGACAAGTGATGATCTCTTTAATTTTAAACTTTTGTTTCATATTTTGGGGATGTTGGAATTCTTTTATGTTGCGTTTGGAGCTTTTTGTATTTCTACAAGCTCCACATATTCCACATCCGTAAAATCCACTAGACTCGTTGAATGGGTTGTTTCTGATGTTTTTTAGGGAAGAGTGGTTTTGAGTAAGATTACATTTTAAATTAGGGACGCCTCTATAAATGACTTGGTTTTTCTGGGAGAATATATTTAAGCGATTCATCGCTTTTTAAAATTGGCCAATGTTTAGTTACATTTTTTCAGTTGTTTAATCTGGCAATTAAAATTGCAAATAAAAGGTACATCATTGGTGCTTATTTTTAGAGATTTATCTTTATATTTAATTAGTGACTCTCTATCTTGTATATTAACTTCTTGAAAGGCCTTATTCAAGAGTTTTTCCTCATAACCCTTATTGCTAAAATCGCCCATAATTTTGCACGCTTGTTCACAGAACTTCTCATTGTCTGTGCAGTTCCTTTTGATCCTACCATGTGAGTTGGATATACATATCTCTGTACTATACCCAGACTTCACTGGCATACTGCACCATTATGTGTTTTATTCTCTCATTTTAGACAATATTGTCACTTATATCTTTACAACTGGGATAAGTGTCATCTGATTTCCCCAATACTAAATAGGGGTAAGATACTTCCTTCTAGCGCTCCACTGTGTGATTCCTGTGGTGGTGGTGTAATCCACCTGGTTCACCTTTTCTTGTATAGATCTATCTGTGTCGGATTGGGATACCTGCACATGTGTCAAGCTGCTGTGTATATATTTATATTCTGTATTAAGTGCCAATTTACACAGAGCACCTTTCTTTGAGATACACATATAGACACACATGCAGATACAGACACTCAGATACACAGAATGACACTCATACAGATACAAACAGTGACACATATACAGATACATAGGGCACTTACTGACATACAGATACACAGACATACAGATACACATACAAACACACGTGCAGATGCACATGCAGACAAACAGATACACATACAGACATAAACACACACATGCATACATAAAAACACATACAGACACACACAATGTTTTAGTAACCCCATTATTTCCTACCTTTTAGATGCAGGAGGGTGACTTCCCTGGGGTCCAGTGGCTGGCTCAGGCTGATTGGGGTCAGAGTTCACACTCTGACTACCTCCTCTCCTCCTCCCCTGCAGTGCATTTCGCTTTCACTTCCTCCCAGCGCTCTGACCGCATCACAGGTGGCCTGGCTGTGCTGTTAAATCGCTGCAGTAGTGACCAGCTCCCTGGAAATACATTGCCCCTGAATGCACCGCCCCTGAATGGCGGTTGTACCCCAGTCGCATGGAGTCCACTGGGCGGCCGGGCCCCCTGGAGTGACAGTCCCGGTCGCAGCTGTGATCCCTCCTACTGCAATAGGTCCACCACTGAATGCAAGCTGTGTCAGTCACAGACAGGGGAGCTGTGGCGAGAGCTGAATAAACAGGAACAAAAGTGATTTAATTCCTAAATGGCAGAGAATTGATAAGAATTTTGCATAACCTTTACACAAAGACTGATTCAATAAGCTAAATTTGTTTTGTTGACTATAGTGTCCCTTTAACATTTCTCAAACCTTAAGCCCCTTTTATCCTAACCATTTCCAACATTATCTTTGACCATGCACGCATTTACACTTTTGCATACACTCATTACAGTCATACATCCAAACATAATGCATTACAAGAAGAAATATCTATCTATTTTTTTCATTTTTTTCTGTATGTTTTATGTATCCCCATAGAGTTTAGTATGTAAGGTGTACTGTTATGTTTAAATGATCATCTTGGTTGAATTTTAGAACATACACAGAAATATTAAGGATATTATTTATCAAACAACTAAACTACATTGATTATGAAAGATATATGTAATAATGTTCATAGTTGTACTGAAATATTTGAAATCATTAAAAATATATTTAAATAAAAAATAAGAAATATAAACATGCATATACATATGCAGTTGGCAATGATCAATATATGATTTTATATGTTTTTACATGTAATAAATGCATTAAACTTAGAATTCTGCACCTACAGGCACCTGACATTTAAATCCAGCATTAAAGACTACATGGGTGTAGAAAATGTATTTGCAAATTCTTGTATGCAGAATGCAAATGAGTCAGTTTAGTAAGTCACTATACCTCACTCCCTTTAGAATGTAAGCTCATTGAGCAGGGCCCTCAATCTCTCTGTTCCTGTGCGTCCAACTTGTCTGGTTACAAATACGTATCTGTTAGTCCACCCATTGTACAGCGCTACGGAACTTGTTGGTGCTTTATAAATAATAATAATAATGTATGTAGCATGTATAAACATCTAGTGTACCTTTACAAGTAAGCAACAAGAGAAAACACAAATTTAGTGCAGCGACGCAAGAAATGTAACAGTGCGTATATGCAATGCGTAAAAGCATGCATACCCTGTGTTAAAGCATGCATCTTTGCCTTCTCCTTGTCCATAAAAATACTTACAGTAATATATATATATATATATTTATTTATTTTTTAACAACCATTTTAGGTGGCATTAAGGTTGTCCTAATATCCATATGACACTGGTCAGGCGCCTCCTTATCTACTGGCAAATCCGGTCATGACTTCTTGCATATTATTTTACGTAGCACGTTTTTACACATTATAAAGGGTGGATTAATATAAAACATACCATAGATTCTTTTGGAAGAATGTCATAAGTAATGGATTTTGAAAATATATACTTTTTAAAAAATGCCTATGTCCTGAAACATGTTGTGCATAGCAGCAACTCTGGCTACCCTGCATAAAATATGATGGATGGTCCTGTCACTGTACTAATGAGGAACATAATGTGTTTCATTGCATATTTCACAGTGATTCAATTTCTGGTCCCACAACTATGTTCCATGAGATGGCAGCAGACTGAAATGACATTATTCTAGAGTGAAAGCTAAATAAAATTAGCAAGGCAGACCACCAGCTATATATTTTGCAACTTCAAGCAGACATCCCAAACATAATATAGACTGAATGACATGAAAGATACACCAGAAGCTGTAAAGATATTTTACTTGACAAATTAAGAGCAAAATTAATGGAAAAGGATACCCCTACAAATACATTAGGTTTACAGTGATTATTTTTAACATTTTAAGAATACAGTGATGAATTTACAGGTAGATCACATATAAGCCTACAGGTCATGGACGATGGTTAACAGAGCAGATTTGTACTGGGAGTATGATGGTCTTTGTATTTACAAAAGTACAAACTGACCATTTTAAAAAATATTAGCTACATTTGATATTTGAAAATTCTTGCTAACACATGAATCACAATATAGAATCTGCCAATAGAATATTATTGTCCAAGAATGGTCCCAGAAACATGGCTGCAATGTCATCTTGCCACCCTGACCTAATTGGACATTACATCTGATTGACAACCCTAATCATCAGAGCACATATTTAGTTTTGCCCAACATGACAAAACTCAAATTGCATAGAATTAGCAGCATGCATGATGAACACATTTGATACTATGGGCTTTATTCAATGAGCATTTAACTATAGTGAGCTGAGAACCACACTATAAATTTTAAGTTGAAATCCTAAATAGGACTCTCCATTTATCCTACTCTGGTGAGCAGTACCCTCTACTCCTCAGCTAACCTTCTCACACCAGTAAGGGAATCTCTTCAATACATGCACCATAATACTTAAGTCATGGCTACTATTTGCATTTTCTCATTTAACCCCTTAAGGGCACATGATGTGTGTGACATGTCATGATTCCATTTTATTCCAGAAGTTTGGTCCTTAAGGGGTTAAAACAAGAGGACTAAATACCCCTGAAAAGCTCTCCATGGCCCTAACGGAATTTCACATGCTGAAAGACGAGATTGTTTTTATACAAAAAACACATTTCCACAAAAACTCTGCTCCCACTCTACGAAACTTATTGTAAAGCAAAATTGACAACAAATGGTAGTTACCTTTTTATCAAGGGCCTAATAGAAAACACAGTGGTTACATTAGCAAACATGTATCTCTCCAACAAAAAATAATGCTATTCACTCCGCAAGATACTCCATTAACTTGAAAAATTCACAGATGGCCTTCTCATCCTACGTGGTGACTTTAATATTACCCTAGACAGTGGCCTCAACACATTCTCCACATCAAGTGATTATCTAGTACTGACCCGTAAACAACTCCACTCTTTATTATACAAACCTCAATTATACGATAGTTGGAGGGTGTTACATTCCACCGAAAAAGACTACTGCTTTTAATCATCACCTACAGGCTCTTAGACATGCATTGATATGTTTTTTATGCCACACAGGTTTTTACATCTGATTCAATCCCGTTCTTATGGACCGATCACCTGGTCAATTCACTCACCTCTGTCTCTTGTTATTTCGATTCCCTCCCTTCTATTCACTCCCTCCCACATCACCTGGAAGCTTAACAACCTTCTCCTTAATTATGAAGAGATGGTATATAAATTCCAAACATCCACTGAGAGTTATTTCCTGGAAAACTACCACCCTGACATTACATACACTACCAAATGAAAAGTGTACAAGTGTGTTTTTTATTTTTCCAGGGAATAATAATAAACATAGCATCGGCTCACAAACGCTGATGGGAAACACAAACCAAGCTGCTTATAGAAGAAATCAAAACATTGCAGGACAAGAATAAATTATATAGGGCCTTTGATACATCTAAAACCTCTGTTGCAAAAAGGTTTGAACTTATCACTCTGTTAAACCAACACACTAAGCAAACAATTTTACTATCCAAAAGCCAACTTTATGCACAAGGAGGAAAGAGTGGACACTTGTTGTCACATGCCTATCAAAAGAGAAGACAGATCACTTTCAGTCCTTCTATCAAACAAGCGTCAGGAACTTAATCGCACCTTATGCCTGATACCATAGCTGCCTTTCACGACTTCTACACAAACTCTAACTACACAAACTAATTTAAGAGGCACTGCACCCTCAAGCTCTGATATTCATGATTTTCTCTTGACCAGGGTAAAAACAACCATTTCCCAAAATTTTATGAAATCTTTAGATTGTCCCATTACAACAGACAAATTTATATAAGCGACCAAAGAGCTTTCCTTGGGAAGAGTCTGGGCATAGACGGCTTTATGGCCAAATAGTACAAGATATTTACATCTATTTTCTCTAATCTCTTTACGAACTCCTTCAGCTCATTACTTACTTCATCAACTTTACCACCTTCCACAGTAAAAGTCAATACCAAAACAAGGCAAAGACTCCACACAATGTCTACACATTGGCCCATCTCTATTATAAATATCAACCTTAAACTATTCACAAAAAGTCTGGCCAACCATGTCTGTCCTCTGCTTCTGGGGCTTGTCCACCCTGACCAATCTGGTTCAATACCAGGTAGAGAAGAAAAATAATACCATTAAACTTATTAATCTCTTCTGCTCTGCAAAGCTCTCCTATCAGCCTAATATCTGACTATCTATAGATGCCAAAAAGACATTAGACAAGGTGGACTGATCCCTGATTTTGACAATGCTAGATGTCATGGGATTTGCTAATATTGGCTGTGCTGGCTACTGGTTCTATGCTCAACACCGACAGCCAGATGAAGCATTAACGGTCAACTCTCACACCCAGTATCTATTTGATATGGCATTAGACTTGGGTGCCCCCTGTCCCCTCTCCTCTCCTCTCCTCTCCTCTCCTTTCTTTTTTTTTTTTGTTCTTGATCCTTTCTTGTAAGGAGTGAAGGAAAATCCTTAGATACGGGGCTTCCAACTAAACAGAGCTGAATATATAATTTCCGATTTTGTAAATTATTTGCTTTTTACAGTCTCTGACCATTTTAGCACATTGCATCATAATCTAGATGAAATAGCCATACACAACAAACTCTCCAAACTGACCAAATGCGAGATTTTAGCTATTATGGTGTAGGAAGAGAAGCCATCCTCTTCCCACACCAAAAAGGTATGGGGACAGGAGGGTGGCTAAGAATAGGGTGTAGTAATTTATTTGTGTGTGCATGTATCTATGTGCATCTGACTGCGTGTGTGTGCATCTGTGTATATTTGTATGTGTCACTACTTGTATGTGTATATATTATCTGACTGTGTGTGTCACACTGTGTATATTTGTGTGTATATTATCTGACTGTGTGTCTCTCTATGTATATCTGTGTGTGTATATTATATGACCATGTGTGTCATTCCATGTATATCTGTGTGTATATTATCTGATTATGTGTGTCACTCTATGTATATTTTTATGTATATGAATATCACTGTGTGTGTCACTATGTATATCTGTGTGTATATTATTTGACTGTGTGTGTTTGTGTCACTGTATGTATTTCTGTGTCTGTGTATAAATGTGTGTGTGTATATCTGGTGGGCCCTGTGGTGGTTCACAAACATACTGACACTGCTCACAAATAGACTACTACATTCACACACACAGTAACACTGATTGCTCAAATTCAACACAATCACTATATCTCTGCATCCACACTCAGACTGTCCACATTAATACAGACAGACATTCACACACCAGCAGTCACCTTCATTTACACACACAGCTTCTTCCACACAAATGCATTTTATATCCCTTCCTTTTTATCCCTTGCTTTACCACAACAAGAGGACATAGTCTTAAATTAGAGGGGAAAGGGTTTTAAAATAATATCAGGAAGTATTACTTTACTGAGAGGGTAGTGGATGCATGGAATAGTAGAGCTATCCTAACTATAAGATAAGGCCAGGGAAAAAGTATTTAAAAAACTGGGCAGACTAGATGGGCCGAATGGTTCTAATCTGCCGTCACATTTTATGTTTCTATGTTTTCAAACATGACAGACACTTGCTGGAGATGCATATTTCTACGTTAATACATGCAATCACAAAAACAAACATTTTGTTAACTCATCAGTCATTTTTTTTCCTTCTGCCTTTGAACCACCCCCCTAAATTTAGACTGGCTTTACTCACTCATCTCTTGACAATAGCAAATCAACATATCCTTGCCTACTGGAAGAGGTAAAAAAAAAAAAAAACACCATTAAAAACTGGATTTAAATGGTAGGAAATATGAAAACTATGGAGAAAATAACCTATTCTCTTTCCAAGAAATATGCTACAGACACTCTTATTTGATAGCCATGGATATCTTTTCTCCAAAATAAAACACAACCATAGCATTTTAAATCACCCATGTAGGCCCCTTTAACCATGATTATCACCTACTAAATAAACAAAACACCTAAAAATTAGCTACATACCCAATCTTTAATGGCATTAACACTAGTTTTAGAGTATCCTTACAAGTTGATACTTCAACCTTGTTCATACCAATCATAAAGTAAGGTGTCGCATAATGACAAATTATTGCCATACTGTTATCAAATAGAAGTGACTCCTAACAGCATATATAATAGTATTGGTCAGCCTTATTACTACTTCCTATATAATATCTACTATATTTATCCAACTAATATTTTGCCTGAGTATGGTTGCCATACTGTTTGCATTCTGATATGATGTAATCTATCATTTCAAGCAATGCCGATAAAAGTATACTAAAACCAAAGTATTGCAGAAATTAGCTTGGTTTTTGTTTTGTTTTTTGTTTACTATGTATAACCTTGCTTTTGAGAAAATGAAGAGCAAAATACTAAAGTCAGGGAAATAAAAACATTTCATGGAACCCCTCATCAAGAAGTAGAGTAGAAAACAGCCTCTCACAACTTGCTGATGCATGGACATTGTTCTAAGATATCTAAGATATCTACTGCACTTGATGCACCTCGCATCCTATGACCTAGCACAAAACTACTATCACTTGGGTATTGTTACTACCACTGTTGTATTTAAAATAGCAATATACAGTTTCTGCAGCATTAACATGAGGATATTAAAGGTAATCTGGCAAATGTAGCAAAAAATAAAGAGCAATCTAGCCCACATCTGTCTGAGTATGGCAGCAATTGTATCTGCCTGTTCATGCATATTACCTAAGCGCATTGAGACCATTAAAAAAATCATATCTAGTGATCATGTGTAAAAGACAGTGTCATATAACCAATGTAGCACATACAACAAAAGCAGATGTCTGCAAGTGATCACCATGCATCACCATATTTTATGTATAGGCTTTTCATTTACAGTGGCAAATATAGCCGTCTATCCCAATGTGTTGTCTGATAATTATTTACAAGTTAATAGCTGCTGATGAGCTGTTAATGATAACATCACAACCACCTTTCCAATGATTTTCAGCAATTACTTGACATTAATGGTATGGTGAAATGAGCCCTACACCTTGCATTATTCAATCAATCTTAAGGATTAAATTAATCAAATAAACTAATCTTTAAGGATATGATGTGCAAGTACATTAATGGAGTGCTTCCTTATTAAACCTAAAAAGACTTGATAAACCACTGTCAACACTTCTCAACAGATTGTTAACACATATCGCACAAGTGATCACAGTAACAAAGATTTTACACATACAAATAAATACTATATACGTTTATAAAGGCATTGTGTAGGTGAGGGTTCTTATAGTGTCATTTCCAACTCCCCATATGCACATGATGACAGTATTGGATTGGCTGTGATGTAATTGCAGAACTAACATTGTGTTTGTTCTTAACTTTGCAATCTTAGCACGTCAATATTAACGATGACAACAAAAGTTGGTAATAGTATCTAACTTTGGCATCATTCCCAAAAAGCAATTAAGACATGTTTATATTATGATGAAGTTGAAAACAAACATGCAACAGTGGACTGAAGTACAGAATCCATTTTCAAATTAAAACAGTTAGATTGTAATTGAAATCAGTTACTACAGATATTTATTATATATTTAAGTACTGATCTGTTATAAGTGGTAATCACTTGAATTGTACAAGAGGTATAAATCGTCAGAGTCCAATTTCTAGTATTATGTTACCTGTGTATGAAATAAAATACCTGATAGGGATTATTTAATAATCACTTAAGAGGAATAAGTGTCAAAATATGAAAATGAAAAGTTGTTATATTTGTTCTTATTCATAATTCACTATGGAATTGAATAACAATTAGATTATCCTTGATGTTCTGATCAGCATTTTATTTTGAAATTAACAAGAACTATAGGTAGCAAATAATTTAGATTATAAACGTTGAGTTGATCTTAAACTTTGGGCATATAATATATGCAGGACAATGCAATCTATGCTTAATGCATTGATTTTTTTTTTTCAGAAAAATCCTGATGTGTACAATTCTGCTCACACACCCTTCATTAGAATGTTTTATGGGCAATTTATGCATTAATCCTTTCATTTTGGCCGTATTGAATTTAAAATATTTGTGTATGATTTATTTATTTTATAGTAATGGGGTGGCTACATCCAGAGTCTTTTCCCTGGTGAAGAGGTTTTCTTCTTTGCTGGTTGAAGACCAACATTGAAGCAAAAGAAAAAGTAACAGTGACTTAAAAAGCTTTAGATTTTATTTTACATTGCTTTGTAGTGTGAAATGAAATTTAACACAAAGAAAGACGGACTAGTAGTCCAGGTGGAGAATAACACATATGAAAAAAGGGGGGGGGGGAGGGAACCCTACCTTTATTTAAATAAATTACTCCCTCTGTCCGGCAATTAAAAAAGGTTTGCACCGGGAAACTTGCTTCTCCATTGCTGTCCGTAAATTGTTTAGAATTTTTATCGATGTGTGGACATGCGCTGCAGTGTCCACATCTGAATGTACCCTTTGGTAATTACTGCTTAGCCGATTTTTAAGGTGGGGCCAGGTGACTTTGTACTAGAGTATCTCTCAGATTATTTTTTTTTCTGTGATTTGGATAGATATCATACACTTTTTTGCCCTGCCTTCCTCTTTTGGTTATTACTTCTATTTGTGTTTCCCTTTAGGTGAAATAAAGGTAAGGTTCCCTTCTCCTTTTTTCATGTGTTATTCTCCACCTGGACTACTAGTCCGTCTTTCTTTGTGTTCAATATTTTGTGGGTTATCCTTATAACTAGGGGAACAACAGTGGGTTCTTTTTGGAGTTAACCGACTAGTCCTCATACCATTGGGACTCGTTGGCTGACTCCTACTTCCTTTGTATTGCTTAACGTTGAAATGAAATTTACCTTATACTTATATGAAGTTGGAAGGCAGGGTGGTTAATATATCTCCATAAGAACATAACTTTAGAATGATGTTTTGTACTTAAGCACAAAAGCAATTTTGGCATTCTTGATATGTGTGTGTTCAGTTGCAATTTCCATCTTTCCCATTTATTGCACTGACACATATTATATACTATTTTATTTATTTTTTGTCCATCTTTCTTTCATTGAGTCATGCACAAAATACATAGCTTAGAAAATGAGTAGGAGTGTAGATATTTCAAAGAGAACATTAGATACTACTAAGATAAGCAGCCCCATTTTTAGAGTGATATAACAAAGAAACCAGTGTATTATGCTCGGAAAGCATGTCTAACATGATAACAATAGCTAGGCATTCAGAGTAGGGAGGACTACTAGACCTGGTGCATTACGTAAGTATAGACTTTGAATATCCAGACAGAATAATTCCATATAAGCTCAACTGGTTCATAAGTAGCCACTGAAACTATAGACATCACAGTAAATCTCAGTAAATCTGCACATTTCAAGATGGTAGAAATAACTGTATGAACAGAAAAATGACTGGTTATCCAGCAAAGATTGCTATCAAAGCAACATCCATCAACTAGAGTTCTGATGACATGTCAGGTAGTGACCCAGTCTCCATATTAGCCGATCCCCTTGAGTGGCAAGACTGGTGTTGTACAAGCTATGTGGTTGATGCTTGGAGGTAAGATCTCCCACATCTTTCGGCCCTGGTCGGCGCACAGTATAGCATCGAGGGGGCCTACTCTGTTCTGACAACATGTTTCTCCCTTTTTCGTCAGATGGCTCAGGTAATGAAGCTCTCATTTGCTCTGAGAGCTTTAGCCCAAAGCCCTGAAAGAGCGCATGATGGGATTCGAGTGAGTCATAGTGAAACACCTGGACTGGGCTCAGGCCCAGCAGGACGTGCATTACCCATCTTGCCAGGTCAAGTAATCAAGTTGTGGGTACATGACTGATCAGGTCAGGTGCAGCAAATACAGCTTGAAGGAGCACAGTGGGGACTGAGATAACCCCTGCAGGTCCAGAGACTGTACCGTGACAGTATAGCGAGGAAGTTGGCTGCCTCTCCCCAGCTCCCTCCTTATTAGATCTCAGCAAAGATTCTTGTGCTCCTGGTGGATTTAAATATTGTTAGAGGTCTCAAAATATGCTCTCGAGATTCCTTTTCGCAGATAGTGCATTTCAGCATTCAAAGTAGCTCGGTGGTCAGATTTAGCACACCCAAATTAGCTAAAAAAGCTTGAGCTCATGCACCACGCATCTGGTATGCTTGATAGGCAAGCTCCGGCCCCCATTATATACCATTTTTAAAGGACAAAAAGGGCTTTAATGTGATGTGACATACACATATATAAATTCTCATTTATTTACAAAAAAATACAAAAAAACAAATGCATCAACCTTGATTTTCTTTACACAGTGTTGACAATGATAATGTGTATATAATTAGTGCAGCATAAGAAAATTAATTGAAATCAGATTCATATATTTTTCCTGATTTACAGAGCACATAAAACATCTAGGATTTCAGTTTATAGTAGTCAAATACAATTTCAATTTGGAATGATTATGCAGTTTGGTATTTTGTCTCCTCAGTTTAATAGCCATCAAACAAAACAAAATTGCAAAACAAAAGTAGACCTGTCAGACCTGGTAAAGGATAAAAAAGATCCTCTACAGCAGTCCACATGGCCATGCTACTAGCATGTAAGCATGCAAACCAGGACGTGTGAAATCAAGAGGGCATGTGGAAAGTTGTGCCAGGAGCTTTGCTTGGTGCTGGATTCCAGGTAAATAAATGTTTATGTTAGTGCTTTTTTATAGAGTTCATGGGGACCTAAAGATGCCCAATAATGCCCAATGTCTACCTTTTCCAGGTACATGTAGATGTTTAAGGGGCACATTTAACATTGGGCCCGGGGGGAGGACAATAGGTCCCCCCATTATTTTACTTTAGGGCCCCCACACGCTGCTCAGGGGTGGGGACTGAAGGGAGGACAATAGTTCCCCCCCCCCATTATTTTACTTTAGGGCCCCCACCCGCCGCTCAGGGTTCAGAAATTCCAAAGTGCCGAAGTGTCGAAGTGCCGAAGTTGCCGAAGTTCCGACATGTCGAAGTGCCGAATTGCCGAATTGCCGAAGTGCTGAATTGCCGAGGTCCCGAAGTTCCGAAATTACAGAAGTTCCGAAGTGCCAAAGTTCTGAAGTGTCGAAGTGCCGAAGTCTCTGAAGTTCCGAAGTGTTGAATTGCCGAATTGCCGAAGTGCCGAATTGCCGAAGTCCCGAATTTCGGAATGCCGAACCGAAATATGTTCCCATGCACATTCCTAATGATAACATTCTTCATACTTGCAGGCATTCCCATGCTCACAGGAGGCTTTCCTTGACCCCCTAGTAAGGCTTGAAATCATGTCATGCTAAAAAGCAAGAACATTTCCATGAGTGCAGAAATGTCAGCAAGCATTACTATGACGAATGTTCTAATCTGATGTGAAGGCACTGTTTATGTATCTGAACGTTAGAGATTAGAATTGACACCATAGCATACTTCTTCATCCATATATGGGTGGAAGTAAAAATGCAGGCACCGATGATGCAATCTCCTAGGCTGCTTGAGTGGAGCACTTGCCTTGATGGGCCTCTCTCTTACATTAGCTATTAGTATAAAGGATATAGATCCAGGAAAACATGGTGATACTGGCAGCTATCTGTATCCCATTTTGGTGTTATGCTAGTCTCTCCTAAACAAGGGTAGTCATTGACCTAGACTTATTGTCCCTTTGTTGTAAATTTGTCAATGAATCTTACAGTTCGATTGTGTAATCTTTAATAGAGAACATACATTAACTTATATTACTAACAATTAAGTAAATATTAGAACATAAGCAATTTTAATGAAGCAATGTTTTATCTATATTTACAATATGTGTATATTGTGGATTTCTATTTGATGTAAGACATTTGTTTTCACAGATCAGGCTGTAGTATCTAGTATCAATTGAAATGTATATTGCAATTCACAGGAACATCTTTGATTGTAACAAACTCATTTGAAAAAATGTGGCAATAGCACCATCTTGTGTATTTCCTGCTAACTGAATACAACACACAAAGGGCTATTAACTAAAGTGGGAAATGGTGAGAATTCAGACTGAATTCCAAGTGAATTTCAAATTTGGGATCAAAATAGCCAAAGTGGAAAAAATGTCTATGTCTATGCTTCCAGTACAATGGTTTTGTGTCAATCTAACATCTAGACACTTCAAACAAATATATACTTAAATGGAAACTGTCACTTCCTAGAATTTTTTAAATGATGTTTAATTATCCTTATATTTAGCAAATATGCATCTATGAGACATGAAAAATAAAATTAAATGTTTAAATTCAAACCTCTATATCCTGCTACAGGGTGCCTCCATCTTAGTGCCCTGGCAATCATTGTTATAAACTGTGATTTGCACTTTTTCGTAAGCACGGAGAAAATTTAAAGAGAAGAGAATAAATGAAACGTTTCTATTTCTCCTTTTACATTTCCAATCCTTGTCAGAATTTACATAGTTACAAAGGATTAAATGAGATGCATCTATCAAGTTCCACCTTTCTCACATTGGTTTTTGCTGTTGATCCAAAAGAAGGCAAAAAAAAAGTTTGAAGCGTTTTCCAATTTGCAACAAACTAAGAAACACTTCCTTTTCAGAAATTGATAAGTATTGCTATAATAGGTTTAAATACCTTTATTTTAGAAATATATTATATAACTGTATTAACTGTATGTGGTTATTATGATCAAATGCAGACCTTATTTTTACATCCAATTGTGATTTCCAGTAAGTTGTACTGAATAATTCCTCCAGGGTCCTTGCAAACACCTATTGGGAAAATATTTGGCCATTTTATTTATCTATTTTTGTCATATCTACAGTATGTGTGAAAATAGTATTTTTACTTGTATACATACATCTAAGACCCTGTGTGAAATTTTGCAAGACAAAGGACACTGCAGCCTTCCTATTTCCATATATTTTTATAAAGGCTAAAGGAATAAGTAAAAAATAAAAATCGAGTAGTTTTAGATCATTTTCATTTTTAAGCAATGTAATCTATAAACAAAATTGCTGTGTTATATGTTTATATATTAGCTATTGATCTCTTGCTTCAAATAAGTGTTATGATGATATTTGTCAATCAAGAAGTGCTCGGTAGTGAATGGGGTTAATCCAGTTGAAAGAGTTTTACAAATTTTTTTTTTTACGTAAGATGGAAAAAAAATGATGTTTATAATTTCTGCAAGCGTGTACTTTTTCTACATTCAGACTGTATATTGGACAGCCATTATGCAAAGTAGACACCATGTTAAATGTCAAACAGTCCATTCCTTTTGAGGCTGTGCTATTATTTTGAATGCATAACTGCTGCTGCAAATCTCTCAGGACATATGCTTTTCTTTGATTCCACACCTTAGCCATTCAACTAAAACAAATAATAAAAGATGGTGGAATGAATGTACTGTAGGGCACTGCAGGTTCGAGTCCATGCAAACAACTTGCATTTACACAAGTCAAATGGGTCAGACTGCAGCACCCAGATGTTCTTGACCACAACTCCATAATTATCTGATACATTATATGGTGGTAGGAAATTCTGGGCCTTGTAGTCCAAAAACATTTGTAAACTGCAGTTCACTATCAAAGTCCCAAGGAAAAACTAATACTGGATGCTGATCGTCTGCGCTCTTAGTAATTATGAGATGCCCTTATTCTTTTTAACTCTTATTTATCTTAAAGTGCTAACTGTTAAAAGATATATTGTAATTTGTATAGAAGAAAATGGCATATTTTTTTTGAAATACATGCCATTTCCTCAAACCTACCAGTTACATCCAAAAATAAGGACTTCTCACTTCAGATTAGTGACTCTGACAGACAGATATTATGATTACCACTGTTAATGTGCACACAGATAAGTATGTCTCCAGACATTGGCATTCCTATCTTGGTTGCAGGGGTCTCCATTGAGACTGAGCCTTTCACTCCCGGGTTACTGGCAGGAGGAGAGCACTGTGCTGTGCGAGACACGTTGAGGGGCTGCGGGGGGGAGAAGGAGACATATGGGCAGGGCCATCTTTAAAGTGGGGAAAACGGGGCAGCTACTCCTGGGGGGCCTAAGGCAGCTGCCCCGTGGATCCTGCTGCCCTTAGCTATCCCCCCCTTGCTTGGGCCCACGACACACTAAGGAGGCCCATTCACTAAGGGCCAACCGGTGGACATTTGTAAGCAGGAGCCCGGTCACCCGCTCTGGCCCTTTAACAGGCCTCTTTACTTTCCTGTAGCCGGCTGGGCGGCAGGCGGCTCTCTATTCTCTATGGGAGGAAGTGACTTGCGGCTGTCACTTCCTCCCACAGGGAGCTGAGTGGGAGACAGCAAGGAGGCAGAGAGGAGCGGGGCTGAGCCAGGCCAGGTAGGAAACATGTACAAAAGTGTACATTTTTTCTGTGTGTGCATGTCTGTCTGTCAGTGTCTGTGTGTGTCAGCATGTCTGTCTGTCAGTGTATGTGTCTCTTGTGATGTTTTGTATAAACCAGTCAATAATTCCTGTATAATGAAGTACACACTTTATTAATTCATATATAACAGCATCTTCATATTGCAGCCTTGTTACACAGGGTTTCTGTAGCTGCCATTTCAATTCCCTGGAACATTTCACAAACTGCCAACAGAAACAGGAAGTAAAAAACCAAAAGAAAGGAAGTGCATCATTCACAGTCAACAACAGCCCAACTGCCCAATGCCCATACATCACAATACATACACTCATACACTCACACACTCACACACACATACACAGCCCAACAGTCCATACATCACATCTCTGTGTGTGTGTGTGTGTGTATTTCTGTCTGTGTCTGTATGTGTGTCAGCATGTCTGTCAGTGTACGTGTCTGTGTGTGTCAGCATGTCTGTCTGTCAGTGTATGTGTCTCTCTTTGTGTGTATGACTGTCTGTGTCTGTGTGTGTGTCAGCATGTCTGTCAGTGTATGTGTCTTTGTGTGTCAGCATGTCTGTCTGTGTGTGTGTCAGTATGTCTGTCAGTGTGTGTGTCTGTGTGTGTCAACATGTCTGTCTGTCAGTGTCTGCGTGTGTGTCAGTATGTCTGTCAGTGTATGTGTGTGTGTGTGTGTGTATGTCTGTCAATGTCTGTGTGTGTCAGTATATCTGTCAGTGTATGTGTATGTGTGTGTCAGCATGTATATCTGTCAGTGTATGTGTCTGTGTGTGTGTGTGTATATGTCTGTCTGTGTCTGTGTGTGGGTCAGCATGTCTGTCAGTGTATGTGTCTGTGTCAGCAGGTCTGTCAGTGTCTGTGTGTGTCAGTATGCCTGTCAGTGTATTTGTCTGTGTATGTCAGCATGTCTGTCTGTCAGTGTCTGTGTGTGGGTCAGCATGTCTGTCAGTATCTGTGTGTGTGTCAGTATGCCTGTCAGTGTATTTGTCTGTGTGTGTCAGCATGTCTGTCAGTGTGTGTCAGTGTCTGTGTGTTTGTGTGTGTGTGTGTATGTCTGTCTGTCAATGTCTGTGTGTGTGTCAGTGTATGTGTCTGTGTGTGTGTCTGTCAGTGTGTGTGCCAGTATGTCTGTCAGTGTATGTGTCTGCGTGTGTCAGCATGTCTATCTGTCAGTGTCTGTGTGTGTGTCAGTATGTATGTCAGTGTATGTCTGTGTGTGTCAGTATGTCTGTATGTTTCTGTGTGTTAGTATGTCTGAATGTGTGGCAATATGTCAGTCAGTATATATTTGTGTGTCAGTGTATGTCTTTGTGTGTCAATATGTATCTGTGAATGTCTCAGTATGTCTGACAGTGAATATATATGTGTGTTAGAATGTCTGACTGTGTGTGCATGTGTCAGTATGTCTGTCAGTGAATATATGTGCATTAGAAGGTCTGACTGTGTGTTTATGTGTCAGTATGTCTGTCAGTGTATATGTCTGTCTAAGTATCTATTGAATCGTTCCACGTTGTGTGGGGGGGGGGAGGGGTGTGGGGGGAGGTGCAAGATCCAAGATCCCAGCATTTACTGGGATAAAGGGACAATGACCTCTAGAAGTGGCTGTTATATTTAAAAGGGACTCTATATTCACCAAAACAACTTTAGCTTAATGAAGCACTTTTGGTGTATAGATCATGGCACTGCAGTCTCACTGCTCAATTCACTACCATTTAGAAGTTAAATCACTTTGAATATACATCCCTAGTCACACCTCCCTGCATGTGACTTACACAGCCTTCCTAAACACTTTCTGGAAAGTGTAATCTAATGTTTACACTTCCTTTATTGCAAATTCTGTTTAATATAGAATGTCTTATCTCCTGCTCTGTTAATAGCTTGCTAGACCCCACAGGAGCCTGCTGTATGTAATTAAAGTTCAATTTACAGACCAGGAGATCAAAAATGTTAAAGTAAGTTACATATGATTGAAAATGAAACCATTTTGTTTTCTTGCAGGCTGTGTCAGCCACAGCCATGGGTGGTGTAGCTAGGGCTGCATAAACAGAAACAAAACTGATTTAACTCCTAAATGTCAAATGTGAATTGAGCAGTGAGTCCACAGGAGCATGATCTATACACCAAAACTACTCCATTAAGTTGTTTTGGTGACTATAGTGTCCATTTAACTTCTGTAATCCTATTTATTACAATGGGTAAACCTATATTGAAACTTTCTATATTTTTGAATAAATGTACAGTATATTATGATGGAGAGCTGGAGTACAGATTCAAGGTTAAGAGCCCTACATGTTATCTTCATGACAGCTAAAGGGTTCAAACAAACCTCCAGTCCAACTGTTGCATATGACAGTAGTATATATCCGCTGATTAATCCCCTTGTAAATACTGTTTCACTGGGGTATATGCCACACAGTCAAAAAGTGTGTTGACTATAATCACTCATGTATAATCATTGCTGTTTTAATAATATAATCATAAGACACACTTCCTGTTTCCATCAAATCCTGTTTCTCCCTTTGAATAACAGCACCCATAAAACCTTTAGCAGCAATCTGTAATCAATCAATACAAGCTTGTTGCAAAATTGTGCTTCAAACTGTTTTTTTTTTGCCTTCTTTAGGATCAACAGCAAAAAACAAATGTGAGGTAGGCTGAACTTGATGGACGCAAGTCTCTTTTCAGCTATGTAACTATGTAACTATGTAACAAGCCAAAATAGCGACCTCTCAGGTGGGGATTTTGTATTTTTAACTGGCATACTTCATTCGTAACACATCCCATGGTGTTCTATCTTTTATAAGCCTGAGGGCAGGACTACTTAAGAAGAAATAAACGTCTTAGACTTGTAAGAGCAGGTGTACTAAATAAAAGTATCTGCCCACCAATTCAAACCTTGCAAGATCAGGGAAACTGTTTTCCACACTGCACAGCTTCAAACCATAGCAAAGGACTATGAATATCCTAGTACTTCAACAAGGATAGTAAAAATTACAAGGCCTAGCAAGCCAACTGTATTGAAAGAAGCTCAGCATATAATACATACATCTGGCACATTTTGTTCTATTCAAGAGAACACAAAACAGTAAGATAAAACAGAACATGCGCTATTGAAAAAGTACTGCATGGCTCAAAACACAGTCCACAAGGATTGCCTGTAAAGTATACATTTATTTCAGACTCTGTTTTTTAATTATTGTTAATCGCACACATGTGTAGGTGTTTTTTGGGTTGTGTTTCACCCCTTTTTTGTTTGCCGAATAAAATGTGAATTTCTCTGAAAAGGTAGTAGACATGTGCATCAGTGAAATTTTCATTTGGTACAAATGATTTTGTCCTAAATAAAAGTTTAATTAATCGATCCTGAATTTTGCATGCAAAAATTTGTTTTCAATAAAATTTGTTAAAAAATAATTAGTTTTTGGTCCTTTAGTATGAAAACAGTACTGTGCATGCGCAAAAAAAAAGAAAGCAAGGAGGGAGCCGGCAGTGCTACCAGCTCCCTCCTTGTAATAAATAACCATTCCTACCTCCCCCCACATTAAAACCTATGGGGGTTACTATGCATTAAAACCTATGGGGGACAGCTGCTCGCTGTCATTTAAAACTAAATATAAATCAGTATGGCGGTCAATATGACCCCCATATTGATAAAAGGGAGGTTAAATCCTCCCGCAAGCCCCTAATCGGGGCATGCCGCAAGTAGGGGCATGTCGTCTAAACAAATTAAAAATTACTAGTGACTGGGCAACTATTGCAGCCCAGTCACTAGTGCAATAAGGGGGAACCTGGCACAGGCTAAATCCTGCTGCATGTCCCTACCTGTGCCAGGTCCCCCCATGTAGTAGGGGCATGTCACCTAAACAGCGTGCAGCCTAAATAAACAAATAGTGGGGTGACCCAATGTCCCACCCAGGTCCCCACCCATGAGCAGCATGTGGGGACCCTAATTAATTAACCCCTTAAGGACACATGACATGTGTGACATGTCATGATTCCCTTTTATTCCAGAAGTTTGGTCCTTAAGGGGTTAAAGGGGGGACCTAATGGGGGTGACCCTAATTAATTAATGGGGGGACCCAAATTAATTATGGGGGGGGCCCTAATTAATGATGCATCCATGAGCAGCAGATGGAGATCCTAATTAATTAAAGGGGACCTAATGTGCCCCCTGGTCCCCACCCATGAGCGGAGGGTGGGGACCCTAAATAAATAAATAAATAATGGGGGGACCTAATGCCCCCCTGGTCCCCACCCATGAGCAGCAGATGGAGACCCTAATTAATTAAAGGGGGGACCTATTGTCCCCCCTGGTCCCCACACATGAGCAGAGGGTGGGGACCCTAAATAAATAGAAAATGGTGGGGACCTAATGTCCCCCCTGGTCCCCACCCATGAGCAGCAAGTGGAGACCCTATATAAATAGTGACCCCAATGGGGGGGGGAGGAATTAATATTATTACAAGGAGGGAGCTGGTAGCGCTGACGGCTCCCTCCTTGTTTTGTTTGTTTTTTGCGCAAGTGTTATTTTCTCTGTGCTGTGGGGGTTAATTCCCCTGCAGCACGGAGTCTATTAAATGAACAAAACAAAATTAAAATGTAATGCATTCGGCATTTGCCATTTCGTTTAGTTTATATTTAGTTTGCAGGGCTTTCGTTTACATTTTAGTAAACAAATATGTAAAAACCTGAATTTTGGGACAAAATCATATTCGTACAAAAACGAATGAACATGTCTAAAAGGCAGTGTTTACATTAAAAAGCCTACGGGGAGGTGGGGGCGGAGCCCGACTACAGAACTAGCAGGTCGCACATAGCCTGATCTCCGTGCCCCAATTCAGCAGGTTTTACCCTTCAGTACCTGCTTCCTCAAACCCACACATAAGCCGGGCACACTCAAGTTAGCCGTGGCAACTAAGGTAGCAACTTTGAAGCCGGTGATCGGCAGACACGTGCTGGAAAGCAAGTGTGGCCTATGGCAGGCTGAGAAGGGGAGAGGCGGCCACTCTCCTCGGTCTTGAGCTGAGCTACGGAGACCAAGCATGCTCTCAACCCCCACCCCCTTTGGACTGGTGAGGTAAAACCACACTTACTTTGCCCACACTCGATGGTTCCCACGCAGCGGGCTCACTGCAGGCTGCGAGGCAAGATGGCCACCGACACAATGCCCTCAGCACTTCTGACTCCCACTATATTGGGCCACGCTGGAAGACCATATAAACAAGGTCTTCGAGCACTTCTGGACGCAACGTTGGAACAGACTCCAGCAGCAGCCGCCACAGCCAGACACCACAACCCAGCTCCAATCTGGCCCTTTCCCAAAAACAGCCAAGCTGGGAGGCACCGGGTGACAACTTAACGCAGCTCAACTGATGGGAAGACGGAGGCAAGTACCTCGCAACTTGTGCAGAAGCAAACGGCCGTGCCATGCTGTTTCCCGTGGCCTCCATAAGCACCAATTCATCAAGGGAAGTTCCCACTGTGCTACTCCTCCCCTCAGATGGCCCTCACACAACATGTAATAAGGAAGCTTAACGATGGGCCCCAGGTCCAGCTCAAGTGCTACCTGCAGCTTCACATGGGACCTATGGGTCTGGTGAAGGGAACTGTACTCTCTCTCTCAGGGCTGGTGGAGTCCCCAGACACAAGACTCTTGCTCTTTCTATCATCAGGTCTATGTGCACCTTTTGAGGGGCATAGGGTGAAAAGTGGGATACTTAAAGACAGCCTGTTCTACCCCTACTTGTAGGTTAATTGTAA
>OW240915.1:65451373-65513257 GCA_933207985.1 Pelobates cultripes | reverse complement strand
GGGAGGGGGGAGACAGAGAGGGAAGAATGAGACACGGGGAGAAAGAGGGGGAATAGAGAGATGGGGAGGGGGAGAAAGAGACAGAGAGGGAAGAATGAGACACAGGGGAATAGAGAGATGGGGAGGGGGGAGACAGAGAGGGAAGAATGAGACACGGGGAGAAAGAGGGGGAATAGAGAGATGGGGAGGGGGAGAAAGAGACAGAGAGGGAAGAATGAGACACAGGGGGAATAAAGAGATGGGGAGGGGGGAGACAGAGAGGGAAGAATGAGACACGGGGAGAAAGAGGGGGAATAGAGAGATGGGCAGGGGGAGAAAGAGACAGAGAGGGAAGAATGAGACACGGGGAGAAAGAGGGGGAATAGAGAGTTGGGGAGGGGGGAGAAAGAGAGGGAAGAATGCCCCCCCTCCCCTGTCCACAGGCACCGTGCGGGCAGGGGAGGAAGAGAGGACCTGGGAGCTCACCCTGCAGCTCCTCTGGGTCCTTCTTGCGCGAGCACAGAGCGTTGCCGCGGTTACCATGGCAACGTTACTGCTCTTGCGAGAGTCAACTCTAGCCCTGGAGCTACGGGCTAGAGTTCACTCTCAACACTGTAACCCCCATGGATTCCTGGTGGTCGCAGTGGTGAGAGTGAACTCTAGCCCCATAAACACACTGCCCCCACACACACACCATACACATTCACACACTGCCCCCATACACACCATACACATTTACACACATTGCCTCACACACACACATACACTGCCCACCCATATACACACAGACCCCCATACACAGCCCCCCATACTAACATTGCCACACACATACACTGCCCACACACCCTACACATTCACACACTACACCCCCACACACACACTGAACCTTTCACACACATTGCACCACTGCTCCTATTCCCTACTACAGCCCCATATCCCAGCAGACCCCAGGTAAGTTGTCAAACTGTTCTTAAACGGTTTGACTACTTACTCTGGAGCAGTAGTGGTTATTGTGCATGGATTATTTATTTAAATAATCTACAAGTGCCCCAGTAGCCAGCCAGCCAACCCACAGGCTGGCCAGTAGCCAGCCAGTTAGCCAGCCCACAGGCCAGTAGCCAGCCCACAGGCCAGTAGCCAGCCCACAGGCCAGTAGCCAGCCCACAGGCCTACAGCAAGCTTACAGCCAGCAAGCCATAGCCTGCCAGCCGCAGTCAGCAAGCCCACAGCCTGCCGGCAGTAGCCAGCAAGCCCACAGCCTGCCGGCAGTAGCCAGCAAGCCCACAGCCTGCCGGCAGTAGCCAGCAAGCCCACAGCCTGCCAGCCGCAGCCAGCAAGCCCACAGACTGCCAGCCAGCAACAGTAATTAAGGTAAGAGGAGCCAACTTGGCTTAGGTATCAGCGAGCTATGTTGTGTTGCTATATTGTGAATAGGAACCAGAGTGTTGGAGAGACCACCCTCCAGGCCCCATTAGACTCTAGCCTCTGCTAGAAATCCCCTCCATGGCCCATTAGCCCTCAATTGTAGTTTCTACTGGGGCCTGGAGGCGACTGTTTCCAGCAGGGGATATCTAATGGACGCTGAGATGGCCTCTGTTAGAAAGACCCCCTTCCAAGCCTTTTAGACTCCATTGTAGTCTCTAATGGGGCTTGGAGGGGATTCTTTCTAACACACCCTCTAAAGGACACTGAGATAGCCTCCGCTAGAAAGACCCCCCTCCATGGCCCATTAGCCCTCAATTGTAGTCTCTACTGGGGCCTCGAAGGGCTTATTGCCCTTTTGTTCCTTGTGTCTAAAGATTGTGTACGGTGTGGCTGGAGGCGGGACAAGGGTGGCGCTTGCTGCAGAGTATGGGTGGGGCCTGTAAGGGGGCCCTTGATTTATTTTGCCCGGGGGCCCTGAGGGTTCTCAGTCCGCCCCTGCCTGCACGGTCAAACATCACAAAGGCAGAGAGATGCATAATTAAGGATCTATCTGAGGACACCTCTATTATTATACGCTCAGCAGATAAAGGAGGAAATATTGTGATCCTTGACTACTCCTACTATGCGCAAGAATTGAAAGAACAATTGTCAGACAACCATACATATCGTCCCCTCCAACATGATCCTACTAAGGAAATACAGAGAAAGATAGAAGATGTACTTACAATGGGCCACGATATCGGTTACATTGATTTGAACTGTTTCAATACCTTACCAAAAATCACCCACGTACCCCAGTGATTAACACGATATCAAAGGTACATAAAGATCCATTACTTCCACCAGGGCACCCAATAGATTCAGCTATAGGAGGACTGCTAGAGCCTATAGCGAAGAGGCTAGATTACTTGTTTCAGGCACCCATAGCTGAACTTCAAACATGCATCAAGGATACCCAGTCTTTGATACCACAACTTACTAAGATGGACTTCAGTGACCAGAACCCTATACTGAGCACTATGGATGTGACAAGCCTCTATACTGTTATAACCCACGAAGATGGGGTAGAGGCAATGAGACAAGTATTGACTCACTCATCAAAGTACCAAGGCCCCCCGATCGAATATGTTTTAGAGCTTCTAATGCTAACTCTACAAAACAACTACTTCAGATTTGAAGATCGAGGGTACTTGCAGATCGCTGGCACATCAATGGGTGCCGTCATGGCACCCATGTATGTCTATGAAAAGCTACATATACTAGAACGTTACCAACAAAACATATTAAAGTATTTCCGTTTCATTGATGATTTGTTAATCATATGGAGAGGGACACAACAGGAAGCACACAAGATGATTAAAGAATTAAATCAATTATCTACGCCTATCCGATTGACGGCTAATGTGCACCCCAATCAAGTACACTTTCTCAATCTTCAGATAACCATCAAAGATTCTAAATTCCAGTACAGCATGTACTCTAAACCCACAGACTGCAATTCCTTATTACATTACCGGAGTGCTCACCCTAGAGCCCTTAGGGACTCTCTTCCAAAAGCCCAGTTTATGCGTGTCATAAGAAATAATTCCGAGGAGGAGAACAAAGAGGTTCAGTTACAGGAAATGACTACAAAGTTCTTAGAGAGAGGCTATAAGAAAGATGCCTTACAGAAAGCTATTAAAGAAGCACAGAGTGCCAGCTTCCACAATAGAGGAATTAGCCCTCCAAGACTTGTTTTCCTACGGAATATCACCAGAAAAGTCTACGAATTGCCAATATAATACGAAGAAATTGGAGAATGGTCTCTAGTGGCGACACACTACCAAAAATATTTAAAGAACAACCGTTACTGTGCTATAGGAGAAACAGAAACCTTAAGGATCTACGTGTTCACACTGATCCCAGTAAAAGTTATTCACAAATTAAACATAACCAGAACTGTGGTTCTGTACGCTGCCTTGGCTGTGTCACCTGTAGTCATATGTTACCAACACACATTTTTAATCACCTTCACACGAAAAAAATATATGAGATCAAACATACAAAATCCTGTAAAACCACGCACATCATCTATAAGTTAACCTGCCCATGCGGTCTTGCATTTATTGGGAAGACGGAAACAGCCTTATGCGAACGAATAAGACGACACAGATCCAGCATAAGACTTGCTTACAGGGACGGCAAATCAGATAAGCCCGTGGCAAAACATTTTTTACAACAAAATCATCCATTGTCGATGCTGAAATTTACAGGAATTGAGCGTGTACCAATGCCGTTGAGAGGAGGTGATCGGGGCAAGCTGTTACTGAACCGCAAAGTGTTTTGGATCTATGAACTGGACACTCTATAACCTATGGGACTAAATGAAGCAATACCTTTTTATTCTTTTTTGTAGAGTCTGACAGAAATCATTCCTCATTAGCCTGCTTGCTGTTTATTGATACTAGACAAATTAATGAATTAATTTTTTTTGACCAAAGGAGTTTTTTAATTGATTTTTTTAGTATTCTAGACAATATTTTTGATAGTACTTTGATAAAATTAATTTACAGCAGTGGGATATCTCCCAGTCACAATGGAAAATATTTTCTTTTCTTTATTCTGTAGCTACATTATAGTAGACAATGGTATGTTTATTATAGTTTCTTGCTTGAATTTGATAATTAACCCTAAAAGTAATCGTTTTTACAAATCACATTTCAATGTGACAGGTTTACAATTAATTGAGAACCTTATTGCTGTATGGATTTAGCTAATTATATATGATATATGACACTTTCTTAGGCATATGAGATATTATTATTTGTTATTGTCCACTACTTAATTGTGTTTAGCACTTTAATAGCACTTTAAATAATTTTTTTTTGTACATAACAGCACTTATTTCACTTTATTTTGTATGCCCAGTCACTTTAAGAGTACTGCTATAATCACTTTATATGCAGCAACCACTTTAAATATTGCAATGTTCACTTTACATGTAGTGTCTGTATTCGCATTATCTATCAGTGCATATCACTGTTATTAGGCACTGTTTACATATTTATAGCTATCAATGCAAGTTTAATTCATCCGTTTTTTAATAGTCAAGTTACACTTTATGCACTTTACAATAAGTGGATATACAGTTGTCCGCTCATCACAACTCACAATTTTGCTATGTTTTGTATACTAGTGTTGCCATAGGAACGCACTGCATGCTACCACACCGGTTTGTAGTTACTAAGAGGCGGAGCCAATTCACACATGCGCCCGGCACTTGGCAACCTACCGAAGGCTTCTCACTTCACTTAGGTGTTGCTATGGGAAGGCACTTAACGTCATTAGAGGGGCGGAGTCACTCCACGCATGCGTCCAGCACTCGGCTGAACGCTGGAGGCATTTCACTTCACCTGGGGTAAGTTAGATCATTACACATATTTCACTAATGTTTGTAATTATGTATGTATATATTCTAGTGTATATAGACCATTATTCATGTCTTGATCCTGAGGAAAGTCCCTATGAGGGACTGAAACGTCGATCATTTTAATATGAAATAATAAAGAAGAGAAGATTTTATTACAAGTCCGTGAGTGCAGCCACTTTTGTTGCTTTTTTGCTTGGATACATTGAGCCCTGACTGGCACCCGGTGTCACGAACACACCCTACTCCAAGAGTGTGCGTGACGTAGTTGTGGTGGTGAAAGGGTTAAAGTACACTATTTGTCTGCACTAGACCGGAAATAATGACAAAATCCCCCTTTAACACCACCCACACTTAAACATAATAATATAACTATTACTACTTTAACGCTGCCACCACCAAGACAATTTATAAATGGGGTGCCTTGGTCCCCCAGGTAAATCAATAATAAAACCCACCAAATATTACTTAATACAATATTTAAGGAATTATAAAAATACTAACTAGTCTCTTCAGGTAACGTGATTCTTAACCAGACAAAGGCAAAACTTAATAAATGAATGTTTATTATGAGCAAAAGATAGTCACAGTGCATATAAAAATATATGATAAACAAATTATTTACACCAACAACAGATAAAAACAAAAAGGATAAAATACAGAAGTCCTAATTACTCACTTAGGTTTTCAAAGTACAACTTCTGTCCAGGGGGTCTCTGGCAAGGAAAGATGGTGACTCACCCAAAATTAGATCTTGGCCCCAAGCAAGTACACCAACACCCTTCAGGATCATTAGATATATACCCTGTGGTTTATCAAGTCTTGCCCAGGGGTGGAGTTAAGGCGTACCTACAGAAATAATAACTGACCACCTCCTTTGTTCCAGACCACTGTCAATCCAAATGGAAACATTTGACTCTATCTTCTTTTTTGTACCTGCCACAGAAATAATAATTGCATCTACAAATTTGTTATTATTTTCCCATTCCATAGACATGTTGCACGTCCCACCCACGATCCAATAGGACGGGCATCACAATTCCTTTCCCTAGGGTAAAGTTAGGCCACTCATGTTTGGACTTGGTTAGAAGATGGCGCTTGTCACTTTCCAAATATAACAAAAATGAGGCTTAATTATTATTCTGTGGAGGTAAATATGAATGTTTTTGTCCTTCCTTTGGATATGATACTAGAACAAAGCTAATGGCATTTACATATCAAAGAGATTTACTCATCACTTACAAGGTATAGGCCAAATGGATGAAGAGACACTCAGACTTTTTCCAAGTGTAGAACCTCACACCTTGCAGACTTCACATCCATACAGTAAAATCCTTTTCACATTCCTATGCCATTCACACTACCCCTTCTGTCATCTGCCCTCTGTGGGGGTCCCAGCTTCAAAAGATGTAACCCCTGTTGACCTCAGCAATAGCATCTCTGTAATTTGTGCCATTTACTACAAGAAATCACATTAAAAGATGATATTCCATAGTGTCATAATAAATTATACACCCTTGCCGTGACACCCGGCATCTATTTAAACTGTATAGCTTGAGTGCAAGGATATTTTAGGTTTTTATATATATATATATATATATATATATATAAAAATATAAACAGGAGGTGCACTCACAGGTCTTAAAATATATTCAATTTTATTTTACATGCAAAAAATACATGTGCAAAAAAAATCTGCAAGTGAATCGACGTTTCGACCCCCAAAGGGTCTTTTTCAGGATCTTGAAAAAGACCCTTTTATTTTGATATTAATATATATATTGGCAGAATAAATAGTGCTTTGGGTGCTAAATAAGAAGTTGGAATCAGTAGGATTGTATCCTGACAAATGATCTGCCATGATAAGGAAGGTAAGCTTAATTTTTTATGATCTGGACAAATTAGATATTAAAATGTATCTACTAATATTATTAATTATATGCCTGCTCCTTTAAGGATCAGTACTGTACATAAGAACAAAGCATTAGAATTTGATCCCAGTAGATTTACTCACCCACTCTATGGACAGCAGATGGTGGATACAAACAATATAGTATGACAAGGGAACCAGGAAAAGTGTCCGGAAGACAATTTAGGACAGGAACACATTAAATAGCTTCTACTCCTTATTTGTCCCATGGGTGTTGATGTGTACGATAATATTAATATTTGTGTTTTAAGGATTCGGAAGCAATCTGACACAATGATAGCTTGAACTTGGGTGCTCAATCCCTTTGTCCCTACAAAAATATTTACAACCCAATAGTGAACCAGTGGATGCCACGTTCCCTGGATCAAAATATAAAGCCGCTCAGAGGCCTTTTGCCATAGGCTCCCAGAAATATATGTGGTATGCACTTCAATAGTGATGCAATTAAAAAGCATGTTTTCAAAATTGAGTTGGAGCTGAAATCTGCCAAAGTTTCAAGAGTCTTAGCAAATTAAATAATTAAATAAATAGGACATTATGCAAGTTGCTCACCAACTGTAACTTCATCAAACACATTTACTATATAGTGTGCTTGCCAAGTTAGGCATTGTCATTTATCACCTTGGCATTTAAATGAGCAAATAAGAAATACGAAATATTCAGACAAAAGACATTTCGAATAGATATATCTTCAGAAGTAGTCACATCCCGGCTTACTCCAATAACAAATTTACAAATCAGCAAGAAATATCTCTTCTTTCATTTCACAAATTTTTAAATTCACAGTTATAGATTTTTAGGCATGAGATGTGTAAAATCCATGTTGATCATCTGATGGGGTTAACGGGTACTTACTTAGATCCATCATTGAGTAACAGCATCAAATGGTGGAGTCAGGCCTTAAATATGTGCATCTTTTGTTGTTTTATTTATGTTCTTAAACAGCGAATGGCCTCTTATTGATTCAGGGGTTGAGAACAATTGGTTAAATGAGTAGAACCCAATAAATTAGGAAGTAAAGTCAAGTTCCGCCCTATCAATTTTCACCTGGGTACATGATTAGAAAAATATGCTACAAGGGTTTAATGGATGGAAAAGATTTTTTAGAAATTAATTAAACTTCTGCAATGTAATAACAAATAATCACATCTGTATAGTACCAGCACCAGGGCTGGATTAACATAGGGCTGGTTTGCCACCTGACTGGTATTTTACTGGCACAGCTGGTATTTGAGGCTGCCTGGCCAGTGCCAGTATTACAGTAATACCGGCAATACAAATGCAAGTTTCCCCAGGATGCATTGCACCTGGGAGGTTTATAGCACCACCCCCTGCATGCTGGAGCCTGTGGGTAGCAGTGTGGAGGTGCTTTTGCATCGAGTTTTGGAGCCATTCTGGAAATTGTTTGAAGTTGTTTTGGGACTTTTTGGTGCATTTCTCAAGCTGTGGAAAGGTAGGGAGCTGAGCTTCATCTTTTGCACGCCTTTTATTGTGTATTCTGCAATGTGGGTTGGATTCCATGCCAGCTCATTTTTACTTTTTTCTGACCTCCAGAACGGATTAATTGGTTTTCAATGCATTCCTTTGGGAAACCGCGTTTCGTTTTTTTTGCAATACGAAACGTCCCGGAGAACGCATTAAATTCGTAAACCGAGGTCCCACTGTATTTTTCTTAGTATAAACGGAAATTACTCTGCATTACCAGCACCAGCCAGTAGGAGTCGCGGTGTGTGGAGACAGGCAGGGATAGGAAGTAACAGCATATCCCTCCCTGCCTCTCTCTACTACTCACTGATCCGTGGGGGAGCAGCTACACAGCACAGAGAGTCCAGACAGCAGCTCTACAGCTCAGGTAAGTGAGGGATGGGGGGAAAGGCAGCAGGGAGACATGGGGACACTGAGAAACTAGGGGACACATGGGGACACAGACAGTAGGGGATACTGGGGACACTGAG
The DNA here is from genome assembly GCA_933207985.1 of Pelobates cultripes. Classification (NCBI taxonomy): domain Eukaryota; kingdom Metazoa; phylum Chordata; class Amphibia; order Anura; family Pelobatidae; genus Pelobates; species Pelobates cultripes. Next base: position 65,504,562 of record OW240915.1, on the reverse strand, counting down.
ACACTTGGGGACACTGGAAAACATGGGGACACTAGGGGACAATGGGAGAAATGGGGACACTGAGAGACATAGGGACATTGGGAGACACTGAGACATTGGGACACTAGGGACACAGTGTCCCCATGTCTCCCAGTGTCTGTGTCCCCATGGCTCCCAGTTTCCCCTAGTCTCCCAGTGTCTGTGTCCCCATGTCTCCCAGTGTCCCTAGTGACTCAGTGTCTCCATGTCTCCCAGTGTTCCCAAGTGTCTCAGTGCCCCATGTCTCCCAGTGTCCCTAAGTGTCTCATTGTCCCCGGGTCTCTCAGTGACATGGGGACACTGGGAGAAATGGGAACACTGAGACACTGAGAGACTAGGGGACTGGGCGACATGGGGACCTGACACTGTGATACAGGGAGACACTGGGAGACAGGGAGACACTGGGAGCAATACATCTATACAGCAGAATCCAACTGTGAGTAGTTTGTTGGTGATTTTACAGAATTTTCTCTTATGTCACTCCTTGTGATTTACATCATGTGATGTCACGCATAACTGATTAATTACACAAATGTATAAGGCTGGTATTTTTTTCCAAGAAAGGGGGTAACCCTAACTACTCTTCACATACTCTTGCTTAAAGGATCACTATAGGGTCAGGAATAGAGTTGAGCGGACACCTGTATGTTCGGGTTTGCCGGGTTCGGCCGAACTTCAGCAAAAAGTTCGAGTTCAGGACTCGAACTTGACCTGAACTTGACCCTGGAACCGAACCCCATTGAAGTCAATGGGGACCCGAACTTTTGGGCACTAAAATGGCTCTAAAAAAGTCCTGGAAAGGGCTAGAGGGCTGCAAAAGGAAGTGTAATATATTGCCTAAGTACTAATATACACCCAGTGGAAGAAGAAGAATGTTACACTTTTTTAAATAAAAAGTATACAAACATAGCCAGGATTCAGCTGTAAGAATTTGCAACACTTACAACAATCAAGTAACACAAATTCATATAAAATGTAAGTTACTTGGCCAGTCAATGTAATGACAAGAATGAATAAGTAGATAACTCCCTAATTCCCATGGTATTATAGAGCTATCTACTAAAAGGCTGAAAGGCCTGAATTGTTAAAAAAAAAAGGTTCCCCCCTCCTGAGCCCCCACATATTGTCCTCCCCCCGGTCCCCACCCATGAACGGCGGGTGGGGGCCCTAAATACCAGTAAGGGGGGGGACCTATTGTCCTCCCCCTGGCCCCCACCCCTGAGCGACGGGTGGGGGCCCTAAATTAGAATAAGGGGGGGACATAATGTCCTTCCCTGTGGCCCCCAACCGTGAGTGGTGGATGGAGGCCCTAAATAAAATTTAGGGGGAGACCTAATGTCCTCCCCCCTGGCCCACAACCCCGGAGCGGTGGGTGGGGGCCCTAAATACCAATTAGGTTTATTAGACCATGGGGAGGACATTAGGTCTCCCCCCCTTATTCTAATTTAGGGCCCCCACCCACCGCTCAGGGGTGGGGGCCAGGGGGACCTGTTGTCCTCCCTCTTGGCCCCCACCCCTGAGCGGTGGGTTGGGGCCCTAAATTAGAATAAGGCAGGGAGACCTAATGTCCTCCCCCCTGGCCCCCACTTGTGAGCGGTGGGTGCGGGCCCTAAATAAAAATTGCGGGGGGACCTAATGTCCTCCCCCTGGCTCCCACCCCTGAGCAGTGGGTGGGGGCCCTAAATACCAATTAGGGGGGGCCTAATGTGGGGCGGGCCTAAATTAGAATAAGGGGGGGGACCTATTGTCCTCCCCCCTGGCCCCCACCCCTGAGAAGCAGGTAGGGGCCCTAAATAAAAATGTAACCACCCCCAGGTGACTAGGGGTCCCCAAACCCCTAGCCACCCCCTTCCCCCAAAAAATTAACCCCTACCTACCCCCTCACCCTAAAAATAATGAGGGGGGGCCTTTAACTAAGTACCTGTAAAAATAAAATAAAACTTTTTATGTTTTCTTTCTTCTAAAATCTTACTTTTTCAGCACCAAAAAAGGCCAAATAAAAATCCATAATAACCGAAGCACTTAAAAAAAAAAAAAAAAAAAAAAGAGCGAAAAAAAAAATCCATCTTCACCCATGGAGGGCTCCGCGCAGACTGAGCTCTGCAGGGCGGGGGAAGGCTTATAAAGCCTTGCCCTGCCCTGCAATTAGGCTCAGAGCACTGTGATTGTTGGGTTTAAGTCATCCAATCAGAGTGCTCTGACAGGTAAATGAAGAGACTGACAGGTAAGTCTCTACATTTACCTGTCACAGTACTCTGATTGGTTGGCTTGAAATCCACCGATCAGAGTGCTCTGTGTCATTTTACACAGCGTGGGAAAGTTCTTTGGAATTTTCCCACGCTGTGTAATTTGACTCATAACACTCTGATTGGTTACTTAATCCACCACTGGAGACGGTTGGAGAACTATCTGTTGGGCAAACGCCCAACAACTGACAGCATTATGGTGTTAAAATTAGAATGTTTAATAAAACTGTGGCAGTTACCCTTATCCATTCTAGAAGGTGTCCTGTGTTTATTTGGGGAGCAATGATGGGGAAGGATATAGGATACATATATGGGTAAGCGGTCATGTTATAACCTGATCCACCTTACATAATTCACACGGTTTATTCACTTAAGTCGAATTATAGAGAGAAAAAAAAACAAAGTAGCCTAAGTAGCCAAGTTTTAGTTATAGCTGTTTTGGATAACTTTGTCCAAATGTTTACATGTGTATTTTAATTTGCTCAGTATGGAGTTTAGCGAATATACCCTGCAAGCCACATTTTAGAAGGTTCTCTTTTTATATGGCTTATATGTGTAAGATAAAAGTATCTATAGATAAAAAAATTCTTAAACTTTTGCCAGATTTCTGATTCTTAAAGATCAATGTAGACATTCTAAGCTTAAACATCACTTTATAAAAATGTCATTCTCTACTTACAATCATTTATTGTTTTATGATCTGTATATTTTCTTTACTGAGAGTTGTTTCTCTGTGAAACTGTATCCTTTACTGTTCTCGCCTTATCTTTTTTACTTCAGTAGTGTTAAAAATATCTTGAATATCATGATTTATTAATAAAAAATAATAACATTAGCTTAGGATACAGCACATATGCTGTGACTATAAATTTGATTAGAAAGAAAGATATTGACTGCTTTCTTATCGCCAGTGATTTGATATTTTATTTTTAATGAAATGTTGTCAATCATAAGAAAAATATATGTCACTTTGCCTCTGCAGAAACTTTTGGTTTGTGAAATCAAATAAATAGAATTTAGAAGATTCAAGTTCTGTTTTACTCATAAAAAATGTGCAAAAAGAAAATAGTCAACCAAACAAATTTTTTCACTGTCAAAACTATTAAACATTTTTCGAAAGTTTATTGAAATAAAATTGTAAATGTCAGAAATCTGCCCTGTGTCCTTCGACGTTATTAAAAATGAAAAATTGTGCGTTGTTACAATGAAGTCCCTGTATAAAAGCACAAAACCTTATTAGAAATTTCACCTGTCTATACACACATTCTTTTTACATTTAATTTAATTAACATTTTTTTTTAACAGTTCTTACACATAACCCTTTATTACAGGTATTGTTATGTACAGGGGTCTATAATTAAAATACTTGTACAAACATAGTAGAGAACTCTTCCCATGTTCTCTAATCTAACATTTGTCACATGTTTGTAGAGAGTGTTATGAAAGATGACACATACAATCATCAAGCATAATGTGCATCAAGTGAAAAGGTGATGGGAGAAATTGCAGGTGATAGCTAAGAATGTAAGCTGCATCATAGAAAAAGCTGTTTCAGGTACGAGCAACTAAGCAGTTTGTGAAATGGTTTTCATATACTTGATGATGAATTCATGGAAATCATGATCTATAAACTAAAATGTAGCCAAGATGAATGGGCAAGGGTATCAAGTAGAGTACTATCTTTGCAAGGGGAAGCAGACTATAGGTTCTCTAAGGGTTAGAAAAAGTTGATGTAAATTTACTGCCTGAATTGATATGGTAAAGGCTTTTCTTATGATTTTGGAGGAGGAAAATGCAAAGGTATGGTCACATTTTAATGGCACACAATTCAGCCATTTAATTTACTTAAAATGGCTGTCCGGTACTCTAAACACTACACCAATCAGAGCCATCTCCAAGGTACGAATCAAAGTATTTTGATGGTTTTGAATGGTTTGTTACTGATCTCCGATCTTCCTTATGATATTGGTAAAGTGAAAGTTCTTACTTCCAGACTTGTGATATCAATTTTGCCCATGTTTGGACAATTTCATTAGCTGAGAATGTCAGTTACTCAGCTATATAAATACCAATATGGATACTGCACTCTCCTTGGTTCCCGGGTACAACCAGGCCTGAGGTTGGCCAATCCTCACATTGTGATTTGCAAAAATGTGATGATGGTCCAGGCACTCAAGTTCAATTCAGTGGGCAGATTTATTGGAGCAAAATCTAAACAACGTTTCGGCCCACAACAGGGCCTTTGTCAAATTGTTTAAATTTTGCCGCTGTGTTCACCATAAAATCAGACAAGCATGATGATGTTTTCACCAGTCCCTCAGTGAAAAGTGCAGATTTCCAAATATTTCTTTTTTTGGGAAAAGATTTTTGTCCAACCATAATGAAAAGCATTTGCAAAACAGAATTAGCTTAAATATAAAACCTTGCACACTATAAAAGTCAATAACCCAAAACCACTTTTCTACTTGCTGAAAAATCATTCCAAACACATACAGCACCTCAGCTTGAGTCCATAATGGAACTGTATAGGTTCAGGAATGCAAATGTGTATTCCTGACCCTATAGTGTTAAAATAATATTTTAGGTGGCTAGCAGCACCTTTCTCCTATAAATAATGGTTATAATTTACCTTTATTCTAGATCCGCGCAGGTCCGTTGGGGCAGGCCCCGGCGGGATTGGCCCTGCCCCGTCTCCTTGGCTGATTTCATCAGAATTGACAATCTCAACCAATCCAGTGCTTTCCCATAGGAAAGCATTGGGAGGTTAATGCACACTTGCAGCAAGACACCATCCTGGCTTATCAGCATCTCTTCATTCAGATGCAGTGAATCAATGCATCTCTATGGGGAATGTTCAGCGTCACCATTCGGAGTGTGGAGGTGCTGAATGTCAGTGCTGTACAGGAAGCACCTCTAGTGGCAGTGTCTAGTGGTCTAGAGTGTCTGTGACTAGTGTAAGTGGGCAGTAATGTAAAATTTAACATCAATTAGGCAGCTGGTCTTGTTGCTTCCTGACAGTTTAGTTCAGTGGAGCTAAATTCAAGAGGCAGGCAACTGCCTATAGTAGCTTCTTTGTGAAAACATCTCCATGACTTGTAATACGACTCATGGAGAAATCTGTGACGAGACAGCAACAGAAAGTCAGTGCTGGGGAAAAATATACTAAATCTGTAGTTAAAGCAAGCCAAGGAAACCATGCAAAGCAAATTGCATGCACCTTTTCCTCCGGAGTATCTCTTATAATTTTTTATTATATTTCCTTTGAAAACAAAAAATGAAATAAAATGGGATTTCCCTAGACTTAAATCCACACAGTGCAAATATGTGATACATGAAAAACACTGCCGCTATAAGCATTAGTTAGGAAGGGCTCAATACCTCAATGCCTTTAGCTGCACTGTGTTTAATAAATTTTGTGTTTTTGATGTATATTATATTTGTTTATTAGACATTTTTCGGCAAATCAACTGTCTATCGTATTGACTTAGTGACTTTTAGAGTGTTTAAGTGCACATCTATCTTTATGTTTAGGTCTATGCATGTTTTAGTTACTATGTGTGTGTAACGCCAAGGATCTATACCTCAGGCTTTTAACATGTATTAATTTGTACATGTTAATATATATATTTAAGCAAAAATAAAATGGTCTTTTTTTTCAGCTTGGTCATTTGGGCATAACATTTGACATTTTTTTGTACATTCTTTATCAGAAGGCAGAGACACTTGTTTCTTTATTTATTAGAGGAATGAAAGGCATTTGGAGACATATGGGATCTGGAGCAAGCTACGAGAGTGTGATAGTTTTTCAGGAAAATGGTTATCTACTAGACAAGATAATTTAAAACAGTTATTAACAAGTGAATAAATAATAGTCAATTATTGTAAAGATGAATTAATTTGTAGACTCTGATAAGAGCACAATAAAACACCTATAAACAAGGAGTTTGGTAAAATATACAGTATTTCCATAACTTCAGGCAAAAAAAAGTGTTATTTTTGAGATTTTAGATATGCAAATCCCTTCACACAAATAATTCAGATTACAAAATCTTTGCAAAGTTAAAAAAACAAATCAACACAGTTTTTTTCCCCCTGCTTGAAACGCATAATTTACTTTCTTCGAGATTAATAACAACAAAATTGTTATTTGCAAAATGTTGACAATCTGGAATCTCATTTTCTTAAAATGTAGCATCCAAAAGAATAAATACATTTTATTTTATGGATTATTTATGCACTTGTGCAACTTGCAGACTGCCGTTGTGGAATTTGTCAAGAATTCTCTTTATTCCAAGCTAGATTCCATATGATTTTAGTTTTAAAAAAAAATCATATAATTCCAAGCAAAGATGTGTCCAGTAATCAGTAACCTCTAAGCAAAAGAGTCAGAAAGGTATTCCTCAAAATGTTTTTTTAAAAAAAACAAAGATTAAAAAAAAAAAAAAAAAAAAGCAAATGTTATTTGCGCTCTGCTGCATGTTTTTAACTGGATAGTCCCCCACTTTAATGATTTTACCTTTATATCATATACTAAGTGTTAATTAACTCTTTTGTTTATACAGCTCTAGCCACACCTCCTCTGACTGTTACTCACACATCCTACATTTAAAAAAAAAGTTTCATTTTCTATCAGTATAGCCTGTTTAGTTTAGAAGTTTTTTATCTCCTGCTCTGGAAGTTTAGACATTAGATCTCTCTTCATAGGAAATATGTAGAAAGACTGTGTAGGTCACATAAAAATATATGTTAAGGAGGAGTGGCTAGGGCTGCATTAAAGGGACACTCAGGGACGTTTTAGCCGCGAGGCAAACAAGACATTTGCCTTGGGTGGCATTTTCCAAGGGGGCAGCAAAAAAAGCCGCCCCAAATGCCCAGGGCAAATGTCTTGTTAGCCTTGCGGCTAACTGATATGCCAGACGGGCTGCTGGGCGGTCGGGGGGCGCTGGCGGGCGGCTGGCGAGGGAGCACTTTCCCCTGAGCTGTTTTCTCAGCTCCCTCGCACGCAGCAGAGTGAGGCTGGGAGCCGGAATATGACGTCATATTCCGGCTCCCAGCCTCACTCTGTAGCATGCGAGGGAGCTGAGCAGACAGCTCAGGGGAAAGTGCTCCCTCGCCAGCCGCCTGCCAGCGCCCCCCGACCGCCCAGCAGCCACTGGACCCCCAAAGAGAACCCCCCCAGCATTCCCAAAGGTAAGGAGGTTGGGAGGGGGGTTAATTTAAAAAAAAAATGTGTTAATGTGAGTGAGTGTGTGAATGTCTGGTATTGTGTGTGTGTGTGTTAGTGTGTGTCTGTTAGTGTGTGTCTGTTAGTGTGTGTATGTCTGTTAGTATGTGTGTCTGTTAGTGTGTGTGTGTCTGTTAGCTAGTGTATGCATATCTGTCAGTGAATGTGTGTGTGTATTTAGAAGGCCAGGCGGGGGAAGGGTTGGGTGGGAGTGGCGCGGGGGGGAAGGGGGCTTCCTGAGTTTTGTCCTGACGGAAGCACAAAACCAGGATACACCACTGGGGACACTATAGTCACCTGAACAACTACAGCTTAATGTAGTTGTTCAGGTGAGATCTATAGCTCCCTGCAGGCAATCTAATGCAAACACTGTATTTTCAAAGAAAATACAGTGTTTACATTGATTGATAGGAATACCTCCAGTGGCCGTCACACAAGGGAGCAATGACGCTTCTGAATGGAAGCATCTGATTGCTCCATGCTCGAGGCCGCCTATTTTGTCATTTTGACGAAATAGGGGGCGCGGCTTCACGAAGCTCCCGGCGCTGGAACGAGGTGAGTGACTTTTAGAGTGTTTAAGTGCACATCTATCTTTATGTTTAGGTCTATGCATGTTTTAGTTACTATGTGTGTGTAACGCCAAGGATCTGTACCTCAGGCTTGAGGAGTGCTGGTTCAACATCACAATTTATAGAATTGAATTGTACATTTTTATGATTTGTACATGTTAATATATATATATAAGCAAAAATAAATGGTCTATTTTTTCAGCTTGGTCATTTGGGCATAACATTTGAAATTTTGTGTCCGAATGGAAGCGTCTGATTGCTCCATGCTCATTTTGACGAAATAGGGGGCACGGCTTCACGAGGCTCCCGGCGCTGGAACGAGGTGAGTAAAAAGGGCTGCCTGGAGTGTCCCTTTAACTCCTAAATTGCAGAGAATTGACCACTTAGACTGCAGGGGCATCATATATAGACACCATTAAGTTAAAGTTGTTTTGTTGCTTACTGTATCTATCTATCTGTAGGTCTTTCTGTCTGTCCGTCCATCCATTCATTCATCCATAAATAAAAAAAAGAGATACCACTATTATGTTTTGAAGACATTGAAAAAGTATTGTATTGCTCATGATCTCCAGAATCTTGATGTATTCAGCACTTCCTGAATAAAGCTTATCAAAGTAAAGGCCACTTCAAACACTATGGAGCTGTCTTGATTAAACATGTATGCTATCTACACCAGAGTTTGTAACATCAGTCCTCAAGTGCCCCCAACAGAGCATATTTTAAGGCTGTTCCTGCTTGAGAACAGGTGGAAGTGTCATTAGCACAGGTGGATCTTAAAAATGACTGAGTTACTGATTGATCCACCTGCACGCATGTGATGCTATCCTTCTAACCTCACTGCTGGGGGTACTTGAGGACTCAAGTTGAAAATCAAATATCTACAATAGTGCTATTAGCTAAGTTCCATTGTATGATACAGAAAATAATATGTGCCTTATGAAATATTTTTCTGATTCAAAAGATCATTTAGCTTCATGCATATGACACATAAAAGTTATTATACTGTCCTATAATTGTATCAGACATTTTCACAAAAGTCTATTTTTTAAACTTTAATAGAACTAAATTAAGTCTTAATCCTGATGTGCCGGAAATAATCTGACGCTGGTTATATTTTTGGATAGTTAAAAGTCAAAGTAAAATTAATATAGCTTCGTGTTTCCAAGTAAATACTGTAGTCAAATATAATTATTTCAGCTGAATCATTTTTTATGTTTCCACATCTATTTATTTGGATTCTATTAAAATGATCAGATTCCTCTTTTTCAGTTAACCCCTTAAGGACACATGACGGAAATATCCCGTCATGATTCCCTTTTATTCCAGAAGTTGTGTCCTTAAGGGGTTAAAAAGTCAATTAGAATAGCAGAAAAAGGAAAGGTATTAAAGCTTATAAATTGCTTACTGGTATTTGATAGTTTACTTATAAGGAAGCGGAAAGTGGTTCTGGTGTTTGAAGGAACAGTTTCCCTCGGTTTTCACAGGAATCTAGCATCTCTATTGTAGTGGTTCCCATCCAGAGGAAACCTTATTGCAGGAAACATTTCCAAAGCACACCTACACTTTTATTCTTTTTTTTTCAATTTGATAATTTTTATTATTTTTTTCATAAAATGTAACATTGTACAGCTGGTCATTAAACGTAAAACAGTGGAAAGCAAAAAAACAGGGCCCAAGAGTATAGTGAGAATGGGAAGTAGCTGAAATAGTCGGCCCTTCGGTGGGTCCTCACTCAGATCTCAAGCTGGTTTTAGCTCATCTTGTGCCATAACAGAGAGAACATCTCTGAAACATATCAGACTGATCCCACCCATACAGGCAGTCCAGATCTGAAATGCCAGCAAGTTCCCTCTGCACGAGAGACATAGCAACCCCAGATGATCATTTCAGCCTTGTTAAGCATCATCAGTGAGGCATAGCTGATTTCTCTCTAGGAACTGTGAGCAAGGGGTCCACGTCTGGATTACCCTTTAAACTTATGGAGAGCAAAAAAACAGGGCGCAAGAGTATACTGAGAATGGGCAGCAGCTGAAATAGCCTGCCCTCAGATCTCAAGCTGGTTTTAGCTAGGCATGTGTATGGGGAAAATATTCGGCTTGGTTCGGCATTCTGAAATTCGGCACTTCGGAACTTCGGCAACTTCGACACTTTGGAACTTCGGCACTTCAGAACTTCGCCACTTCGGAACTTCGGCAACATCGGCACTTCGGAACTCCGGCATTTCGGGACTTCTCTTGCAGCCGCTTGGTAGATAACTCCCTAATTCCCACGTTATTAGGGAGCTATCTACTAAAAGGCTGAAAAACCTGAATTAGTCTTTCAGCCAAATTTACTAATACTAAGTAAAAATTACTTAGTATTAGTAAATTTTGCCCCTGCTTGCTAAACCGCGAGTATGGGACATGTCTTGTAAACAGTGAGTAGCCCCACAGGCTGCTCACTGTTTAATAGACATGCCCCTACTCGCGATATAGCGAGTAGGGGCATAATTTACTAATACTAAGTAATTTTTACTTAGTATTAGTAAATTTGGCTGAAATTTACTAATATCTGAGAGTCAAATAGAAGCGTCAAATAGTGCGCTTACAGCCCAGCTATGCCAGCCTTTACATGGCCGAATGGGAGGATAGATACATTTGGAGTGGACATGGCTGGGTAAAAACCTGGTGTCCTATTCGAGATACATAGATGATCTTTTATTTATATGGAAAGATCCGCTGCTGAAGAGCGAGATTTCATTACGTTTTTAAATTCTAATCAGGAAAGGATTGTTCTAACTTCAGAAATAAGTGACACCCACATTACATACTTATATTTAAACATTTACATTAAAGATAACAAAATAAACACAGAGACACATTTCAAAGAGGTACATGTAAATAACTATATAGATTTGAATAGTTGCCACAATAAAGTTTGGTTAAATAGTATACAAAAAAGCCAAATGCCTAGATTAAGGAGAAACTGCACTGAAAGTTTTTATCAAAAAGGTGCAGTTACAGCGCAATTGTAAACATTCTTATTTTCTGGGTGCTAATCTGCTAAATAGTACATTAGTGGGGTACACTTCATATCTGAGAGTCAAATAGAAGCGTCATATACTGTGGTTACAATGCATCTTTCAAAAATTAAAAAATGTTTTGGTGCTAAATAGTACATTTGCAGCCTGCTGTGCATTTCTTGCAGTCCAATAAACTAAACGGTTACATTGTCGCCTGATATAAAACATCTGTTAGTTTGGTGGGTGAACGCAAAGAATGAGGAAAATGACAAATAAGGGACGTGTCCCTGGTCGTGGTGCTGCTGGTATTGGTGGAATCCCTGTTGCAAAGAGAGGACGTGGTCGATCTGTGCCAGCTACACGCACAAGTGAAACACCTTCCTCATGTGCGAGTACGCAACACAACCATCAGCCCATGGCCCTCTGTCTTTCACCTTACCCCCTTGCAAATCAGCCAAGCAGTCTGAGCCACATAGTGGAGTTTCAGATGCAGCACGCATAGGTCAGTCGCTCTGCGGAACAGCACCACTTCACCACCAATGAGTGGGCCTCCATGCGAGACCTGTGTGCCATTTTGCACTGTTTCGAGTACTCCACCAACATGGCCAGTGCCGATGACGACATTCTCAGCCTTACTATCCCGCTTCTATGTCTCTTTGAAAAAACGCTTCGGGCGATGATGGAAGAGGATGTGGCACAGGAGGAAGAGGAGAAGGAAGAGGGGTCATTTCCACGGTTATCAGGCCAATCATTCACAAGTGGCTTGGAGGGTGGGTTCCTGCACCAGCATAGGCCAGGTACAAAATTGTCCAGCCAGGGCACAGTTCTGGAGGATGAGGAGGAGGATGATGAGGATGAGGAACTGTGTTCACAGCAGGGTGGCACCCAACGCAGCTGGTGGGCATCACTGGAGCGTGGCTGGGGGGGATACGGAGGACACAGACGATACACCTCCCACAGAGGACAGCTTGTACTTGCCCCTGGGCAGCCTGGCACACATGAGCGACTACATGCTGCAGTGCCTGCGTAACGACTGCCGAGTTGCCCACATTCTAACTTGTGCTAATAACTGGGTGGCCACCCTGCTGGATCCCTATTACAAGGACAACGTGCCGTTGTTAATTCCCTCACTGGAGCGTGATCGGAAGATGCGCAACTACAAGCGCGTGCTGGTAGACACGCTGTTGAGGGCATTCCCAACTGACACCGGGGGCTCAGTTGAAGCACAAGGTGAAAGCAGTGAGGAGGAAGAAGTCGCCAACGCAGCTGGGGCACTGCCAGCACCTCAGAAGGCAGGGTTAGCATGGCCGAAATGTGGAAAAGCTTTGTCAGCACGCCACAACAACCAGCACCACCATCTGATATGGAAAGTCTTAGCAGGAGGCAGCATTTCAGCAACATGGTGGAACAGTATGTGTGCACACACCTACAAGTACTGACTGATGGGTCTGCTCCATTCAACTTCTGGGTCTCCAAATTGGGCACGTGGCCTGAGCTTGCCCTTTATGCATTGGAGGTGCTGGCCTGCCCTTCAGCCAGTGTATTGACTGAACGTGTGTTTAGCACGGCAGGGGGCGTTATCACAGACAAGCGCAGCTGCCTGTCCACAGCCAACGTGGACAAGCTCACGTTTATTAAAATGAACCAGGCATGGATCCCACCAGACTTGTCTGTACCTTGTGCAGACTAGACATTTATACCAGCCTTACCCAGCCATTGCTATACTCAAGTGCACTTATTCTTTGTTTTATTTTTTTATATGTCCCAATATTTTGGGGGCTACCCCAATAAAAAAAACAAAAAACATTGTTGGCTACCCAGATATATCAGAGCTGCTGCCGAAAATGCGCTTTCGGCATTCTCACCCTGCTGCTGCTCGCCTGTCTGCGCTGCAGCGTAACTTCGGCCTTCCCACTCACCGCCTCATGAGACTGTGCGAGCAGCAGCAGGCGATAGTGGCATTTCAGCTGCAGCATGCACGGGTCAGTCGCTCTGCGGAACAGAGTTTTCTTTTTTTATATGTCCCAATATTTTGGGGGCTACCCCAACAAATAAAAAACAGTGTTGGCTACCTCATCCTCCTGCACCGCCGGTTCCACCTACACCGCCATGATCACCACCTCCTCAACCTATGGGTCACTTAGTATAAACTATGTACACAATAGCAGAGGCTTGTGAAGGCCTTTTCTCCATGTATCAGGAGTTGAGAATTTCTCCATGCATCAGGACTGCAAGAAATGCACCGCAGTCCGCAAATATTTCTTTTTTTCTATGTCCCAATATTTTAGGGGCTACCCTAATAAAAAACAAACAAAAAAAAATAAAAAACGGTGTTGTCTACCTCCTCCTCCACCGCCGCTTCAACCGAAACCGCCACGGTTACCGCCTCCTCAACCGATGGGTCACATAGTATAAACTATGCACACAATAGCAGAGGCTTGTGAAGGCCTTTTCTCCATGCATCAGGAGTTGAGCTTAGTTTGAACAATGAAAGAGAATACCCTGCACTCCAACCCTCTCTCAAATGGATAATTCTGGTGATCCTCCTGACAGCCATACTTTAGATTTTGATTTATGTTCTACCAAAGCTAAAATCAAAGATTCCATCTAGTGCTATTTTATGGCTCAGCTGTATTTTTAATTTTCATGTTATTTTAAGTGATTTCCCTATCCACGTTTGTTTGCAGGGCACTTGTCCTACTCTTACCCCCATTTTACTTCCTTTTGCAGCCCTCTAGCCCTTTCCAGGACTTTTTCAGAGGCATTTTTGTGCCCAAAAGTTCAGGTCCCCATTGACTTCAATGGGGTTCGGGTTCGGGGTAATATTCGGGGGTCAAGTTCGAGCCTGAACCCAGACTTTTTTTCAAAGTTCGGCTGAACCCGCCGGACCCGAACATCCAGGTGTCCGCTCAACTCTACTGATAAGGCAAAATTAAATGATCTCTGAAGCAATCTTACCACTGTGTCTCCAAATTCTTATTATTGTCCTTATAAACTTAAAATCATAGTGCTGACATGCAGTGAAGCCAGCTCTTAACTGTGCAAGACCATGGCATTTCATGTGATACAGTATTTTTGTCAAGACAAAGTCAAGCCTATTTTACTGCTTATCAACACTCGCTAGGATTTTAAGTTTATATGGACAAAAAAGGGTTTCTAAGAATTTATTTGTATTTTATTGGAGTTTAAATACTCAAAATACAATTTAGTCATGGTATGAGAATAATATAATTTTTGCATCAACATCATCTAATGAACATCTGGCATTAGTTATATTAGATTTTCGGCTATGTAGCAGGCGAAACATTGTGCAGTAACTGTTTTGCTTCCCAGAAGGGTGTAAAAACCTCTGCGTGCAGGAACTGTATGGGACTATGGTGGTCCTCTTGTGGATCGCTGCTCTCTCGTGTGCAGTGCCTTATGGCTGCGAGGACCTGCGAGAGTCCATCAGGAGGTGTGTGGTTGCTACATGCTAATGAGTAGGACTGTCTCTTTGTCACAGTCGGCACGTAGATGTTTTTCTTTGGCCCCTGGTAGCTCTTGGGCTGACGTTGTGCTTGGTTGCCACTCACACCAGCCTCTCCCTTGTTCGCATCTTGTAGGTTCAGCTTCTGGAGGAAAAGCTCATCTGTGGAGGATATGGTAAGTGTCTGTTCTCTCCGTGGTACGACCAGGGATCCATCTGCACCCCACCGGTATCTGACCTCAGCTTCCCTTAGTCTTTTGGCTATAGGTGCCATTTGTCTCTTTTCCACAAGTGCTGCGAATGGGAGATCCCCATAGAAGGCCACAGTGCTACCATCTAACTGTACTGTGCCTAAGGCTCTGGAGAGCGACATGATAGCGGAGCAGGTCGCCACATCTCTCGTGACCGCTATAGTGTCTCTCGGTGTATCCGCAGGCACTGTTGCGGCTTTGCGGATTCTGAAAGCGGACATTATCATGCCGTGCTCGGCACCCCCTAATAGCTATCACTGGGAGTAGGTGGTGAACGTGGGGCAATAATGCTTCTCCTCCAACACTGGGATGCCTCAGATGTAGATATTCTGCCTTCTATGCTGGGATTCCAGTGTTGAGACAGTCTGCGTGAGTTTCTGAACCTGTGAGCTAAGATTCTGCACCGTGTCTGGATTGCTGCAGCTGGTGGTCCCTTGCGTTCTCTCTGGATTCCACCACTGTAAGCCACTGCTGGAGATCACCCACCTCCTTTCTAGTGCTCCGCAGATCTGCTTTCCACACCTCCCGCATTTCTTCTAGGAGGTCTCTTATGTCCCTCTTTGTTACTATGGAGGATTCTTCTTCCGATTCTGAGGCTTGGTAGTGGGCCCCATCTTCTGTTGGAGGCTAGGTAAGGCTTTCTCTTTCCTCATGGGAGTCATCTGAGGTCTCGCTAAGTGCCTCAGGCGCCATTTAGGCGGGAGCCGGTGGAGAAGGCATCACAAATGCGAGCCGAATATCAGGGATTTTAGGCATCTTCGGGAGGCGTAATTTCTTGTTTTTGTGCCCCATTGATGTCTCTGGGTGGGAGGCTTGTGTGCGGTTGTTTGTGGGAGCTGTTTTTTTGGTCTGGAGCTCCACAGAAGCATGTCCATCTAGCAAGGCAGTTGGCCACATTTCTAAGAATTTGACGATGCAGTGGTGAAATTATTTAATTTTGCCTTGTCATTACTATTAGTGGATTGACTATCCCTATGTCGATCACGAAGTTGGGGCCATCCAACTATCCAAGTAAAAATGCTATGCGAGCAATGATTATGTGGTTAGGATTAGAATTGCAAGAAAGATGTCTCTGATTTGTTTTTTTATATATATTTTCTTAATTTGTGCATTGAATTGACATGCCCACTTTGGTGGTGGAGGTGCATGTCATTGATGAAGACAAAGTCTCCATTCTCTGGAATTGCCCTTCCTATTGGGATGCTGTGCCTTTAAATACTCAAGACAAGTTTTGTTCCGGTCCAGCCATGGTACCAACAGGAAACCCTTTATTATTTAGAATATTAAGTAAAGTCATTACTGTGTGAGATATGAATATCTATTATGTAATCAGTGATCTCACACAGTGATATAATCAGCATTGAAATCAGTTGAAGTAATCACTGTGTTCCACTTAGAAAACATCTGTAGATTTCTAAAACAATTTCTTAGGTGCTATGTATCATTCCCTACTACTCCCAGTTAAACTGCAATGTTCTTGGGATTTAGCTGAGCACAATACTCAAGATAACTCGGGTGTTTGCCTTAAACCTAAATGAGAGCAGGGATTGCTGTATCCAAGAATATATAGCTATCACATTGAAGAGGAAAGAAACAGAAGCAAGCCGAACACTGAAAAAGTCAAAATCGTATGAGCCAAAGTACATTTGCCTGATGACCAGTGTAAGCCTGGTGACAGTTAACTCAATGTGATCACTGTGATGCCTCTTGCAATGATCACTAAGCCTGAAGGGAAACCTGCTTAATAGGCTTAATAGTAAACTGTTAGCGTTAGTCTTAACTAGGGTATTCATTGTTAGGGTTATCTAGGGTTAGTTAAGGTTAGCCAGGGTTTGGATTAGCTGTGGTTAGGAGTTTTAGTTAGGGATAACTAGGGTTAACCAGGATTAGTGTTAGCTAGGATTAGGGTAAGCTATGGTCAGCTAAGGTTAGGGTCAAGTAGGATTAACTATGCTTAGCCTTGTTAGAAGTAGTGTCATTATATGATGCCGCCATAGTCATAGTGTCACTTCACCAATTGCCAAAACTAGAGCAGATCTCTAATATGACCCTATAAAGTCTCCACAAATCTGTCCATGGTATAAATGTTGGCTATTGCTGTACTAGAGATGCAGCCTTAGATAAATCTTGGGACTTTGAAGTGATAGGACATAAAAGGTATGTGAAATACACAATTACATTCAAATACATGTATATGAAAAATAAAAGAAAAATAAACTTTACGGCAGACGTTTGGCAGAAACTGGTTATAAAATAGCCAAGTGTAAAGACTCAACTTGCCGGACATGAAATAACCCAAGTTGTCTTCTTATGCAAATTACTTGCCATGATGAGGGTAAATTATAGTAGAGGACTGATATTTCTTTCCAAAAGTGACATGGGCACCGTAAATGAATCAGTGCAAATTGAAAGTCTAAACAGTGCAACTGACATCTTTGTAATTGAACCCCATAATTTCTCGAAATCTGGCAAAGGTTCACATGGGAGGTATTACAGTACCTGAAGCAGGAAAAGACTGCAAATCTGGAGACCTTTAAGTGAAGGGACACACACAATTTGTCAAATGTATCACAAAAAACAACAAAAAATAATTAAATGAATAAATAGAAACAGCAAATTTGCAAACTGGTTGGTTGAAAACAATTACATTAAAACTGGTTAAAAACAATTACATTAAACTTGTTAAAATGTTCTTAGTTAAATGTCCTGGATGGGGTCTAACATTACAAAAATATACTTTTGTTTAGAATTTCTGAGTTTGTTGAATTTAAACTTACAGTCTCCTCATACAAAATTGTGCAAATATTTACATCTCGATTTATTAGTGCACGTAAAAACCAGCGTAAGCAAGAGAAATTTACTCTCATATTTCTTTTGAAAGATTCACTAGATTTACTGGTCTGCATAAATGCACTTAATACAGCATAATACATTTACTGGCATAAAGCCTTCAAAGTTCAAATGATCAATTAATAAACTTGGAGGTTTAGTGGAAGACAGTAAACATAGCGACAAGCTTGGAATTAGTTGCTAAGTTCTTCCCATAGAAAATAATGGTAGCTGACTGGCAGTAACTGGCTTTTATGTAGAAATTGACAGAGGTCCTTTAGCAAGTAGCTGCTGATCAGAAAAAAAATGTAGTGACAGACATTTAGATACGCCATCAAGTATAGGATCACTTCTGGTCAATGATGTGACATATGGGAGAGTCTAAATTTTGGTTGAATAATGGTTTCCATGACAGAGTTGAATTCAGACTGAGGGACTTTATATTCTGTTTTTTGTAAAATAAATACTTACATTATTGCCAAAAAATATAGATACATTTTATTTTAATTTTTTTTTAATTATTATTATTATTATTTTATTATTAATATAGCGCCAGCAAATTCCGTATAAGCATAAATGGGCACTGTACTATAGACAGTTTCTAAGTACAGATTTAATGTAGTGCCTCAGGGACATAACAGAATGCTTGTCCAAGATAGATATAAGACATTCTTTTATGATAAAAATAAATAACTATTTGAATGCACTAATTATTTTTATTTATTATAATGAATATACCAAAGTATTGTAAAATGTTTTTAACATTTCATTTTGGTGAGCCACCACTTTAAAACCTCTGGGAGACTGATATATTACCAAATACCAGGAATGACACACATATTTAAATAGGGCATCTGAAGTAAGTCATTACTGTCTATTAAAGTCAATATTTAATGTTAATCTCTCTCCAAAAGTATCACTGATTGAAGTCCTTCCCTACTAACATTGTTGTGCAAATATTGTGCGCAAAATCTGAATGTTTAGCCATAGAATTTGCATGTTTGGTATTCATGGGGCGGGTTGATGACAGAGTCTGTGGACATGTGTACTGAGATCGAACCTGTGTACTGAGATCTTAAGCACCCAGAGGAAACAATTATTGCCTAGAAGAAGGAGTAGGCAGAGGTGGCAATATCTGTCTGTTCAATGGGTAGAGTGCAAGCACTTACCTAAAGAATCACGATGGTCTTTGGAGGACAGGTTTATATCCCAATTTGGTGATGAGTCTACCCTATTTCTATTAAAAATGTATGAGTGGACTTCATGGAAAGCAGGAAATTATGGTCCAAGAATCAAACAGCAAATGTAGTCCCTCAAAACAACTTTGCAAACAGATGGAATCTTGAAAAATTCACCAAGGGGTAAAATGTTGCCCATATAAGTAAAGAACATAATATGTATCATAGGGGTTGACACAATGGATCAGAAGTCAGAAGTTTGTAGAAACATTTACACAAACTACAAGGAGGTTTGTTATATCGTAAGGGGGTCATTCACTGAATTGATAAGGGCAAATTATATGAAGAGAAAAAAAGAGCACACAATTTGTATGAAAATCACTACATTGACACTCATTTAAATTAACTAGGCACAACTTAAAACTGACCAAAAATAATGATAAAATGAAGCATAGTGAATTGATTCCAAATGGCTCACAGTGTGTCCGTATGTTCTGAAGTGGGCACGTAATTGTCTACAACCCGCAGCTCTAAATGGAGAGGTTCAAAGCATCCAGAAACGCCATTTGATAAGCAGTATTTATGAGTGTAGACCTGTTCTTATATGGGCTAAAGAATCTAATACAGTGGCAGCTGGTAAGCAAGATGGTCAGAGCCAGAATGTCTGTACCAATCCAGGGACCAAGAGCAGCCTTCTACAGGAGCAAAAAAAAAAAAAAAAAAACTATAGCAGGGAGGTCTAAGGCTGAAGAAGTGGGAATGAGTTATATAGAAACCATTAAGAGGAGAATTCCTATCTGCTCTCTTGGAGCTACCAACTTATAGCTGGATTTATGTAAGCTTAGCAAAAACTAGTCAGATGAGTAAAACCAAGCTGTTGAAGAATATTGGTAACAATGTAATTGTGAAAGATTGCCCATTTTAATATACAGCAGTGATGGATAACCTTGCTAATGCAGATTTTGTTTTCACATATAGGTTGCATTTCACTGATGCACTTGAAATGATAAATGGGTTTTTCTTATAATGCATGGTGCAAACATCCTGCAATCTTATAGTATATTGTGAAATGGCAAAATAAAATAAAATTCTATATATAAACATAAAGTGTCAGCTGAAGAAGAATCTGAACAAGACCACATTTTCCATCAGGAGGATTTGTAACAATGATGCCGAAGCAGCTGACTTGATACAATATAAGAAAAAAAAAACCTGTAGGTCTTGGGATAGAACATATATTGGGGATTAACATCAAGTAGTGATTTTATAAAAAATAAGTATGACGTTAAAGGTTCACTATAGTTACCAGAACAACTACGCCTTATTGTATTTGTTCTGGTGAGTAGAATTCCCCTCAGGCTTTTTGCAGCAAACACTGTCTTTTCAGATAAAATGCAGTGTTTACATTAAAGCCTAGAGATAACTCCACTGGTCACTCCTTGGATGGCTGCTAGAGGTGCTTCATGGGGCAGTGATGCACAGTGTGCAGGACTGCCTTTCAGTGTCTTCACCCTCTGCATGCAGACACTGAACTTTCTTCATCAAGATGTATTGATTCAATTGATCTATATGAGGAGATGTTGATTGGCAAGGGCTGTGTTTGTCTTATTTTGTCTCTGCCCATGATATTCTTCCTTGACAGTCTCAGCCAAACCTATGGGAAAGCATTGTGATTGGCTCACAGAATCACTTGCAGTTTGATCAGTGGTAGAGGCAGCAGCTGCAGACTTGAATACAAGTAAGATCTTACTATATTTAGGGAGGCAAGGAAGGTTGGGGAGTGAGGGGGCGGGGGTTGAACACTATAGGGTCATGAATACTTGTTTGTGTTCCCGACCCTATAGTGTTCCTTTAACTGCAAAAATAAATATGCATGATGATATTATTTACTTCGGTTTCATATCACTGCCCTTCAATTCACATATCTTAAAGAGACCGCCATGCCAAGCTCAAAATCTGCAGATAAGCAAACACAACATTTATCTCTTTCCTTTTTATTCCCCAAGTCAGCACAAGGAATATAGCATCTAATAGCTTTTTTTCTAACGTGCAGATGATATGGAAAGTTGATCTATGCCAATGAAAGCATTAGTCTCTTTAATATCCTACTCTAACATCTAATTTAGCATCCTCTTAAATTAGTCTCTCCTAGATCGCCTGATAATTATGTCACACAGGAGACACACAGATTGAGTTCGGACAGGAGGAGAGACACAGATTGGGGTTTGGACAGGAGGAGAGACACAGATATTTAGTAGTTATACCTACACACACAAAAAAATAAAACATGTATTTTTTTCTGTATAGCTGCAGAAGAAAGAATATACAAATATTGATTTTTATTTTGTTTACTGTTCCTCCTTTTTCCCTCCATTTGTTCCTTTCTTTTTTACTTGATCTTACTTGATCTATGAGCCAAAAGGTGGAAAAATACACCATATTTATATTATGTATTTATTCTGCTGCACACTGATTTGCCTATTTTCCAGAATTATTTCTAGAATAATTTTTATGAATCATTTCCATGGATGATATTCATGCAAACTGAACCTCCACATGGATCAGAAATCCTCAACAAAATGTTATTTTTGGACAAATATTTCCACTGCTCACAAATCTACTTTACACTGAATTATTCAGGATCTAACACACAGTCTACGTTTTTTATGAAAAAACAAAAACCACATAAAATCCATGACCGCGGGTAGTGTATTGAATAAAAACTGATAATACAGTCGTAAACCTATATTGGTCAAAATAAGGCAGGTAAGCCTGCATGGCTCTATTTTTAACAAATATAAATTCAAAAATAAATAAAAATGGAGGAATAAAATTAATTGTAAATAGGATGTTAAATTATATTAGTTGATATTGTGGGTGTTTTAACATTTAGAATGCTACAGGTGTGTACATTACTTTCAATAACTGAAACAGCTAAAACGTTAAACACAACGACATGCACATGGGGTGGGGGGGGATTTATCAAAGTGTCACAGACAAATTTGCACCTTTTTGGGTACAATTTACTAAATACGTACTTACTTTGTTATCTTTTGCATCCCAACTATCGTTTTGTATACTATTTTTTTGGGCAATGCAACAAATGTATCAATGTTTTCCCATCTCTTGTACCAGAAAAGTATTCATTTCAACTGTCTTCTTCCCACACTATATATTTTTGGCAGTGTTTTCTGAAATGAATATTTCTAAGAAAAATGATAGAATTCATGCAAAGAAAATACAACACTTTTAGATAAGAGACCAAAAAAAAGAAAAGACAATTTTCAATTTATATTTTCTATAGCAGAATGAGAGGTGATCTATTTTATTTTTCAAATTAACAGGAATTTCTTGATTATATCATAGAAGAAGAAAATTGTCCCTCTGACAGACGAGTCTTATGTCTTTATGTCATATGTCTATGGTTGACCTTGGAAGAAGGGTAAATTGGCTTCAAGTCAACAACCCATATATATTACATCAGTGCTCTTTCAGCAGACAGTAGTAAAGCCAGTGCAGACTTGCAAAGCTGGATTACTAAAACATTACCAAGGCATGCAATGAAATATAGCTATATGACATTAAACCGGCAATAGTTGTTTTTTTTTACTACGCAGTGAGTTGTGGTGAGATACATAAATGTTTAAAGTCTGCAAGTTGGCAATCAGTTTAGTGTTTTGATTTTGTTAGTTTAATATTTATTTTATGTTAAGGGGCTTCTTATTTTGTTAAAGCCTCTACTTTTTTAGTTTAATTTTAATGACATCTCTTAGACAGTATTCGGGTAACAGATGTAGTATAGCGTAAGCAGATGCTAGAACATTTTGTATTGTATTGCGTAGTCAGCAAATGTGGTGGTTTATTGGTACCCGAGGGCAATGTACTGTACATACCAGGAATTATTAGTGGACATGAAGCTAACATGACGTTAACTGCTGATGATGCAACAGTTTGGCCAATTTGGGGGATTTTTTTAGTCCACTTTATGACTGAACATACAAAATAAAACCTATTCATTCTCTGCCTCTTCTTGCTGCAAAAGCCTCTACAGCGATTTGTTGGCTCTTTGTAACAGCTACTCATCTTTAACTTGTTACTACAGAGTTCCAAAGAGATATCAACTTGTGATAGTTGCCTTTGTCAGTTTTGCTGCATAAGCCCACTTTGGGGGCTCACTAGCAGATCTTAACCGTTACCTGCTTTTATTTACAGAACAGAAATAAGGTTAAGCAAAAATGAAGTATTAGAGAAAGACAGTAGAGGAAGAGAAAAGAAAAAAAAAAGAAAATTAAATGTAAAAAAAAAAATAATAGAGGTGGAGGAAAGAAGAGGTACTAGGATAACAGTCACAATATAATCCTCAAATTTGGTTAAACTTGATGGACTTTATGGAAAAGTTGAACTTGACTGACTAGAGTTTTACCGACGAAACACAAGGCAGTACCTTCACCTATTCAACAGGGCCAGAACTTAACATTTTGCAGATTTGAATCAATTCCTGCATTTTTCAGTCCTACTTCCTATTATCTACTCTAGATTGTAAGCTCACAGGCCATCTCTAGTGTGCACTGTTGCACATTAGAGCAGTAGTGCCCAAAAGGTCCCCAGATGTTGTAGAACTACAACTCCCATGTTGCTTTGCATGACTTCTGAAAGCCTTTAGAATGACAAAGCATCATCAAAGTTGTAGTTTTAAAACATCTGGGGATCTACCTTTTGGGCACACCAGATCTAGAGTTTAGGCTCATGAGCATGGCTTTCCTTTCCATGTGTCCCAGTTTGACAAATCAAGTATTGTCTTCACTACCTACCTTTTGTTAATTGTACAACACGGCAGAAAATAATAAAAATATATTTTTTCCTTCTTTCTCCATGGTACTCTTCCCAAAGTCTTCCAAAACATGCTGCTTTCCTGGTTCCAAATATTATTTATACTGCTAACGTTACCTCCCTAGAAAACCTCAACGGCACACAAATTATATTTCCCATTAGATATGAAATAATCTAGCAATATTGCCTCATGTTTTTGCACTACCCTGCCATTGCCATTTGCATCTAAATTATTAATCTATACCAGATGGTACAATAAATGTATAGCGGCAGAGTTATACAGATTATTATGTGATGTGAGCTAAAAGTCAGACAACACCCAAATATGTATAAGGCACCATAAGACACTAAATGCTAATGCATTCAATATAGTGGCTTAGGGTCGGTTAAAATGCATCAAAGGAGCATCTACTGGTGTGTTACACAATGGTAACGGTGAGATTAGTCTAACATTACACATCTTACAGGTATTATATTTATTCCACAATTTTGAATGACACTTGCATCTAGTTATTCTGTTTGTTTGTGTGTGCATAACACTTCTCTGGGAAGCATTGTGAGCTGACCCAAAAGTAATGTAAACAAAATAATGACTCTTATGCACATAGAAAAAGAAAAAAATGGCATAGGAAAACTTTTTTTTAATTATTTTGTTTTAGCTTTTAGTCCATAATTAGAGTGTGCCCAGGCTCACTGTAATTATGGACTAAATTGTCCATATTGTCTCCTATTTACTGTTCGGTTTATTAGAGACTGACCACTTTATTTTTAGCATTGCTGTAAAGTTATGTCAAAAAAAACGAAATTTATCAGTGGTGCAACTATTTACATTGCTTAATAAATCAGAGAGCACATTTCTTTCCTGCACTTGTTTGTCGCTGTGAAATAGCTGGTTAAAGATTATCATTTATCTATAGTATGCAAATTATGTTTATTGCTAGAGCAAACATTACTGTTGGTAATTTTAACAAAAAAATAATTGCTTAGCTATGGTATAGTTTGTGCGAATAATATAAATTACCCTTTTGATGGTTGAATTTTTCTCCTTTTTAGATGAAAAAAGTTTTAGAGATGCACAACCTTTAAAAAGGGCTGCACATGCCTATGGTCAAGTGGATATTGTAGTAATTATATGTGACTATAGGCGTATGCAGAACTTTTTAAAGGTTGTGCACCTTGGGAACTTTTTTTATTTAAAATGAGGAGAAAAAGTTAACCACCAAAGGGTAATTTATATTGATCAAACGAACTAAAACATAGCTAAATATATATTTTCTAAATATGCACTTAAAGACAACCGAGGAATATGTGGAATTCTATTTGACTCTTTCCTTTAACCAACTACAAATGAGTAGTGCATTTAAGGGAGACTCATGTTTTCCCTTCCACTGACTGTTGCTTCCCTCATCTACTCCCTCAGCCTCTTTTAATATAGGAATAGTGACATGGGCACACTGAGACAAAATGTGTGGAGGCATCTACAAGTCAGGCATGTCACTAGGAGGGTTCAGGTAGGGCATGTGTGTTGTGTCATTATCAATGACATACACTCCCAATGAAAGCGGGTTTGAAAGTTCACTGTCCCTGTTGGACCATGCATAGAGCCCTGCTGAAGTGCTCCTGCATGAAGAAAATATCATGTGTGCCCTGGCAGACTGTCTTCTGATTCTCCACATGTTTATTCAGGGTAGTGAAATCCATAGGGTTGCCTATGCCCCCAGAACGAAAAGGATCAGATGTTAGAGGTTTGGTCATCAACCAGGTAGGGGTATTAGCAGAAAGGTGATACTGCAACTACTAACACTCCAAATTTGGACTGCCTGCAAAGCTTGATTTAGAACGAATGTAAGAACTCGATTTACATATCAGTTGCTGTTCTGAATTACACATGTGATTTGCAAATAGAACTATGATCCACATGGACTCTGAATTCTTCCCCTGGGCAATTACAATGTTGCACATACATTGAGTCTGTGCAAACAGGAAGCACAGCCACTATGCACAGTAGAGTCTAAGTACTATGCAGTGACTTGGAAACAATTATTAAATACTAATCATAATTCTAATAGTGGAGTCTGGAATACATGCAAAAAACATAAAATGTATATTGTGGGTACATTGGAATTCTTAAGCCCCTGACTAATCAGCTTGTGGCTGATTAGTCTTCGACTCCTAGACCGGGGTGGGGGATCTAGGGATGTCAAGTTTATATTCAAACTAGATTATAATTAATAACTACTTATTAATGGCCCAGTGTTTTCCTCTTGTACAAGATGGCAGCTATATGTTTTGGCAGCTTTTACCAGTTTTAATTGCATATTACACTGCTCCATATCCCTGCACAGATGACATATTTCCAGAATCTATACAATGGTATTCTATATCTATATACAAACCAATCTTATGAATGGATTACGAAGATATGCAAGTCATACTGAGTTCTTTCCAAAACCAGAAAATTGCTTATGTTAAAAGGACACTCCAGTGCCCAAATACAAAAAACTAAAAATCACTTTTTAGTAGCTATACCCTCAATGAAAACATTCATGCATTTATTTGTGCATTTTTTTCATTGGGAGTATATCTAAAAACAACTTGCAAAAACTGCAGATCTCTTGTCTGAAGCTTTTGCAATCCCTCCCCTTCTAACTCAGCCCAGACTTTTTGTGTCTGTCCAATCACAGACTTCCCAATGTCGCTCAATGAGAAGTCTTTGCATGACAGGTGCTCTGAGCAATTGTGTTAAACTATGAAAAAGTAACAGGACCGGTTTTCTTATTGAAATCCAAGGGGTTGTAACAAGTCACTTAACAGTGCCAATTCATATTGAAATCTGCACTTTTTGTCATATAAAAAAAGAGGACAAACTTTTCGCACATAAAGCATTTCAGCAAGCTAAAATTCTTTAGGGGTTTGGAATGTCTCTTTAATGTAAACAATGTATCACAGGAATATATTTGTCTTACAACATTATGTATCTTTCTTGTTTCTTCAATTAAAAAAAAGAAAAATAATACATCCTGTTCTAAATTATTATGCAAATTATATTTTTCTCATTTACCTAAATAATTGATGTAAATAACAGTAAGCATAATTCTCATGTTATCAACTATTAAGAGTACAATTCAAATTTTATTGAACAAACCTCCTAATGATAACAGTATTTTTTTAAACATAAAAAACTTACAATGCACTGTTCCAAATTATTACACACAGTAAGTTTCAAAACACTTTATAGGTTGTACAATACTGAAAATTGTCATTTGTTGTGTTTGCAGCATATTTACTGAAATCAAAAGCTATTTCAATCAAACTTATAACAACATTTTAACTTTTTAAGCATTTTAACAGGTCACGTTACATTTTAATAGCCGCTTCACAAGTCTTGCATCCATTGAACTTTACAGTTTCTGCTTGAATTTGTTTGCAAGATGTCAGAATAGCCTCCCAGAGCTGCTGTTTGGATGTAAACAGCCTCCCACCCTCATAGATCTTTTGCTTGAGGATGCTCCAAAGGTTCTCATAAGGATTGAGGTCAGGGGAGGATGGAGGCCACACCGTGACTTTCTCTCCTTTTATCCCATAGCAGCCATTGATGCAGAGGTATTCTTTGCAGCATGAGATGGTGCATTGTCATGCATGAAGATGATTTTATTACAGAAAGCATAGTTCTTCCTTCTGTACCATGGAAGAAAGTGGTCAGTCAGAAACTCCACATACTTCGCAGAGGTCGTCTTTACACCTTCGGGGACCCTAAAGGGGCCGACCAGCTCTCTTCCCATGATTCCGGCCCAAAACATGACTCCACCACCGCCTTGCTGACGTCGCAGCCTTGTTGGAACAGGGTGGCCATCCACCAACCATCCACTACTCCATCCATCTGGACCATCCAGGGTTGCACGGCACTCATCAGTGAACAGGACTGTTTGAAAATTAGTCTTCATGTATTTTTCTGCCCAATGCAGCCATTTCTGCTTGTGAGCATTGGTTAGTGGTTGCCGAATATAAGGTTTATGCACAGTTGCAAGACTCTGGAGGACTCTACACCTTGATGTCCGTGGGACTCCAGAGGCACCAGCAGCTTCAAATATCTGTTTGCTGCTATGTAATGCTATTTTAGCAGCTGCTCTCTTGATCCGATGCATGGATCTGGCAGAAATCTTCCTCAATGTGCCTTTATCTGCACGAACCCGTCTGTGCTCTGAATCAGCCACAAATCTCTTAATAGTGAGATGATCACGCTTAAGTTTTTGTGAAATATCTAATTTTTTCATACCTCGTCCAAGGCATTGAACTATTTCACTCTTTTCGGGAGCAGAGAGATCCTCTTTCTTCCCCATATTGCATGAAAATTGTGCTCTGCTTAATAATGTGGAACACCCTCCTTTAGTAAGAAAGATATATAGCACAGTGCGGTACGTCTACCTATTATCATAGGGACTAACCACACATCTGGAAATGTCTATCGCAATATAGCGTCTAATGGAAAAATGACTAAAGACCCAAAAACAAAAAAGTCAAATAAAGTATATACAAATGTGACTCAAATTCCATGCCAGATAGAGAGGGTATGTGGGGATAGAATTAAGCCATCCAATATGCTATCAAAAACCCTAAATTATCTGCTTTATTAAGTTGTGGCATTATAAGGGTATGAAAAGCAGACGGCTATGTCCCCAACTGAATACCCCACTCCAAATTGTCAAAAGTTAGTATATAAAGAATGCTCACAATAGAGCTAGTAAAGGTACAGTGGAGAGATATACGATGAAAAACAGATCAGTATTCAGTCTAAAAGCAGACTGGTATTAGTATTTAAACAAAGCCTCTCTCCCTGTAAATCTAACTAGACAGGCATAGGAAATAAATAGGAAAGAAAATCATGGTGCTAAAGTCACCAGTGCCCAGTGCTCATATGAAAGATATGAGAAGGAAATGCCCGACGTACGTTTCGGTGCTATAGAGGAGCACCTTCGTCAGGGGCCAACAGAAGACTAGTTAAGGGTCTATTAAATACAAGAGTTAACAGGAGGCATGGATGTCTAGGACCAATAGGGGCTGGGGGTGTACATACCCAGCTGTGTGTAATCTCCAATACCATGTTCATGTCCTGGTGAATCACAGAGTGCGTCTGGGGGCGGGACTAAATGCCGAACACGTGACCGGGAATACTGGATCATGTATTTTAGCCGGCCGAACGGAAAGCCGGCAGGGTCACGCCATGGGCGTCATTGTGTATGTAAATTATGTGGCAGGTCTCTATTACGGCTATATGTTGCTCCGCCTCTCACAAGTAGGTGGGCGGCTACACATCAGGCTGAGAGACGCATTCAAAAGCATTGAAAAGAATCGAAGTTACCAATATACAAGTAGAGGGGAGTCAGGGACTTGTGCATGGACAAAGAAGTTCACAATAAGACATCCCTAAATACCCCCCAATACACCTATCACCGTTTTCTCTATAGGGTATAGCACCCATAACACACTGAGACGGAGAATATCTAGACCCCAAAGGTACAAGGCGATTGCTCAGATGTATCCACTCCAAGAATTATAATCAGCATTATGAGCCCAGTGTATATATAAAAAATTATTATAAAAAATTATTATAGTAGTGGTTCCACAGGGACTCCTGAAACCAAATAATATTACAGACAGATAATAAGGGTAAATGTACAGTCCTGATGGATTACCATATTCTTAAAATACTCAGATGTCTAGATATAAATATAGATATTCCATAGTGTTCACCTGGAGTCTGAACATATAGAACACACAGAGCGAGGTATGCCGATCTACAGTTATCACAAATGTGTATATGGAATATTAGATTAATATGGTCGTAAGGTGACATCCATGTCTACAAAAAATAGTCAAAATAATAAAAAATTACTAAAGGAAAATTAATTAGATATATTTACATATAAATAGATTAAACACTACACACGCTATACCAGGCCCGGACTGGCCATCGGGCATACCGGGCAAATGCCCGGTGGGCCGCGATGGCCGTGGGGCCGAGGCCGGCAGGGAGATCACAGATCTCCCTCACCGGCCCACAGGCACTGTCACAGGCGGCCGCGGCTGGGTGAGGGAGGGAGGAGAAGACCGGCGGAGCTCTAGCTAGCAGCTCCGGCCGGTCCTCTCGCGGGATTCTGAGCGTTGCCGCGGTTAACGCGGCAACGCTCAGATCTCGCGAGAGTGAACTCTAACCCGCAGGTTAGAGTTCACTCTCACCACTGGACCACCAGGGAAGACAGCATGGTACCCCTCCTCCATGGATACCCGGCTCCCCACACCCACGCAGAACGGATCTCCCCCCTCCCAGGCTAAAGGTAAGAAGGGAGGGGGGGACATAACTTTTTTTTTTTAATTATTAATAATTATTAATTATAATAACATTATAATTATTAATAAAATAAAAAATATATATTTAAAATAATTTCCCTAACAGCCCCCCAGACACACACAGCCCCCCCCAGACACACACAGCACCCCACAGACACACACAGCCCCCGCAGACACACACATCACCCCCAGACACACACACAGCCCCCAGACACACAGCCCCCAGACACACACAGCCCCCAGACACACACACAGCACCCCACAGACACCCAGCACCCCACAGACACACATCACCCCAGACACACACAGCCCCCAGACACACACAGCCCCCCAGACACACACAGCCCCTCAGACACACACAGCACCCCACAGACACACACAGCCCCCAGACAAACACAGCACCCAGACACACACAGCACCCCAGACACACACAGCGCACACCCCAGACGCACACAACACCCTCAGACAGACAGCACCCTCACTCCTACACATATACAGCACATATATATTATATAAAATAACCCTCAGTGAGTTAACAGACAAATAAAATTAGAAACCCGGAATGTGACGGCAGATAAAAACACCCTCACACACAGCACCCCTCTTACACAAACACGCTGCGCACCTCACACATACAATACGTCCAAATTTATTTTATATATATATACAAAAATCAAAACTGAAGATGCACTCGCAGGACTTGGTTAAAGTGAAAAAAAGGGACTTTTAATTATTTCACATGGAAGTCCCTTCCATGTCCCTTTTTTTCACTTTAACCAAGTCCTGTGAGTGCATCCTCAGTTTTGATTTTTGTATATATAATATATTTCTGTATATTTTCTGCCGTATATTTCTGACATTTGGCATATAGCACCCAGGCTATTAGTTCTTTCTTATTACTTAAAGGAGAGTGCCAATCCTGTTTTTTTGCTATATATTATATATATAT
Organism: Pelobates cultripes; assembly: GCA_933207985.1. Lineage (NCBI taxonomy): Eukaryota > Metazoa > Chordata > Amphibia > Anura > Pelobatidae > Pelobates > Pelobates cultripes. The sequence goes on along the minus strand of OW240915.1, from coordinate 65,473,653 downwards.
ATATATATATATATACACACACACACACACACACACACTACAGCACCCCTCACACTGCACCACTACACACATTACGCTCCAGATACACGCTAGATCCCTTACCCTATATGCACTCTTAATCCTCTACACACACACAATCTTCTATACACACTCTGGGTCCTTTACACACTAGATCTCTTACACACACACTGCACCACCTACACACACACTACATTCCTTGTAAGCAAACACATACAACATTCTCTAAACACACCCTCTCTACACACAGTAGTGTGTGTGTGTATAAGTGACACACACTACGTCACCTATACATACACACTATTGCCCGTATGCACACACTCGCTACATCCCCTATAACACTTTGCCCCTATACACGCACTCTCTACAGCCCCTAGCCACACATATTACACCACAAAATTGACCTATTTACACAATACAACACCACACTCTACACACAGGCAATCCCACAAGCATGCGCCAAACACATGCACCATACACTTTCCTGGCCCTTTTGTCCTCTGGTATCCCACTTGTGGAGACACCAGAGACAATTTAAAAGCAAACACAGCGCAAGCATGTTCTTACATTTGCTTGCGCTGCGCAGAACAAATACAGGGCCTTTTTCTAATGCTAGAGCTCTTCAGCGGGGCTCTGCGCATTGAACCAACATGCTCACTTTCTCTGGCCCGCCCCCTTTTTTGGGGGCCGCTCTAATTGAAAAATGCCCGGGCCTAATTTTTTTCCCAGTCCAGCCCTGCGCTATACTACAAAATTTACAAGTGTATCCGACATAATCAGCTATTTAATAAAAAATATAAATACAAACATATCGTATAAGAGTCAAAAGAGAGAGATGGGGGCGAGAAACAAAATATGTTTAGTTGCCACGGTAACTAGGGTAACTTTAGGGTTTTTGATAGCATATTGGATGGCTTAATTCTATCCCCACATACCCTCTCTATCTGGCATGGAATTTGAGTCACATTTGTATATACTTTATTTGACTTTTTTGTTTTTGGGTCTTTAGTCATTTTTCCATTAGACGCTATATTGCGATAGACATTTCCAGATGTGTGGTTAGTCCCTATGATAATAGGTAGACGTACCGCACTGTGCTATATATCTTTCTTGTTGTTTTTCTTGGGGTTAAGCCCCGTTTGGGATTTCTGGAGTCCCATATTGGTACACTGGTCTCTGTGGGGCATCTGTCGGTACACCCTGGGTTTTGTCCCCGGGGGTAGTTCTGTACGGGTGTATACACAGAGACATTTGAACCGTGGGTTCATTATTCGCTTTTTTTTTACCCTCCTTTAGTAGTTTTTCCTTAAATTGGGCTCACCTGGCAATCTAATTATCACAGGTGTCAGTGATCAAAAGAACCCTGAGACACAATGCCATCCATGAGTTAAACTGAAAAACAAAATATTTAATCTTTGTGACACTTAAATAGAATTTGCTTAATAATTTGGAACAGGGTGTAAAAATATATGTATGTAAATATATATATATATATATATATATATATGTATATATATATATATATATATATATATATATATATATAATGTAAAAAATAGTATTACATTGTGCCTGGAGAAAGGCAATGCTGACAAAATCAATCAGCATCCAGCGTAAGATACCCCACGCATTTGATAGTGTTTCTTATCGTATTAGTTTATATTACAGTTGATTTGCCTATAGGTATTTGAGGACTATAACAGACTAAATAACTATATTACTTTCTAGTTCAATATGCCAAGATCTTGCATTTTGTGTCAATATCAATTCAAGATTCATTTGAACCTATACTTTTGCATCAGCTGAGGGTTGAGATATAAATCTTTACATATAATTGCCTTTTCTTGGATGGGTGTCTTTTTTTAATAAATACATTGGTTACAGTTTGTTTATATCTGGGAAGATTTGCTATTCCATGAGTGTTGCATTTGTCCCACAGTTAAAATCTCATTACTATTCAGTTACATTGTGATTTGGTGCAATATATACCATTATGGTGAGGTCTTCTCTCTTTGCAGCATTACCCTCTTGCTTGAGATTATTATTAGCTCCTGGGCTGTGAACAAACAAATATACTTTTAAAGTTTTTTTTTTTTTTACTTATTTAGCTTTTGAGGGTTAAGCCTCTTGGTTTATTAGTACATTTTTTCCCCCATAAAGTCACAAGATGTTAAAGAGACACTATAGTCACCTGAACAACTTTAGCTTAATGAAGCAGTTTTGGTGTATAGAACATGCTCCTGCAGCCTCACTGCTCAATCCTCTGCCATTTAGGAGTTAAATCCCTTTGTTTATGAACCCTAGTCACACCTCCCTGCATGTGACTTGCACAGCCTTCCGTAAACACTTCCTGTAAAGAGAGCCCTATTTAGGCTTTCTTTATTGCAATTTCTGTTTAATTAAGATTTTCTTATCCCCTGCTATGTTAATAGCTTGCTAGACCATGCAAGAGCCTCCTGTATGTGATTAAAGTTCAATTTAGAGATTGAGATACAATTATTTAAGGTAAATTACATCTGTTTGAAAGTGAAACCAGTTTTTTTTTCATGCAGGCTCTGTCAATCATAGCCAGGGGAGGTGTGGCTAGGGCTGCATAAACAGAAACAAAGTGATTTAACTCCTAAATGACAGTGAATTGAGCAGTGAAATTGCAGGGGAATGATCTATACACTAAAACTGCTTTATTTAGCTAAAGTAATTTAGGTGACTATAGTGTTCCTTTAAATATTGGTAATTTTATTACATGACAGGAGGCTTTATATTTTGCATAACTCTCCTTACTATAATATCCAGCAGCACAGATCAAACAGAAACAACCAATCAGAAACAAGTATCCAACTCTATAAAGGACCCTGCCAGCCTGATTACTTCCTCTTTCTTTTCTGCTCCAGTCTGACAGATAGATATTATCGCAAACTAGAAGCTGGGATTACTTACCTGCTACACACTCATCCTCAGAACCTCCTGCAAGTGCTACCTACATACTTACGAGGTACCTGTTTCTAAGGATTAGAACTGTAATTTATGCGCAATTCTTCATATGCCTGCTCTGATTACTGTGTGTACCAATTACTGGGATGCAAGCTGATTACACTCTACTGAACTAAAGGTGTATTATACTACTACTGTGCCAAAGTAATAATTTGCCATTTGTGGGTGTTCTCTGTTTATATGGCACACCACCTGGGGTGAGCCCCCAGTTACCTACATGCTGGACTCTGCACTAGCAAACATTACAGGGGTGAGCCCAATCTTATGGTATCCATTTAGCCCGATTCTGAAAATGCTGTCTGCATTTACATGGCTTGTTGTTAGCCATGGAGGTACAACTCTTACATACAACTGGGGTGAACCCCCTCCTATACATGTTGTAACAGAACCCGGTATACTCCTGCTGAGTATATCAGTTATAAGTCTTCCATATCCTAAATGATGCAGTGATTATAGCTCCCAGTTCCCCAAACATCAGCCTAGACTTGATGAAGGATAAATCTTAGCATACGAGAGAGTTTTTGGTGTGATGCTCGGGCTCTTAATAGAATTTTGCAGAAAAAAAAGCGAGATGTGTATCTGTCTAATAGCAGCTTTAGCACTCTTTGGGTTCTCCTATTCACCCAGAAAACCAATAGTGAGAAAAGGAACACTCAATGTGCTAGTACAAGGTTTAGGTGATATTACCTCTTTCAAACACAACAGTGTATAGTGCAGCGCTTAAGAGCTCAAAGGCTTACCCATACAGCATAGGACATTTTCATATATTAGCCAGAAATACAAAATAAAGAGAAATACACACTAGTACAATATCGTTTGTAAATTGATATAAATAAAGCAAAAAATAAAAGAGGGAATGTTCGCAAGTCAAGAGCCTTTTCAACGTTATGGCTCTGAACGTACTCGCTTCCTGTGCCTTTAAGGTTGCAACAGAGACCTTCTTGATTTAAACCCCTTCACAGACTCCAATGTAGTATATGCATACAGGAAACATAAAGTGCAAGACAATAGTGTAGGGTGTTGGTAAAGGTTCACAACTAGAAGTTTAAAGGAATGCTGCTCACCTGGTTTTGGAGCCCATAAAATACTGGCTCCAATTTTGTGCACCTGCTTGCCAAAATAAAGAGTGGCAAGAACCCCCTTGTTGGTATAGATGGAATAGAATAAAATTTTAGTCCAAGTGGACTTACATTTTATTATATGACAAACAAAATATAAAATACTCCACTAGGGAGATAAAAACAAAGTAGATAAAAAATACATATATAGATATACAAATATGCAATCCTCCTGGTGTCCCAGACACGCTTCACCCGCTGTACAGGCTTTTTCAATCAGTGTGTTGCTTCCATCCTTGTTTCCGGTTATAAAAGAGTATCCTTCATTTGTTCGTCCAATGGATTGCTCGTTTGGCTATTGGACGAATGAATGAAGGAAACGCTGCCTGGTGCTGGGTAGTGGGACCGACCATCTCCACTCCCAGTGATGCTAGCTGCTGCTCAGACGAGAGACCTACAATCTCCGCTCTCGGTAACGCTGGCTGCTGCTGGGGAGAGAGACCAGTTGTCTCTTCTCCCTTTAAATCCTGCTGCTGCTAGGGAGTAGGAACGACTGCCTTGACTCCCTGTAACACTGCCTGTTGCTGGGTACAGGGACCGACCATCTCCACTACCAGTAATGCTAGCTGCTGCAGGGATTAGGGACCTAAATCTCCTCTCCCTGGGTGACCCAGCTTATTCCTTGCTCCGCATTAAGGGCCTGTTGCTGGACCGAGTCTAGTAAGTCTTGGTAGTCCTGTTCCAACTCAAACTCCATGGCAACCAGGTGGGTGAGATATGATCCCAGCTCAATAACTCCTGGGAACGGTAGCATCCCTTTCCGGTAATAATAAATAACCCGGAACCGCGACTCCACAGGACTGCCAAAATCATCATCCTCCTCCATGGCCCTCCACAACAGGCCAGGGCCATCATAGCATTTCGGTTGCATGCCATCTGCCAACCAAGTGTCTCACTGGACTGCGTACCACCATAGTGCCCGTTATAAGTCGTCTAACCTCATCTCTTTCTGGACCTGGAACTCAAGGTACCTTACCCACTCCGTCAAGGGTTGCTCTCCCAGGATCAGCATCCTTTGGCTCACTTGTTTCTGTGGTGTGCTGTACTTGAAAGCTTCTCTTTCTGCCAAAGCTGTGCTACTTCCATGAACACCTGCCAGAGTTCTTGCATTACACATTCTCTTCAGGACACCTTGTCCTTGGTTGACATATGGCCTTGTTCCTGTGCCAGTATGTCTTGTAGTCTTCGCTGGAACTCCACCTCATATGGGGATGCTGCCCGGGGGCTAGCTGGCTCCATCTCCTGAGTTCCTCTTTAGACAGAGACGCTGCTGGGCTCCTCACTGCATTCCTGGTTCGGGATCCATTCGGGAGAAGAATCCCGCCACTTGCCACCAATGTAATGGATCCCAGTATACTCCAGCTGAGTATATCCGTTATAAATGTCCCAAATGCCAAGTGATGCAGTGATTATAGCTCCCAGTTCCCCAAACATCAGCCTAGACTTGATGAAGGGTAAAACAAATCTATTTAATCCAGGCTCAATGGCGTGCTTTTATACAATACACAGTAAACACACACATGACACTCCCACAACACACCCATAAACACGCCTACAACTTGCCCCCAAAATGCCATGTCACCATGACATAAAATGACAAAATATGAAAAACACATAAAAATATATATTTCCCACATAGGAACCCCCACAGTCTATACATCCCTAGGTAGCCTCAGATCCCACGAACACATCCAAAAAACCCCCGTGGGGAAGTTCTGACCGGCTGCACACATGGTCCTATGCCCAAAACAGCTCCAGGGCATTTTTTCCTTTTGCTGGTCAACTTCAGGCGTTCCATGCGAATGAAATACTGAACACAAACTCTGGCTTCTTGGTAGCATTTGTGCGTATGAACCATACAAACAAACCTACCGAATGGTGCTCTCCTGACGTGTGTGGGGAAGGAGCTGGCGTTCGTCCAAGTTCAGTGGTGTTCGGGAGTTTCAGTGTCCCACGAACCAAGTCTTTTAATAGCCTTTTAGCATGGCCCATAGTCAGTGGGCAGGAGGCTAGCCTCCACACTCCTCCAGGAGCCAGTGGTGAACATCCAGGTAAAGGGTTTTCGTCACACACGTCACCTGGCAACTCTAAGAGGGTACAACCCCCAGCGGTACTACCTCCCAGACCGGGAGTTCTAGGGGTATCCCCCTATTATATATGAGACTTCCATGTCTCTCAGATCATGCAAGGGAGACCCCATCCGTACATTAGATGGTGAGCCCCTCTCATATTGGCACTGACACCTTGAATTTGTTTCTGAGTCAGACTCAGCATTGACCAATTTCTGGGCAAACCCCTATGGTACCAGGAGCCTGGCACCCTGTGGGGTATTTTATGTGTGTGTCTCACTGTTCCCCAACAGGATTAGTTGCCCGAGATGAGTGACACGCCCCCACCGACTCAAGACCTCCAGGCAATGATTAACGCTGCTGTAGCGGCATCGGTGGAAAAGGCCCTAATGATGGTGCTACCACAAATCCCTGAGTCAGGGTCACCAGACACAGAAACACTCACAGGGCCAGATGACTCCAGAGAGATGGCGGGCCCCAAATGCCACTAGAAAGGGGCGACCAGAGTTAAAGCAAAGCTCCAGTCAAGCGCTTCAAAAGAATCAAAAGACCACAACCTCCCCCCGGTCCACTCCTCGTACGAGGACTTCTACCTTTAACCATCAATGGCAGTGGTGGATGAATGGCAAGAGGAGAGATCCACCTCAGAAGAAGATGACTGGCAGGACTTATCCCAGTCAGATTCCCGTTATGAGAAGGAAACCGTGTTGGGAGATGACTTTCGAAGGGCGGGCACACGGCCGACCAAGCACACGGAAGAAGGTGTCTTCTTGGACGATCTTGTTCGATCCTTGTACCATCAGACACTCTAGGTCATTGGAGTGGTCCCTACCTAACCACATGGCACAGTTTATGCATTTTTGGCTTTGCAAGCCAATGAAGAAAGACGTAAGGTCCAAACTCATGCTCTTGTCCACTCCTTCCCGATAAAGTCACACTCACTCCCGAATTCGATACAACGGTGGTGGTGTTCATGTCCCGATCAGGCCAGGACTCATGTAAGTGCATTCAATTGGATCCCAACCACATGAGGGAGTGGGCCCAACGCACCATATGTATATTGGGAAACACTAATGCAGCGCTCTGCTCAGAAATGTGGAAGTCAGCACTTCTGAGGATTGATTCCAAGCTCTTAGACCTGGGCTCCAAGGAACTGGGTCCTTTGGCGGATGGACTGCTCTTCAGTGAGCCTTTCATTGTGGAGTTGAAGAAGCATGTTAATTTATTCACCAACTTGAACAAAGCACAAACTTCGCTCAAGCAGGTCTTCCGTTCCACGCCCACAAGGGGTGTTTTTGGGAGGGCTGGTTGACAACGGGGCCGAGCCACCAGCAGTTTCTGGTCTAGAGGCCACAGGCAAGACCCTTATTCCATAGAGGCTCAGACAGAACAAGAGGAACTAGAGGACGAGGCCGGGGTTGCTTCACAACAGGTGAGCCTTGCGTGGTCTGCTCCTATTACCACTGTTACTGCAGGTAGGTTGTCTCTCTTTTTTCAGAACTGGTCGGCCATCACCATGGATGCGTGGGTGCTAGTGACCGTTTGAGGTTTCACCATCGAATTTCATTCGCGTCCTGCTCAGACTTTCCGCCAACCTCCACTACACACTTCAAAGGAACACATTCACCTGGTGAACGAAGAAATACTCTCCCTCTTCAACAAAGGGGTTGTCCAATTCGCTCCAGGTGGAGGCGGATTCTTCAGCAACAACTTTGTGGTAAAAAAAGACGGGAGATTATTAACCAGTCATCAACCTTCGTCAACTCAATGGCTATGTGGTCTATGGACACTTCAAAATGGAAGGCATCCACCTGCTTTGGGACCTTCTGCAGGCCAATGACTGGTTCACCTGACTCGACCTCAAAGATGCGTACCTCTCTGTACCAATTGCTTCATAGAGTCGATGATTTCTACAGTTCGTTTGGAGATGACGGGACTGCCAGTTCATGTGTCTGCCGTTCAGCCTGAGCTCAGCTCCGTGGTGCTTCATGAAGCTACTGAAGCAGGTCATGGCAAATTTTCTAAGCAAAGGGCTTCCTTTGCCTTATTTACCGGGACGATTTGTTGATCTTCTGCGATGCAGTGTCCAGACTGCGCTCTTAGACTCACTTTGTTGTTCACTTTCTAGAGTCCTTGGGCTTCGTGGTGAACAGACAAAAATCGGCACTCGTCCCGTTTCAGAGGTAGACTCAGAAAAATGCATCCTACTACAACCAACTTCGAAGATCACCTCAATTCAGAAGGAACTACGCAAGGTGCTCCGCAAGACTTTTGTTCCACAGCACCTCATCACCCACATTGTGGGCCTTCTCTCCTCCTCAATCAAGCAATCTTTCCAGACCCCCTTCACTACCAGGCCATGCAACAGTTCAAGGCGACTTATCTACGGGCATGTCACTCATACAATCATTGAATACCTCAGTCAGAGGAGGTGCAGTCATAACTCCACTGGTGGTTACTACACATGCAAGCCTGGAATGGCAGGGGAATATTTGGTCCCTCTCCGGACTTCATGGTAGACTCGGACATCAGCCTCTGGGGCTGGGGTGCTCACTGCTCAGACCGCTCCACCGGGGCCCCTGGTTGGATGAGGAAACAGGATTACACATGAACTGCCTGAAATTGATAGCTGGATCATTCGAAATTCGCAGTCTTGCCAAGGGTCTCTCCGACTGCTGTATACTACTTCGCATGGACAATATTTTGGAAGTGCAATATATCAATCGCCTCGGCGGAGCCAGATCCCGACCTCTGACGGAGGCGACGAAGGACATCTACGAGTTTTGTCCAAAAACGGAATACCTGCCAGGGACCTCAAATCTCACAACGGATTGGTTCTCGCCACTGGTGGGACACCAACGACTGGAAGTTAGACGGCTTGATTTTCCTCGACCTGAAATTCCTCAGAGAACCACTATCGGTGGATCTATTTGCCTCCAGGACCAACAGTCCACTCCAGATGTACTTCAGTTGGCTTCTGGATCAGTAATGCAAAGCAGTGGATGCATTCCTTCAACCTTGGCCGAATCAGGGATCCTATGCCTTTCCACCTTTCTCCATGATGGCAAGAGTGCTCCACTATACACGGCTACACAAAAGAGTCCCTACTACTCATCTCTCCGTGGTTCCTGGATCTTCTAGAACTCTTGTACGATCATCCACTTCTACTTCCCTCGTTGCCCATTCTTCTCTCAGGGCCCCATGGGGAACCACATCCTCTAATGGTGGAAGAAAGAATAGATCTAGTGGCTTGGATGATTTCCAGGGATCCTGGTCAGTACATAAATTATCGTGAGAGACTAAGGATCTTCTATGGGATTCCTGGGCCCCCAGGTACTAGGAAATGTTACATCTTCGCCTGGGAGGCTTGCTGTAGTTGGTGCTTGGAGAGGGACTCTGATCCCTTTACAACACCTATACCGGTCATACTGAACTACCTATTTTGTTTGTTCTCCATGGGACGCACCTACCGATCGATCAATGTGGTGCACTCGGCTATTTCGGTGGCTCACGTTCCCCTCCAAGGCATTCCAGTAGGCCAACTTATTCTTATTTTGGGTAACATACAAAGAGGTTATGCAAAGCACAGTGTCTCTGCACATTTTGCACAACATCACAATAGTGATTCTTCACTTATCAGTTTTATTGCTATAGCCCAAAAGAAGAAAGATTGGAGAGGTGAGGACAACTTTAAAGAACTTTGCAAAATTGAAAGTAGGTGGATCTTTGAGTTTAACACCCTATACCCTAAAGGCCTTAATTTAGATTTTGAGTTGGTCCATTTCTTATAGTCGTTAATTTATTTAGAGTCAGATGATCCATATTTTTATTTTGTTTTTTATTATTTATATTTTTATTTTATTTTTATTTTTATTTTTAATTTTATATTTATTTTTATTTATTATTATTTTTATTTTTATCTTCATTTATGTTTATGTGTATTTGATTTAATTTTATTTTTATTTTTATTTTTATTATTTAATTCTATTTCTATTTCTATTATTATTTTTTTATTTTTTTTTATTTTATTATTATTTTTATTTTTCATTTTTATTTTATTTTCATATTTATTTATTATTATTATTATTTTATTTTAATTTTATTTTTATTTATTATTATTATTCATTATGTATATATTCTTTATAGTTGGCCTTGTACACCTGCATCTTTATATATGGGCTATAGCTATACATCTTTGATGTGCCACACTATATTATAAAAGTTCTTATGTACTTTTTACATTTATATCTATACACATTTGTTGTTTGTAAGTCTCCTATAGTTGCCCATATGCACAATGGAAGCTGATGCTTCAATTGGGCAAACTATCTGTGAAGAGTAAAGCCGAGGAAATGAGCGCCGAAAAAAACGGAAGTGACGTCAGACGCCGGCAAGCCGAACTTCCGCCTATGTGACCGGCAGCCAGACAAGCGGCACATTTAAAGAGAATCAGCTGGATGAACTTTTCTATGCACTGAGGAAGACTCTGATCGAGTTGAAACGCGTCTGCATACATTGTATTGCCTTTTGCACTTTCTTAGACAACTTGTTTAGTTGTTTTTACATATATTTTTATCTGCAATAAATTTATTCATTTTTCATACCATCTTTGCTGTTTCTCCTGCCTTTGAGGGGTATTGCGAAGGCTCTGCATCCAGCCTGTATAGGCACCCTTGGGCATTCAACATAGAGCCTGGCACGGCTCTAAAATTCGTGAGTGGATCCATTATATTTTTTATTATTGTTATTATCATATACAGTTTACACTATGTACTGTTTTATGTTATTATAGGGTCCAAGTACACGGAGTACTACCAGCATATATCCCTGTATTTACAAGTATTGTATACACTCTCTTTTTTTGGGACTAAGAGAGTGGTGTGTGGATTTCTGTGGCATTTGTGTATTCAGTGTCAATATATTTTCTATTTTATACTTTGTATTTAAGGTGTTGGGGAACACGTCTTTCCACCACCACCTTTGTGTTTTTTGTATTGTGTAAGCGCCATTCACTTATCCATTTTTTACTGTTCAACTTATCCTTATGACAACTATGAGCTAAACTGGAGCTTTTGTTGTGTCTCATTTCTTTCCATCGGGTCTCTGACGTACAAGTATTAGATGTTGATGGTTTTTCCTGCACGCAGGGTGGCGTTATTTTTTCTATTTCGCAACGTACTAAGACGTACTCTACTGCTGTCTCCTATCAATTTTTCCTGGAGACTCAGTGACTTTGTGTCGTGGACGCCCTTTTGAAATACATGGAGATTACGTCTTCACTACGCGCTTTCCTATATCAAACCCCACAAACCTGGTAACGACCACGACTTTGGCTAGGTGGATTCGCTGGTTGTTATCCATGGCTGGGGTAGAATCTTGTTTTGGTGCCCACTCTGTCCAAGGCGTGGCTGCGTAGCAGGCGTTCTCGGCGGGGGCATCTCTCTCGGACATTATGAGATGTGTGGATTGGATGCGGGAGCATACTTTCTATGTTTTTTACTTTAGACAGTCTTCTCACGCATCTTTCACTTTTCTACATTCTCAGCGTTAAAAATGCTAAATATGAAGCCTCCTGTCATGTGATAAAATTGTAGGTTATGCTTATGTAGTGTACCTATAATCTTAATTTTAGTAGTGACAGGAGGCGAATATTTTCCCATCTTGTTCTGCTTCCCACCCTGGGTCTTTATTTCGAGCACTATTCTTATTGTCAATACTAGTTGTCACTTATACTTAAGATATAATTATGTAGTACTAACAGTTTAGTTAGGTAAATTGTTCTAGTTATATTGATTTAAATTCATTAACTAAGTAATTATTTAATATTTATTTATTGCATGTCTCTTTACTATGGTAGTTTCTTAAATGTGGACATCTTGTCACTTCAGATGCCTTTCACTTCTTTTTGTTTCCTTTCAGTGTGATCGACTTCTTAACAGGAATGGATCTATTCCCGTTGTGTTTTTTGAATTCTGGATGTTATCGACTGTTCCGTTATTCTTATGGACTTGGTTTTGTTCTAGACTGTTATACTGGTTTGCTACAAAGAAAGAGGAAGGGATCGGGCTGGCAAGGTCCTTTATAGCAGGGGTCCCCAAACCACGGGCCATGGACCTGCGCCGGTCCACAAGAATTTATTGCTGGTCCGCGAAAGCTTTCACTCGACTATACCGTCGGGTGAAAGCTTTTGCGGACTGGCAATAAATTGCTGCAAGATATTTCCCTGGTGCTATGATCTTATGCAGGAAATGTCCCCCCTCCCAGGCAAAGGTAAGCAGGGAGGGGGATATCAAAATTACTATTTTTCTTTTAATTAAAAATAAATAAATATATATATTTATTAATTAATCTACCCTCCAACCCGACAGAACCACAATCATTCTCTCCTATATGCACACACTGCCCCCATACACACACACTGCCTCCCATACACACACACTGACCCCATACACACACTGTCCCCTATATACACACACTGCCCCTATATACACACACTGCCCCCATACACACACACTGCCCCCATACACACACACTGCCCCCCATACACACACACACACACAAACCGCACCCCTCACACACACAAACTGCACCCCTCACGCGCACACACTGCATCCCTCACAGATACCATTGGGCATTATTTCTGGCTGATGCTGGTCCACAAAATATTTCTCCTCTTTTCGCCGGTCCCGGGTGCTAAAAGGTAGCAGAACGCTGCTTTATAGAGTTGGATACTTGTTTCTGATTGGTTGTTTGTGTTTGATCTGTGCTGCTGGATTGTCCAGTAAAGTTATGCAAAAATTTGCCTCTTGTCATTACTAAAATTAAGATTATAGATACACTACGTTAGCATAATCTACAATAATGAAGCAAACCTACTTTACAGAGCATTTCATTTTTAAAACCAGCACTATAACTTCAAACTAATTTTAGTTTATAATTTATTAGCACTAATTAGTCACTTTTATTTTAATTTCTTTAGAAATAATAAAAAAAAATAACGATTAGCAATAATGTCTTCTGTTTTTGCAACATCTTAAAGAAAAACGGGTGTTAATTTGGGTGTAAAGTGCTAAGTAATGACATACACCCTATGGGGGAGGTTTATCAAGTGAAAATAGGTGCTAAAGTTAGAAAAATGCTCAATGTTTAGAGGTTTCCATTATGATTGCTCCTTATATAGCTCTTTGCCCCCAGAGAGGTACTTGTGTTGCCTTGATAAATCTCGCTCTGTTGGAGATGACTCTGCATATAGCACTTTTCACCAGAATAGTACTTGTTTTCCTTGATCTTCCCCATGATTTTTTTTTGTGCGTAAAATTTTTTAATTTCCCGTTAACTCACTATTGACCACTCATTTCAGTTCACTGGGGATTGTCTTCGTCTTAACATTTGTTAAATTTGCAAAACAAAATACTCTTGGAGACTAGTTTCAATTGCATTTCAAACAGGGTTATTCACTAAACTGAAAATTCAAAGTGAATTTCAAAGTTACATACGTAGTTCTCAGATATGTTAAATTTCCTCTCTGCAAACTCAGAATCAAATGTTCTACCTGTCATCTTTATTAAAACCTTTCCCCGTATAAACTCCACTGATATAATTATTATTATTATTATTATTATTATGATATTTATAGAGCGCCGTCAAATTCCGCAGCGCTTTACAATGGGAGGACGAACAGACATGTAGTTGTAACAGACAAGTTGGACACACAGGAACAGAGGGGTTGAGGGCCCTGCTCAATGAGCTTACATGCTAGAGGGAGTGGGGTAAAATGACACAAAAAGGTAAGGATAGTATTAGACAAGTGACAGTTGCAGAAGAGGAATCAGTCAGGAGCTATTGACAGTTTAATTGATACGCTTTTATGAAGAAGTGAGTTTTTAATGATTTTTTTGAAGGAGTGGAGACTGGGTGAGCATCTAACGGAGGAGGGAAGTGAGTTCCACAGGAACGGTGCAGCCTTCGAGAAATCTTGAAGGCGAGCATCAGAAGTGGAGGTTCAGACAGAAGATAGACGTAAGTCTTCAGCAGATTGTAAGGGCCTAGACGGGACATACTTGTGTATAAGGGAGGATAGATAGGTGGGAGTAGCATTATGTAGAGATTTGAAGGCAAGAACCAGAATTTTAAATTGAGCTCTATATTTTAAAGGAAGCCAATGTAGGGACTGACAGAAGGGTGAGGCATGGGAGGTGCGGGCGGACAGGAAGATGAGCCTCGCCGCCGCATTCATTATGGACTGTAACAGCGCAAGTTGGGAGCACGTAAGACCACTGAGAAGCGTATTACAGTAGTCAAGGCGAGAAAGGACAGTGGAATGGACCAACACCTTAGTCGCATCTGGCGTTAAGTAGGGGCGGATGCGCGCAATGTTTTTGAAATGGAAATGACAGGATTTGGCGATAGATTGAACATGAGGCTTGAAGGAGAGGTCGGAGTCAAAGAGAACACCTAGGCAGCGAGCCTGCGTGGTGGAGCTGATGGTAGCACCGTTGACTTGGAGGGAGGCAGACACATGAGTAACAACACTTGAGGGAGGAAAGACCAGAATTTCAATTTTGGTCAAGTTTAGTTTAAGGAAGTGTGCAGCCATCCAGTTAGAAACAGAAGGGAGGCAGTCAGAGACAATAGTCAAGAGGGACGGGGAGAGATCAGGAGAGGACAGGTAGATTTGCGTGTCATCTGCATAGAAATGATATTGGAAGCCAAAGGAGCTAATGAGTTTACCAAGGGAGGCAGTATAGATGGAGAACAGTAGGGGACCAAGGTCTGAACCTTGGGGGACACCAACAGAAAGGAGTTGTGGAGAAGAAGCAGAGCCAGAGAAAGAAACACTGAAAGAGTGCTGGGAGAGGTAGGAGGAGCACCGGGAGAGAGCAATATCTTGTACACCGATATTGCGGAGGATGAGAAGAAGCTGTTGATGATCGACAGTGTCAAAAGCCGCAGACAGGTCAAGGAGAATTAGGATAGAGTAGTGACCACGAGATTTTGCAGAGAGTAGATCATTGGATACTTTGGTCAGTGCCGTTTCCACAGAGTGCTTAGCATGGAAACCAGACTGAAGTGGGTCTATAATTGTAAGTTTAAAAATATATTCAGTTATTTTTGTCAAATTTCTTCTTATTCTATGCAGCCTCTTATTCCTTTGCCTCAGTAAATATACTTACTGCGGGCAAAAGAGCAGCGGAGGTAAATAAAAAGCCTAGCTCAATGTATGTGTGCGGGGAGCTTTCGGCAACTTCATTCAGAGCAAAAAATATTATAGGTAGCACCTCTAGTGGTTGTGTAAGTGGCAGCAGCTAGAGGTGACTTTGAGCACAAATGTAAACACTCCCTTTTCTCAAAAAAGGTAGTGTTTACAATTGTCAGACTGCAGGGACAGCCTATTTGCAACAGAATAATTAAATTAAGCGGTAGTCCCTTTAATTAAAAGAATTATACAAATTTTAAAACATTGCACAACCAATAGCTATCTTTTTAAAGTTGTGCTAAACTGAAGTAGTGGCATGTCCCCTTTAAGGTGTTGTATTTCCAAAAACAAATAAAAATCTGTAAAAGATAAGTAAATAAAATTGAAGAAATTCTAAAATGTTCCACTAATATCAGCACTATACTTGACATATAAATATCTCAATCAAATCCATCATAATAAGCATTAACATGCATTCTTCATAAATATTTATATATAATTTCTTCGTCTCAGAGATGTACCATCTAACAGCCACACATACACATTTTATTATGACAAGCCAGTATTTTAAACTTCACGAAAATGGAGGAGATTAAAGTCATGCACGATACACATTAAATTAAATAAAAGAATTGTTAAAACATTGGACTACAGATAACCCCTATAGCTCTATAATGCCTTATTTGTATTTTTAACAGTAAATCTGAAATGTGTTTTTTTAGCTGTTGTACTTGCTGAAAACAGCTGTCGTGCTATAAATTCTACTGATAACTGTCAAAGATAATGAAACCCAATTCTACAAGTTCTAACAAAGAAAAAAAAGCTGTAAGTGGAGAAAAGTGAAAATATAAATTTGTGAAATTTGGTTATTTTAACAAACATAAGGCCACCCTAGGCATAAGGATAGATAGAGAGATAGACTGATAACACTGATAGACAAAACAGATATTGATAGCTGATAAAAAAAAAAAAAATGATGGAGAAATAGACATATAGATTTATAGATAGTAACTGAAACATGTATAAGGGTTGCATCACTGAACTCTGAATTATGGAGAAATACAAAGGAAACTACAAATGTGAATCCACAAAAGCCAAGTAGGAAAATTAGCAAAATTTGGCCTAAAATGTGTCAGTCCCATGTCAATTCCAAATTTTTGATATTGTGAATAAGTTGCTTAATTGTAGTGACTTGAATTTTTTTGTTGTTGCAATATTTAGGTTAAAATAAGCAAACTGTGAATATAACTTAAGCTTGATAAATATACCAGCGAAATCCATAGTACGTGACACATTGAACAGAAAGGAGTAAGAACCAGAAGAAAAGGCAAATATGACAGTTTAGCCAGGAGACAAAAAGAGAATTGGGGTCACACCTGGAACATGCATTTTGCAGGCAAGGTGCTGCCCTAGAGACCAAAATGTTGTTTTTACAACAGATTATTAAAATACACTTTAGCTTATTTAGCCGAAGCACTATTTAATTTATCTTCCATGTTGAAATTAGTGTAGGACCCACCTATACAACACAACATGATCATATGGTGGAACTGAATCCCCATATTTGTTTGCTGAGATAGATGATTTTAAGTAGCCTTATAAAATGTAAAACTGTATTTTTATCTGTGCCCGGTCCCTAATCTGTATTAGGTTTCAAGGGATCCTATAGTGCCAGGAAAACAAAGCCGTTTTCCGGGCACTATAGATTTCTAAGGTGCCTCCCTCCCTTGCCCCCCCTCCTCCCACAGCGCTGAAGGTGTTAAAACCCCGTCACTCCCTTACCTGAATCCAACGCCGATGTCCCTAGGTGCTGATCAGGCTCCGCCCAACTGCTGTACCCCTGGTGTCAGTAGGTGGGGGAGACCTAATGCGCATGCGGGTTAATGGCTACTCCCACCTATCTATCCTCCATAATACACATGTATGTCCTATCTAGGCCCCTACGCTCTGCCGAAGACCTACGTCTATCTTCTGTTTGTTCTCCCACCTCTGATGCTCGCATTCAAGACTTCTCTAGGGCTGCACTGTTTCAGTGGAACTCCCTTCCCTTTACTGTTAGATGCTCACCTAGTCTCCACTCCTTCAAAAAAAATCATTAAAAACTCCCTTTTTACAAAAGCACATCACTTAAACTGTTAATGGCTCAAAAAATTAAAAATAAGTTTAAATGAATACTATTCTACCAATTTACTTCCCTAATACTTCCCTTACCTTTTTGTGTCATTTTACCCCACTCCCTCTAGCATGTAAGCTCATTGAGCAGGGCCCTCAACCCCTCTGTTTCTGGGCGTCAAACTTGTCTAGTAACAAATACATGCTTGTTAGTCCACCCATTGTAAAGCACTACGGAATTTGTTGGCGCTATATGAATATATAATAATAATAATAATAATAATTAGGATTTACCCATAGGAAAGCAATAATCAATACTTTCCTATGATGTAAAATCTCACTCTGGAGGTCTTCATGCAGGTAGACAGTCACTGAGGGCAGACTTAGAGCTGCAATGTAAGCACTAGGTGCAAAAGGGACACAGCACCCAGACCACTTCAATGAGCTGTAGTGATTTGGGTGCCTACAGATCAGGATACTTGCTGGTATAATATGCAGGAAACTAAACTCTTTTCTGTGTGGATGCTGTTTTTAAAAAAATATATTTTCACAAGATTAATTTATATCCTATTATATTAAACACTTTTAAGCGCAACAGAGCCTGGCCACAGCTCTTCAAATTGAGTGATTGAAAGCATGTATTTTCAGAGGTAATCTATATATATTAATTTGATATTTAGGTACTATATCAATAAATTAACTAATTGAAGAAATAATTGTAAATGCACATTCATAAATGTAAGGTATATTGTTTGGACATTTAGCATGTATTTTGGTACTTGAGTAATTACTTCTGTGCAGTTTATCAATGCTTTTTATTTAGTCACAGTTTTTTACTCAGATTGAGGCAATTTATTCAGCTCTGCATGCAACAATTGTTTGTTTAAAAGGGACATTTTCCTCTATATTTATTTACCGCATACAAATGGTACTTCACAGGGGTTTGTTCACTAAACAGTGAGATGTATTGGATTGACAACCAGTTTATAAAGCTTAATAAAAAATACCTAGGCTGGAAAAAAACATGTAACAGTGTTATACATTTTTGGTTTGTCTCTGACCAGCTACATCGGTCAATATGTGTTAACTATCAGATCACAGTTCACTGGAATACACCTTTTAGGGAATAAGGCCCATCTACATAATGTCTCATGTCCATAATAAAATTCCTGTCAAAAACGTTTCAATAAAGTTTTTCAACAGAGATTTTACATGAGACATAAACAGATTATTATTTTTTTTACATTAAGGATAACAAACTAAATTCCAGTTAGGCAGATTTGGAGAATTCTCTCCATTGTTATCCTTAATTTTACAAGTCAATTAAACAGCTCAACCTAGTTTACTGTTTAGTGAATAAATTTATGAACATGATTACTCTGTATTTATCCTCGTATAGCCATGTCAAAAGAGGGAGATGGAGCTGAACTTCTTTACCTTTGTTTTGATTTTAAAAATTGTAACTTTCAGGCACAGAACATCGTAAACATGTTACATTAACAGATTTCCATTTCATTTCCGAGTGAAATAAAAATACAAGTGCACATGATTTTTGAAAGTGAGACATTAATTTGTCTTGGGTCTAAACAGATGCCCTGAGCGTGGCAGCTGTGTAACTGGCAACTGACACAACTGTATGTCAGTCATGACATTAAATTCTCACATTGCTTTACACTGTCTGCAGATCACAGACCCGAGAACCTCACCTCCTGTCCACAGATTCAACTCTTCCACATCCTGCTAACGATCAAACAGTCTCCTTCATGTCAGATGTATTTAACCATATCATGTCTATCAGATGATCAATTTGTTCTGCCTCCAAGCTTTTCAGAGTAACTACTGCTAAATATGTTTATAATTAACCTTGTCATCTGGGCCTAAAGCGTAGAACTGGGCTTGCAGCATTTCCAGTCAATAACTTCATTAACACAAGAAGTACGAAGAGTTTTTTTTTCTCTTTGAAATATACGTTTTTCTATGGCGAAATTCTTTAGAAGGTGGCAACACCTAGTGGTAAAAACTCTGTCGTTATATTTGTAGATTAACAAGTCATATGTTATTAACAAAGACATCATGTACATATTTATGATTTTTCAATAAAAGTCACAGATATGCAGTATGATGATTTTCGCACAGTTCTCATAATTATTTTTTAACTAAATAACCAATCGCTCAAACTGAACAAGTGTCATGTTGTTTGATTTGTTTACGCATCCTTGCTCTCACATGTTCTTGATGTACAAGGCAAATATAAAATGTTCATAATCAGTTATTTCCTTATTGTATGTTACCAACATTTCATAAATAGCTGATAATAAATTATTTCAGACTAGCTGAAGTATTAGAGACATCCAAGAATTGGATGTGACACAGATCATTCACTATGAAGAATAAAAATAAATACCGAAATACAAATCTCTTAGCATCTGCGCTAAATTAGCTGTCTGCAGACGAGTTTCTGTTTTTGTATTGTCGTCCCTTTGAATCAGTTAGAATAGATGAGAAAAACACAAATATTCGAGATATTCACTCTTAAATCGTCTGAGAACCATTAGACTCTTTGTAACAATCTGAAAGGCTTGAGTTTGACACAATATCATATTCAAATGCATTCCCTAACTGGCTCTTATTTACTAAGCAACGAGTAGTAGACAGTTCTTAACTGAAGTGCAAAACTACAGAAATGTTTTTAATTCACCTACATTATTATTATTATTGCCATTTATATAGCGCCAACAGATTCCGTAGCGCTTTACAATATTATGAGAGGGGGGATTTAACCATAAATAGGACAATTACAATAAAACTTACAGGAACGATAGGTTGAAGAGGACCCTGCTCAAACGAGCTTACAGTATATAGGAAGTGGGGTATAAAACACATTAGGACAGGAAATAACCATCAAATAAGGTGGGAGTGAATCAGAGTTGGAGGAGAGAATAAAGTGCTGCCCTTTAGGAGAGAGCCAGAGACAGGTATGTAAGGTAGAGGCCATAAGCTTTCCTAAAGAGATGGGTTTTAAGGCACTTCTTAAACGATTGAAGAGTAGGGGAGAGTTTGATGGCGGAAGGCAGGCTATTCCATAGAAAGGGAGCTGCCAGCGAGAAATCCTGCAAGCGTTAGTTGACCATACAGGTGCGAGCAGCGGACAGGAGAAGGCCACGGGTAGAGCGGAGAGACCGAGAAGGGGCATGCCTATGGATCTGTGAAGAGATATATTAGAGGCTAAAATTGTTCAGTGCTTTATAGGTAAGGGTTAGCACTTTGAATTGACTCATAAAGGGTACAGGAAGCCTATATAAGGACTGACAGAGAGGTGAGGTGTGAGAGGACAGACTAGAGAGGAAAATCAGTCTGGCGGCAGCATTCATTACAGACTGTAGAGGGGCAATGCAGCTTTTGGGAAGACCAATTAGGAGAGGGTTACAATAATCCATGCAGGAAATTACTAGAGCATGGACAAGCTCCATGGTAGTATCTTGCGTAAGAAAAGGGGCAGATGTGGGCTATGTTTTTAACATGGAATCTACCGGATTTGGCAACATACTGGATGTGAGGGTCAAAGGTGAGGTCAGAATCAAGTATGACGCCAAGACAGCACGCTTGCAAGGATCGACTTATGTAGATACCACTAATCTGAAGGGAGAGTGAAAGAGGAGGATCAATATTAGGAGGAGGAAAGAGAAGTAGTTCAGTTTTGAGAGTGAGATTGAGTTTCAGAAAGCAGGAGGACATCCAGTCAGAAATGGAATAAAGGCAAGCAGTGACAAGTTGCAGGACGGCAGGGGAGAGGTCCGGGGAGGGGAGGTATAGCTGGGTGTCATCAGTGTACAGGTGGTAGTGGAATCCAAGGATGAGTCAAGAGATGTTTTTTTCAGTATAGGTACTACAGTGGCATGTTTAAGGTCAGCAGGGACAACACCAGAAGGGAGAGAGCAGTTGAAAATGTGTGTTAAGGAAGGCACAAGTCAAGGGGAGAGAAATCTGCTAAGGTGAGATGGGATAAGATTGAGTGGAAAGTGGTGGGGCAAGAGTAAAGGAGAAGCGCAGCCACCTCTTGTTCAGTAGCCAGGGAGAAAGTCTGAAGGGTAGGAAAGGTATGCTCTACATGTGGTCAATATCAGCTGTCAGCTGCTGGAGATCAATAAAATGAAGGTTCCTTCTGAGTTTAGGGGAGTTAGGCTGAGGTTGTTGGGTTAGGGGGTACTCAAAAGCAAATGATAAAAGGTGGTGATCAGAGAGAGGAAATGGGGTGTTGCGGATATTAGATACTGTACATGCATAAGAGAAGATGATGTCAAGGGTATTGCAAGCTACGTGGGTGGAAGAATTAGCCCACTGCGATAGCCCGAGGGAGGAAGTAATTGAAAGTAGTTTAGCTGCTGCTGAGGTCAAAGGTGGGTTAATGGGAATATTGAAGTCCCCGAGAACTAGGGATGGAATATTAGAATAGAGGAAATAGGGTAGCCAGGAAGCAAAGTGGTCAATAAAGAGGAGAGGGGAACCAGAGGAGCCAATAACGGCAATGTCAGCAGAGATAAGTTTGAAAAGGTAAATCGAATTAATTTCGAATGATGGGAATGAGAGGGAAGGAGGGTGGGTAGAGGTTTGAAGGAGCAGTGACGTGAGAGGAGAAACCCTATACCACCACTTTACATTTAGAGTGTCTTGGGTTGTGGGTAAGTTGAAGACCACCAAAGAATAAAGATGTAGGGGTAGCAGTGTCAGAGGGGGAGGGCCATGTTTCTGTTGAAGCTAGTAAACCTAGGGAACGAG